>NW_019168492.1:6825754-7432236 GCF_002303985.1 Durio zibethinus | reverse complement strand
CTTACATATAGCTTTAACATTCAAGCTCCTACAAGAACCCAAATTCGCCTTATTAACCCAACAAGTGGTTCACGAGAACAACGAACTACTCGAGAAAAACCTGTATTTGATCCAATCCCTATGACTTATACAGAGTTATATCGAGAACTCTATAACAGCCATTTGATTGCCCCCAGCCATGTTGGAGCCACTTAAACCACTCTACCTAAAGTGGTATGATCCTACAACCCACTGCGACTATCACTATGGAATTACTAGCCATTCTACTGAAAATTGCACTGCTTTAAAGTATAAGGTGCAACGGTTGATCAATGATGGAATGATAAGTTTTGATCAAGGAAAAGTAACAACATCTAATATTAGCGTTCTGAGTGAAAGTCAAGAACAGAAAGGGTCCGGAGAGTCACAATGGATTGAGGGGCAAGATGTCAATAGAGATTCTTCACCTGATCGCATAGGGGGACAATTTTAAAAAATGGAGATAAGGCTGGTTGAAGGTTTTTTTTGTCATGTTAGGATTTCTTTTCGAGTGATTGTTGGACTTTTTTTTGCAATGTGACTTCACTTGTTATCATTTTAATAAAGGCAAGTCAATGCATTTCATTACATTTTTCTCTTTCACTTGACCATTACTCCATGCTCCGTTACCTTTCATAACTTTACATTCCCATTCTTAAATTTCAGATGATGAATATTTAGACAATGATAACAATAATTCTGGGATTTAATTTTGAGAACTCATCTACGTTTAATATGAGAAGATGATTTGAGCAAAAAGTAAGCTATTACTGGAGGTGAAAAAGATATGTCTTGAAGATATGTAATCTTTCATACAGGATCATGAGCTTTGTTCAATAGATGATGTTCAAGAAAAGTATTCATAATTGAGATGAAAAATGGCCATCTTTCTTTTCGAAAAACCATTTATTGATACCTCTTTGAGCCTATTATGATTTTTTTTCAGAGGAACCCCAACCAAGGATCACCCTCTACACTAGAGGGTAATTTTTTTTAAAAAAAAAAGAAAAATAAATGCCACACATGACTTGGGGCAAAGTAATGAGAATCTTTTGTGTGAGGAAAAAAAATAGTGAAACGATGTGGGGTAAAATGCCAAGTTGTATCGAATGATCCTTTGGTTTTAAACCTTTTTAATACATGTTTTGAGCCTATTATATCTATTTTTTTATGACCCTTCACCTTGACCTACGTTACAACCTTGAAAAGTCCATTTAGATCAAGTGTGAATACTCAACTTGAATGGTCATATGTTGAGCAAAGACATGCTCATGATGAAGCAATGGAATCATGCTACATGAAAGATATCAATAATGAATGAAAAATGAAAAAAAAAAGATGATGAAAAAAAAAAAAAGAAAGAAAGAAGAAAGAAATGGGAAAATGAAAAAGGAGATTCAAATTGAAAACCTGAAAGGTTGATTTTGATAGAAAAAGATCCAGGTCAAATGACTCACATGAATGGAAGATCAAAGACATCTGAAGATCCCTCAAAGACTGGGGCAAAGTTCGCCAAGCTCAAGATGACTTCAACAGTAAATGGAATGAGTTTTTAAAAAAGAATCCTAGATTAATGTTGAAAATTATCTGAATATTCATCATTCGAACATACCATCCATCTCAATGACATCCGATTTATTTCCTTTCCCATTTGTTTTATACCAAAATAGATCTTCATTGATAATTCACCTTTTGTTCTCTTATTATTACACCCTTAGAATGAATTGAGAAGATGCTTGATTGCATTGTATTTGTCAAGATTTGAAATGATAATGAATGAATGAATATGTGCTTAAAAGAGTCTTGTATTCATTTGAAAAGAAATCTAAGATGATGATGGTAACAAAATGAAGAAATGGTAGAAACCTAAAAGAGATGATCTGAAAAGATATATAATGTGATCAAATGAAGAATATAATTAGGTAAATCTTGAAAAGTGATGAGTAAAAAAATGAATTGGTCGATATAACTTGCAAGTTATGATTGAACAATCAGTGGACCAAGTTTGTTTTGTAATGGTTAATGCTGAGATATCTATGAGTAATGACCCAATGATGGTGGATGAAACTTGTTTTAAAATTTGTTAGTGCTGAGAAATTCATTGAATGATGGTCAAGTGATGATCGATTGATGAAGCTTATTCCAAAGTATTGAGAAACTGAACAAAGAAGAATATGAGTGGAAGAAACAATTAAGAGCTACACTGGTTTGATCTTAGAAGAGCAATACAATTGGATCCTTGAAGAAAAAAAGGGCTTGACACCCAAGAAAGAAAAAAAGAGCTTGAGAAATTTGAGTACCATACATTGAACAGGAATTAATTGACCAACATTTGCATAGCATGCATTGAAATTCATATGCATTTGCACAGCATATACTACTTTCAGGAAAGTATAGTGTATAAATTCAAGAAGCAGGAGTGTTCCAACATCCCACATAGAGAAGACAGATATGAAGATATTTTGCAAAATTGAAAAAAAAAAGCTTGTCAAGTAAGTCCCTAATCTTTGAAATAGGATGTCATTTGGTATCAAGGTTGATTTATAAGACCTTTGGGCATAATCCCTTAAAATTACTTCAAACACAACTTTCAACTCCTTTGGACATGATCGTCAAGGAGCAATTTACTTTCCCAAAGTTGTGGTACCTCTGTTTAGAGGAGCAATTTATTTTTCCAAAGTCGTGGTGCCTTCCAAAGTCGTGGTGCCTCTATTTAGAGGAGCAATTTACTTTTCCAAAGTCGTGGTGCCGGAGCCATTTATTTTTTCAAAGTCGTGGTGCCTCTGTTTAGAGGAGCAATTACTTCCAAAGTGTGGTGCCTCTGTTAGAAGGAGTCGTGGGTGCCTCTATTTAGAGGAGCAATTTACTTTTCAAAGTCGTGGTGCCTCTATTTAGAGGAGCAATTTATGTTTCTCAAAGTCGTTGAGCCTCTGTTTAGAGGAGCTTTGGTAAAAAAAAGAAAAAACAAAAAAAAAAAACAAAAAAAAACACAAAAAATAAAAATAAAAAATAAAAAATGACAATGTTGAGTTGAGTCTTGATTGGGTGTCTACATCTTTGCGTAATTTCTGTTTCATAGAAAATGTGCAAAGAGGGGCAGCTGTAGACACCCAATAATGTTGAGTTGAGTCTTGATTGGGTGTCTACATCTTTGCGTAATTTCTGTTTCACATAAAATGTGCAAAGAGGGGCAGCTGTAGACACCCAATTGGGTCTAGGCCCAGATCAATTGGGCCTGGCCCAAATGGGTAAGTCCAATTCAATTTTTATCTTGTGTTATTTTAATTTTTTTTCTTTTGTATTTTATGTATTTTATTATTTATTTATTATTATTATGTATTAATATGTGTATATCCTTATTTATCTATTTATTTATTTATTTTATTTTTATTTTCATTTTTTTTGTTAATATTTATAGGTATTTTATTTATATAGTTATATATTTATTATTATATTATTATTATTTTGTAATATTTTTGGATTTATCTTATTTTTTTAATTAATTATCTATTAATTTTATTTTTATTCATTTATCTGATTTTTTTTCGATTATCTGATTATTATGATTTTTTTTTTAGGGCTGTGATTGAAAGTTGAAGAATCCCATTGTGAATGGGAATTCAATCTGAAGAGTCCAGATTGGATTCAAAGATTGAATTCCCGTCCAAAGAGGAATTGGGATTGATCAGAAACTCCTGATCAATCCCTATAAAAGGGACCTCTTGGAACAGATGCTACACATAGAAAACAGTAAGCAAAAGCTACTGATTGAGAGAATAGGGAGATATAGAGAGCTAAGAAAAGGTTTAGGAGTGTTCTGGTATATAGCAGAAATTTTTTGAAGTTTTTTTGACAATTTTTTTTCTGGGAATTTCTGAAAAATTTTAGATTTCAGTTGACTTTTTCACCGAAGTTTGAATTTTTCGACGAAAATTCTGGCCAACTTTGAAGTTTTCGGTGACCTGCCCGATTTTCGACAAGAATCCCAGAAATCGGTGATCTTCCGGCCAACTTCCGGTGAAATTTTCCAGATTTCGGTGACTTTTTCCAGAATCCGACGAAAATTCCATCGGAGTTCTTCAGCCTTTTAGAGAGAAAAGAGAGGAAAAAAAAAGAAAAGAGAGAGAGAGGAGGAGCGTTCTATCAGAAAAACAGAGGGAAGTACCTTTTATACCCTCTCAAAATGACGTCGTTTTGGCCTTAAGTGATGCAGAAGATCCGTGCGTTTTGCCGTGATCCGACCCGACCCGACCCGAGCGTCGACCCGCTTCCCGACCTGTGCGTGCCTGCCCCCCTCCAAGCCGAGCTGAGTCGAGCTCCAAGCCGTCCCTCCTGAGCTATTTCTCTTCCTTGAGCCGAGCCGAGCCGATAGCCGAGCCGCTCCAGGTTTTTTTTTTTTTTCGAAATTTCTTTATTTATTTGTTTTATTTTTTTATTTATTAGATTAGATTTATTTAATCTCTTTTTTTATCTTTATCTTATTTTTATTTTTGTTTTACTTTTCTTTATTTTTTTATTTTCGCTTTTATTCTGTTTTATTTTCTTTAAATAAAAAAAATCAAAAAAATATTTTTGGGGAAAAGTTGAAAGTATCAATTTTCCTTAAAAATAAATTTCAAAAAATATTTTTAGGGAAAAGTTGAAAGTATCAATTTTTCTTAAAAATGAATTTCAAAAAAATATTTTTGGGGAAAAGTTAAAAGTATCAATTTTCCTTGGAAATCAAAGTTTCAAAAAAAATATTTTTGAGGAAAAGTTGAAAATATCAATTTTCCTTAAAAATAAATTTTCAAAAAATATTTTTGGGGAAAAGTTGAAAGTATCAATTTTCCTTGAAAATCAAAATTTTCGAAAAATATTTTTGGAGAAAAGTTGAAAGTATCAATTTTTCCCACACAAGAACAATCATTCTCTCTTTCCTTTTTATTTTGATTTTGATTTTGATTTTTCTTTAACCAATCCGACGACGGAGCCTCTGCAAGTGAAACAATAGTTTTTCTGGCATACTCTCGAGGTGAGGGAATTTTCTCAATTTTCTGGTAAAAGTATTAGAGTCAATTAAGAAAAATTTTTAATAATTAATTACTTGGTAAAATTTTAAGGCTTTTGGATAACACAAATTTAAGCTGGTACCATCTTTTGGTGGGCGTTGTGAGGGTGCTATAACCTTTCTCACACATAACCAAACTCCCGAACCCTGTTCTAGTTAGTAGACCCGAATCTATTCTTTTAGGGACCCTTAAACTTAGGTTTTCCCTAAAAGGATAGATTTCATAGGTGGCCAATCGCACCTAGATAAAAAAAGATTGGTGGCGACTCCCTAAAAGTCAATGTCTAGCAATAGATCCCCGGATCTAGACGTTATGACAAACTTCATGTGCATGGATTGCTAAGTTGGTTTTAAAACTATTCCATTCCTCCAAGTTTACTAATGAGTCTTTTGTTACAAATGCCAATCTTTTTCCCAATGCTTCACTGTTTATTGCATCATCACCTATCATGTTTTAACCTATGCATATTTATTTAGAGTCAACTAAGGTTTGTTAGGATCTATTGGATTTAAAATTTTTCCCGTCTCTTTTACTATCATACCTTGAATTATCATTCCTTAAAATCTTCTTAATATCTTCTATAGAAGTTGTTCCCAAATTAAACTCCACTTTCATTTTCTTCACTTGGTATTATGCTAATAAATTGTTCCCCATATGTTTCTGCTAGTTTACCCTGGATGCCTCTCCTAATTTACCTACCTCTTTTGTTGACCTTTGGCGTTTATCCCTTTTTACCCCTAGAGATATAGCCTTCTTTCATCACTCTGGAGTTTGTACTTGATTATTTACCCTGAATGATGGTTTGATTTAGTTAGTGCTCATCCCTCTCTTGACCGATGATATATAAAGCCAATCACCTTATTGTGTATCATTTTCCATCATTGAGTCCACCTCTTCCATGCCATTGCATTTGACATGCATATGCTCGAGAAGGCCATTGATATAATAGAATTCAAAGAGCTTTTCATATTTAAAATGACCTTAATGTCAACTACTCCTCCCTTTCGGAATAATGTCACATACCTTCTCAGTGTTTTTGAATATGAATTTCCACTTTGATTCTGATAAACCTTCCCTAACCAATATAGTCTTAATTCACATTAGTGTTTTTTGGTACCCTTATTCACCACCTTATGCATTCTACCATTTTTTATTCATCCACTTCATTGGAAAATCATAGACTTTTACCTAAAACAGTGCTAAGTTGAACGTATAATCGATGGTTTGATATATTTATTGTAATCTTAAAGCACTAGTAGAAGTTTGTTGAAGGATCAAAGGGCCTCATCAAGTACTCTAATTTTATCTTTTTTTGTCCCAAACTTAAAAAGAAAAAGTTTTGCATCGAGTACACTAACTTGTAGCTCTTTTACAAGTTTTCATATTACTTTGAAAGTGCCTAACATAGCATCTCTATTGAAATTCTATCTCATGAAAAGCTTTCCCATTAGCCAATTCTTTCCCTCTGGGGCTCCCATTAGCCATTTTCACCTAATCTAACTCCTCTTCTATTAGGCTGAGATTTCTCCCACACCATCTCTAAATCATCTACCATCATATCGTAGCATTGTTTGTCAAACAATCCCGTAACTAGTCTACGACCCTAGAAAGAAATATTACTGCAACTTCTGATGTGCTAAACTAAAACTAAGGAACTTTGAGACCTTTCGCTTCTATTCCTCCATACAGAGAAACTCTAAGGAGACTTAATCAAAGCTTAATTATTGCTATCATTTTTTTAATGTAAATGATTGAGGAATCAAACATTAAGATATCTTCTATATAGATTTGAAATGAAAAAAAAAAGTTAGGTAAAAGTTTTAAAGTACTGAGAATAAAAGAAAAAACCTATAAAAGTTCAATACTATATTATTGTTGAATATTCAACAAAAAAGTCAAAATCAATACTACCCTATATAAAAAGGATCCTGATGATGACACATATAATTTTTTTTTAAGGTTTTCCTATTAAAGTTTCATGGTGACTTCTATGTTTAAAGAACAAAAATGGGAAAATAGATACATGTATTTAACTAGTTTTTTTTCTATTGCTAGGTGTATTAGACTTGCGTTTTTTGAATTTTTTTTAGGCTTTGTTTTATTTAAGATTAATACTAGTTTGAAAGAGTTGAATGTTGTTGCAAAACACAGTCATTGGTATGTAATTTTTTTCTGTCTTTTGTTTTTGGTTTTCTTTTTTTTTATGCATTTTTAGGTCAATTTCTTGGGTTTTTTTTGATTTTTTAATTAAATGTGGATTTTGTTTATTTTTCTTTTTTTGGGAGGTTTTTGGTGTTATAGACTTCAATTTCTTTTGATGGTGATGAATTATTGAATAGGGTTTAGGTTTTTTTGATTTTTTGATTTAGTTTTTATGTTATTAAACACATTTTTTTCAATGCAATAGTTAACAAAGCCCAAAAGAAATTTTGAAAATATAAGAGAAACTATTGTGAGGTTTGCATGTTGGTGTTATTTCGATTTAAGGGTTTTCTTGATCTAAGGGTTGCATGTGTGCTTTGTCGTAAGATTTGCAAGTTGGGTATTTTTTTCTTAAATATTTACTTAAGTTTTTTGTTGCATGTTGTATAGATGATAGTATATTGGGTTTTTTTGTATATCGATTTGTTTTTTTTCTTTAATTATGTTTTTTGGACAAATATTGTTGAATGTTGTTGTAGATTTAATTACAGGTTAGCGGGTGTTTTGTTTTTGTGATTATTTTTTTATATTTTTAAGTTGAGTGGGATTTTGTTTTGTCATATGATTTTTATATGTCCTATTTTATTTTTATTTATGTCATAAAAAATTAGTCTATAAACTCAATCGTTAAACATAATCATTTATAATCGTAAAAAACATGGGGAGTCACCACCAATCATTTTAGGATGCAATTGGCCACCCAAAAAATTTATCTTTGTAATAAAACAGATTTAAAATTAATTAAAAAGATAATTTTGATTTACAAAAATAGGATTGGATTCGAGAATAAATTACGTATGGGGAAGGAGTAACACCCTTATAATGGCCACAAAATTGATTCCAATTAATTATGTTCTATTTATAATTTTGGATAAAAATAGTTTCTATATGAGATTTAATTGTAATTCCCTTCATATTTTAGGAAAGAAAATTAATTTAAAGAAATTTTATTTAAGAATATTATGAAAATTTTATATTAAAAAAATGCCTTTAAATTTTTCGACATAACGATAGAATTCAAAAATAATCTTTTCATCTTAAAATTTATCTAAACATTCCTTTTAAAAATAATAAAATAATATTCTTTGTAAATAATAATTCTTAGTAACTCTTCAACACCTATGCAGAGTACCAATACTTATATTTCACAGAATGTTATTTTAATTTTATTTGTTTAAAACTAATTTCTTTAAGAACTTTTTATGTAGTAAAAAAATCAAAATATAATATAATTAATGTTTAAACATCAATAATTAGAATAAACATATATAAGCATTATAAATGTACACATTAATAAAAAAAATTAGAAATGCAAATGATGATAAAATGCATATTTAATAATCGGGTTTTCAAATATAAGGAGACGACCTAAACTCCACAACCTGTAAACAAAGTTCAGATGTGACTAATTATATTTAAAATCTCATTTTATTATTTTATTATTTTTACTATTAAAATTTTTATTCTTTATTCTTTATTTAATTTTATTATTTTAAAATATGGAATTATTCAAAGATTCTTAATGAAATAAAATTTTCTAAATACCTTATTATCTAGCCAATATTCAGAAACAAATCACTTCACAAAAAGTTTTCACATAAGTTCTTAAATTTTGGAAGAATTTCAGGGTTTTATATAGATTTAAACTTCAAGGCTTCATCTAGGGTTTCAATTAGAATTTCGAGGTTTTGTTTAGGGTTTAGAATTTCACATAAGGATTAAGGTTTACCTAGGGTTTTGTTTTAGGGTTTACACATAGGGTTTTAAGGTTTACCTAAGGGTTTTAGGGTGTAAGTTCTCACATAGGGTTTTGTTTTAAGGTTTAATCTTGAGATTTCATTCTATAGTTTTAATTTAAGAATTCAAATTAAGGTTTTATTTTAAGGTTTTAACAAGTTTACAAATCTTTCTCAAAATTTTCAACAACTAGACAAACTCTTGGAGCAAGCTCGCTTTCTACAATTTTTCTAAAAACTATATATATTCTTATATATTTCTTTTTTATTGGAATATTTATTATTATTATTATTATTATTATTATTATTATTTAATCTTTTATTTTTATTATTTGATACTTAATAATTCTCCAACATATAGGTAAAATTATTATATATATTTTTTAAAATACGATTTTTTTCCTTCCCTTCAACATTTAGGCAAAGATTTTAAAACAATTACTCTTTTTTTATCATGTTTTATAATTAAACTTTAAGAGACTTTAAAAATACAAATATTATCTAACATGTATGAATATAATTAAAAATAATAAGTATGCAAATTAATAAGCTATTGTATGTACAAACATATTAAAAAATCAAAATTGCATAAAAAACCAATCAAACATGATTAGAATAATAAAAAAATGAAACAAATATAAATAACTATGAACATAGTAGGGTTTCAAGCGTACAACTTTCATGCCAAAAGGGTTTACCAAGCTATAAAATGAAAGTCCCATATTATTAGAACCTAAAGCAAACTATTGTCCAATCTATCAAAAGCCAAAAGTATGGGTGGATAATCAAAGAAAAATAATAGACAAATTAACAAGAGGTAAATGTGGCAACATCAACTTTCTCCATGAACATGAAACAAAACAAATTGAAACTACCATCAACAATTAAACATGCATTGATATAAAATACCAAAAACAGGACATAAAACCCATGCCAAGAAGAAGGAAGAAAAAAACAACACATGCAACATGTTAATGCATAAAAACAAAACCAAAAGAGGAAAATAAAAGCATGCAACAAGAAAAAGAACAAAGATTTAACAAAACAAAAAAAAAAGTTTGTTGCAGGACTTTTCAATTTTTTTTTTTTGCTTTGCTGCTATCTCTTTGCTTTTTGGTATTGCTCAAATTTTTTACTGCTGCTCATGGTTTAAAATTGTTTGCTGCATCTAATTTTTTTTAAAACTTTTTCCTTATGTTCAGCTCACTGGTTTTTTTTTTTTTTTACTACCGTCATTTTAGCATGCTACCTTTCTCTTTCAGTTTTTTTGTTCACCTTTCCTCCCTCATTTTTTTCATTTTTCCCCATTGCTTGAACTTTGCTTCACCATTGCTGCTATTGATTTTTACTTCCTACGTTCTTCTTACTGTTCATGTCAAGTTTTTTCATTTATCCTAAAGCTTCACGTCAAGGTTTTTTCTTTTTCATTACTCACATTGCCCATATGGCCTCCTACGAAAGCCTTTCCACATTCTACTCTCTTTTATTTTATTTTTACGCGCTTCTTTTTTTTCCTTTTTGGTTACATGTTCTAGTCCCTATTTTTTTTGTTTTGTCATTTTTTTAAATTTTTTTCTGCTTCCCTTCTTGTTTTGTCACGTTCATGCCCTTAATGCCTTTTTTCCTTATTCATATTTTTTGCTTTACTTTTTGTTTTGTTTTCCTTTTTAGTTCACGGGCTTTTTTTTTCTTTGTTGAATGCCTCTAAAGTTTTCTTCTTTGTTGCCATTAGTTTATGCCTTTCTCCACATTTTTTTTTTGTTTTTCATGCTAAGCTTCCTTCTCTTTAACCGGTCACTAATTATAGCTTTTATTTTGTAGTTTTTCTTTGCTTTCTTCTCATAAAAATGCCTTACGTTGGTCGACAATCTCTGATATAACTTTTCATTCTTTAGTAGGCTTATTTTTTTATGTGCAACTTCATATTCCATACACTTATTTTGCATGACTTTTTCCTTTTTCTTTCATGTGTTTTCATACACCTCAAGGTTTCCTCTCTTCTTCTATAAACATAGTCCTTTAAATAAGGCCAAATGGGCTTTTAACTATATTTGATTTTGAACCTTCATTGACTTTTTCTTATATCTTATTTTTGGGTTTTAAGGCCTTTAATTTTTTTACTTATTTATTTTATCTCCATTTAGGCTGTCAAAATCTTATTTTAAGCCAAGCCCATTTTCTTTTTAATAATTAATATATTTATTATTATTATTATTATTATTATTATTATTATTATTATTATTATTATATATCTTTTGTATTCTATTTATTTTTTATTTTGATTTTTTTTGTTTATGGCAACAATGAGCCATTATTGGGTTTTAAAAATTATCTTTTATCGAAGCTCAAATCGAACCTTTTAAAAATGGGCTTGAATGAGCTCAAAAAATAATAATCGGGGCTTAATTATCAAAACAAGTTTGAATTAAAAGAAGAAAATATACAGGATAAAGTTAAATGTTTATAGTTGTTCTTTTTTGCATATTTTTAAGGATCAAGAATAATTGAAAAACATAAATAATAATTTTTTTCGGATGTTACTTCCTACCAAAAATTTTTTTTTGGTTTTTCATTTTGTTTTTGTTTTTCTAAGACGGCTAGGATTAAATCGTGAGTTAAAAAAAATAATGATCGAGATTAAATTGTAGGTTGAATGAAGTTATCGAGATTAAACTATAAGTTAGATGAGATGATCGGGATTAAACTATAGGTCGAATGAGGTGACTGCTAATCTAGACTTGTGTGCCAATAAATTTGGGCTTTCATGCCAATTAAATTGGACTTAAATTTTTATTGGTGCCAGTTAATGCTGGGCTCAAAATCTATGTGCCAATTAAATTGGGCTTAAATTTTATTGGGTGTCAGCTAAGCTGGGCTTAAATCTTTTCATGAGTACAAGATAAAAACTGGGCTTAAATTTTCATAAGGTGTCAGCTAAGTTGGGCTTAAATTTTCACGAAATGTCAACTAATCAGGGGTTAAATTTTCATCAAATGCCAGCAAATCGATGATTAGATTTTCATTAAGCACCAAATAATCTAGGCTCAAATTTTTGTTGGGCGTCAACTAAACTAGGCCTAAATTTTCACTTGGTGCCAGTTAAATTAGGCTTAAATTTCATTAGGTACCAACTAAGCTAGACTTAAATCTTCATTGAGTGCTAGCTACAATGGCTTAAATTTTCACTTGGTGCCAACTAAGCTGGGCTTAAATTTTCACTAGGTGCCGACTAAATTGGGTTTAAAACTTCATTGAGTGCTATCTAAACTAGGTTTAATTTTTATAGGTGTCAATTAAACTAGATTCAAATCTTTCATAAGTGCTAGTTAAACTGGGCTTAAAACCTAAATGCTAGCTAAACTAGACTTAAATCTTCATTGATGCTAGCTAAATTGGACTTAAGACTTTATTGGTGTTAAATAATCTGGGCTTAAAACTTGGTACTAGTTAACTAGGCTTTTATTCTTCAGAATTGGCGATCCTTATAGAAAATAAAAAAGGTAAAAATTTTCTTTCCAAATGAATTGAATGGTTCAACATGTTGAGGTTTTTATTCAATCAAAAAGGTTTCTCTACCTAAAGAGGATAAAAGGGCTTATACTTTTTTCATGTAGGTTCATAGATAAAATATATGTTTTTTTCAAAAACATGAATCCCTTTAAAATCAAACATGTTAAACACTTTTTAGCTTTCAAATGTGACATTTTGATGTATGTCAAAATTAGCTATAAGGGCTTGAGATTTTTAAAGGTTACTTGGGAATGAAAAAAGAAAAGCTAAGATTTTCAAAATCAATGCTTCTCAAACTTCTAAGACTTTAATGTTTCAAATCTTACAAAAAGGTTTGACTTATCTTTTTCAGTATCCACTTTATTTAGTATTATGAGTGACCTTCAAAGTTTGCTCTATACTACCATTTTATAGGGTTTTCACCCTAGAGCCATATTAATATTTTTTTTTCCTTTTGTCCCATTTTTTATTATTATTATACTATACACTTAAAAATTCAAACTTATCTAAAAGGAGTTAATAGTCCAAATAGGAAATTAAATGATAAAAAATGTATCATATGGTTTATGGTCACTTTTTCAGAAGAAGCTCTTCAATTTTTACGCATTCATATATAACCCAATAAGAACTTTTCATAAAATGCAACATAAGCTAAGGTCCAGGGTTTTCAATGAAATGGATAGATAGGCTCAAAATAAATATATGAGGGTAATTAAAATCAAGAATCATTCTTTCATTTGAAGGATTTATTTTAGGGTATATTCTTTTCCATTTATTGGATTTATTGGAAATATTCCCCTGCATTTCATTATGAATTTCCCTATTGGCATCCATAATTTTTCCCATTTTTATCCCATCCTCGATTCTGCCTACAACAAATAGCAAATCGATAAATTTTGATGATGTATGACGAATCAACTTATCATAATGAGAATATGGAAAGGTATCCACAAATAGAAAATTCAACTTCCTACTAGTTAAAGGTGGTCAAACTTACGATGTAATATCTTTCTATCTAGCAGCATATTCTTTATAGCTCTCATTAAGGCTCTTTTCTCATATTTTGAAGGGTTAATCAATCTGAAGCAATCTCTAATATGTGTTAGTATTGTTTCAAGAATACTCACGATAAATCCCTCCAAGTATGAATTTGGCTACTTTCTAAACTATAACACTAATTAGCTACTGTCCTAGTTAAACTTTCTTGAAATATATGAATAAAAAACTTTTCATCATCGACATAACCAAATATTTTGTGACAATATTGAGCCAAATATGTCTTAGGACATCCATTTTTATTATACTTCTCAAATGTAAAAACCTTGAACTCGAGCGAAATAACCACATTTGAAACTAGATTCCTTTGCATAACAAGATTTATACATACATTCAACAACTTAAATCCTTTTTTCTAAGAGATTATACATCCTCTGTTCATCTAGATTCCACGATTGCTCCTTTAAAGGTCCTAAGCTATGTCCTTCAGGTTGATCATTTCCTTAAGCAAAAAGTCATTTGGTAATCTCTTTTATTTTTATTTTTTAAATCAATATTCTTCTTATCCTTAAAAAAGATCACGTGAATTATTCTCGAAGAAAATCTTTCTTGTTTTAGAGCACACATGAATTACATTCTATTACGTGCATACATAAATAAATGAATGAATGAATGCATGAATGACAAAACTCTTTAGTGAAAAGTGTAGAAATTTTAAAAAAAAGGGGTAAAAATTAAAGTTAAACCATAATTCACATATTCAAGTTCAAAAAGACATCATATTAACATAAAAAGAAACATTTTCCAAATGGAAAAAAATTATAAAGCATTTTACTTTTCAAATAATCTATCACTTGTAGACCTTCTTTAATCAAAAGTCCCATCTATGTTGGTCACAATACCCTTCCCTTCTTATTGTTTCAAAACTTTAATCCCTTATTATCATTAGATCAAACCATTTCGTATCTATGCGTGATTGCACCTTGTATTTAAACCCTCACAATTCTCAATGGAATACCTCATAACCCCACCATAGTATTCACATCTTGCATTGGAGTCAAAATATTTTAAGTATGAAGGCTTTAAAGGCTCTGAAGGCATAAGACCAATAAGGTGTCTCTTAAACAGATGAGGATAGAGTTTTTCATATAAAATGGAGATACATCTAATTGTTTCTTTTTTTTTAGGTAATTTTTAGGTAATAATTCACTAGGAGTTCGAGGATTTGGTAATGGTGCAAAAGTGCAAAATGGAAAAATTAATTGAATAAGTGATTGAGAAATAAAAGGGTGAAAATGTGGACTCCTTAGAAACTGCATGAAGTTTTGGGGCCTAATCCTAGATGCTTGAAAAAAGGTTGAAAACAGACATAAGAAGGATTTGAATACAGATTTAGGTTTAAAACGACTAGTAAAGGTTGTATGAAACTTGGTAACTCTGTTCTAAAAATCAAATTTTGGAGCCCAGTTACATGTGAGAAAAAATTAGCAACCCCACAACCCCACAAAATTGGTACCAATTAATTATGGGTTATTTACAATTATGGATAAAAATGGTTTCCATGTGAGATTTAATTGTAATTCCCTTCATATTTTAGGAAAGAAAATTAATTTAAAGAAATTATTTAAAAATGTTACGAAAATTTTAGATTAAAGAAATACCTTCAAATATTCCAACATAAAGAGAGAATTCAAATATAGTTTTTTCATTTTAAAATTTCTCACAACATTCTTTTTAAAAATAATAAAATAATATTCTTTGTAAATGATATTTATTGACAACTCTCCAACACTTAGGTAAAGTATCAACACTTATATTTCACCAAATGCTATTTTAATTTTATTTGTTTAAAATTAATTTTTTTTAAGAACTTTTTATGCAGTAAAAAAATAAAATAAAATATAATTAATGTTAAACATCAATAATTAGAATAAACATATATAAGCATTATAAATGTATACATTAATATAAAAAAATGAGATGCAAATAACAATAAAATGTGAATTTAAGAATCGGATTTTCAAATATAAAGAGATCACTTGAACTTCCCAACCTCTAGGTAGAGTTTAGGTATGATTATTTATATTTAAAATCTTATTTTATTATTTTTTATTTTTACCATTAAAATTTTTATTCTTTATTCTTTATTTAATTTTATTATTTTAGAATATGAAATTATACAAAGATTCTTAATGAAATAAAAATTTCTAAATACCCCCATCATCTAAGCAGTATTCAAAACAAATCACTTTACAAAAAGTTTTCACATAAGTCCTTAAAATTTGGAAGAATTTTAGGATTTTGCGTAGATTTAAGCTTCAAGACTTCATTTAGGGTTTCAACTAGAATTGCTTAGAGTTTAGGATTTCACATAAGGCTTAGCGTTTTACCTAAGGGTTTGTTTTAGGGTTTACATTTTAGGGTTTAATCTTGGGGTTTTATTTTAGGGTTTTAATTTAAGGTTTCAGATTATGGTTTTATTTTAGGATTTTAATAAGTTTACGAACCTCTATAAAAATTTTCAATATCTAGGCAAACTCTCAAAACAAGTTCGTTTTCTACAATTTTTTTGAAAAAATGAATTTTTATGCTCTTATATATTTCCTTTTTATTGAAATTTTATTATTATTATTTAATCTTTTATTTTTTGTTTTTATTATTTGATATTTAATAATTTCCAACATATAGGTATTATATATACTTTTTAAAACATGATTTTTTTCCTTCCCTTCAACATCCAAGTAGGGATTTTAAAACAATTACTCTTTTTTATCATATTTTATTATTAAACTTTAAGAGACTTTAAAAATACAAATATTATCTAACATGTATAAATATAATTAAAAATAATATGAGCATGCAAATTAATAGGCTATTATATGTACAAACTTATTAAAAAAATCAAAATCGCATAAAAATCCAAGCAAACATGATTATAATAATAAAAAATAAAACAAATATAAACAACCATGATCGCACTAAGGTTTCAAGCATACAACTTTCATGCCAAAAAGGTTTACCAAGCTATAAAATAAAAGTCCCATATTATTAGAACCTAAAGCAAACTATTTTTCAATCCATCAAAAGCCGAGAATATAGGTGGATGCTCAAAGAAAAATAATAGACAAATCAACAAGAGGTAAACGTGGCAACATCAACTTTCCCTATGAACACGAAACAAAGTAAATTAAAACTATCATTAACAACTAAACATATATGGACGTAAAACACTAAAAATAGGATATAAAGTTCATGCCAAGAAAAAAGAAGAAAAGAACAATGCATGCAACATGTTAATGCATAAAAACAAAACCAAAAGAGGAAAATAAAAGCATGCAATAAAAAAAAAAAACAAAGTTTCAACCAAAAAAAATCTTTGCTGCAAGACCTTTCAGTCTTTTTTTTTTTTTTGCTTTGTTGTTGCCTCTTTACTTTTTGTTACTGCATAAATTTTTGACTACTGCTCACTGTTTAAAATTGTTTGGTGCACCTAGTTTTTTTTTTCTGTGACTTTCTACTTGTGTTTTGCTCACTAATTTTTTTTACTACCATCGATTTAGCTTGTAACTTTCCTTTTTTGCCTTTTTCATCTACCCTTCCTCCTTTATTCTTTTATTTTTCCCCGTTACCTGAACTTTGCTTCATGCTTACTACTATTGATTTTTTTTTCTTATGTTCTTCTTACTGTTCACATTAAGTTTTTTTCATTTTTCTTAAAATCCCATGTCTAGTTTTTTTTTTTTTTTGCTACTCATATTGTTCGAAAGGCTTTTTACAAAAACCTCTCCATGTTTGCTCCTCTTCATTTCATTTTTGTTACTTCTTCTCTTTCTTTTTTGGTTACACATTCCAATCCCCATTTTTCTGTTTTACCACTTTTTTTTGTTCCCCTTCTTTTCATATCTCTTTAATGCCTTTAATACATTATTTCCTCCATCTTTTTTACTTTACTTTTTGTTTTGTTTCCCTCTTTAGTTTATGGGCCTTCCTTTTTCTCTATTGAATACCCCTAAAGTCTTCACTTTTACTGCCACTAGTTCACACCTCTCTCCACTTTTTTTTTTCGTTCTGTTAAGCCAATCTTCATTCTCTTTTAATCGATCACTAACTATAGCTTTTCTTTGCTTTCTTCCCATAAAAATGCCCCACATTGGCCGCCCAGCTCTCATGCAATTTTTCATTGTTTACTAGGCTTGTTTCTTCACATGTAGCTTTTTATTCTATGCACTTATTTTGCATGAGTTTTTCCTATTCTTTTCACATGATTTTCATGCACCATAAGGCTTTTTCTCTTCTTTCATGAACCTAACCCTTTAAATAAGGCCAAACAGGCCTTTAACTATGTTTGATTGTGGGATTTCATTGTATTTTCCTTAGATCCTATTTTTGGGTTTTAAGGCTTTCAATTTTTTTGCTTATTTATTTTATCTTCATTCTGACTATCATAATCTTATTTTGAGCTAAGCCTTTTTTTAATAATAATAATATATATTATTATTATTATTATTATTATTATTCAATTTCAATTTTGATTTTTTTGTTTGGTTTGATGGCAACAATGGACCATTATTGGGCTTTAAAAAGATATCTTTTATCAAGGCCTATATCGAATAATTTAAAATGGATTGTGCAATGAGCTTAAAAAAGATAATCGAGACCTAATTACCAAAACAAGCTTTGATTTAAAGAAGAAAATATCTTGAACAAAATTAGGTGTTTACAATTTAAAATCAATGTCAAAAATTCCAAAAATTAGGATATTATTTATAATTGTAAAACCATTTGCCTTATTACTCATGAAATCACTTTTGCCCCAGCATTAGTGTTTTTTTTTTTTTTTTGCTCATTATTTTTGAATGATATCAACGTTGAAGACTTACTAGTTAAACAAAAAAAAAGGAAAAAAAAATATCAATGCCTAAAACTTAAAATTTAATTGGTTGAGAGATAACAGCTTATAACTTTTTTTATTGGTGCTTGGTTTTGATAGCTTATTGTTGGTTGGCGTCGAGATAGTTAGATCCTGAGAAACATCCATTATTGATTACATGTGGAATCCATTATTGATTACATGTGGAACTGGAGCACACCTAATCCAATGATTTTCTTCGTTGTTTAATTAAAATAATAGAATATGTAGACAATTTGTTTATTCTAGAATAAACGAATTCTTGAGAAACATCCATTGTTGACTGCTTGGCCTTTAAGAAGAATAGCAAGAATCTTATATTGATGATTTATTGAAAAGAGAAATAAAATAGAAATATTAGGCATGGAGAAAAGAAGTAAAGAAAGAAAAGTGTTTGGGTTTGTGCTTTTTTCTTTCTCATTCAGTTTTTCTTTTTGTTTTTGATAAAAGTTTTTGTCTCTTTTGGTTGTTTAATTGAATGTGAGTTTTTTTTCTTTGGTTTTCTTCAAGTAGTTTACATTGTACAAGGTTCAATTTGGATTTATGGAGCTTAATTATTGAGTGGGTTTTTAGTTTTTATTTTTTTAGATTTTTATTTCTTATTAGAGAATATTTTCTCAATGTTATTTTTTTTTTTGTTTATTTGTTTAAATTGTTTCTTCTAGGGTTTGCATGTTTTTTAATTCTCATTTAAAGTGATGTAAAAGTAGTATTATTTGGGATTGGGTTGCATGGATGGTGATTGAAATAGGATTTCTTTGTAGATTAGTTTTTGTTGTATATTTGATTTTTTTTTACAGCGATTGTTCAGTGCTGTTTTATGATTGAGTTCAAGGTGAATGAATGATTTTTTTATTGTCTTTTTGTGTCTTTAAGTTGAATGGAATTTTACTTCACTGCATGTAATGTGGTGATAGTTGTTTGAGTTGTTTTTGGTTCAACTTGAATGTTAGTTCGGTTTGACTTTTGTCTATATGTTGGTTGAAGGTATAGTTTGTAGGAATCAAAAGCTTGGACCTTTCACGCAAGTCCTTTTGATAAGTAGCCACTATTAAATGAAGGAACTTCTTTTACTATGTCATTCTTGGATCTAGGTTTTTTTTTTTTTTTTTATGCTCGAAATTTTTTCTACTTTTTATTTGGGATTGGGTTGTATGGATAATGATAGGAATAGAATTTCTTTATGGATTGGTTTCTGTTTTTTATTTGATTGTTTTTTTTTTTTTGGACAAGGATTGTTCGGTGCTATTTTGTGATTGAGTTCAAGGTGAGTGGATGGTTTTTTTTTTTTTTTTTTATTGTTTGTTTGTGTCTTTAAGTTGAATGGGATTTTATTTTGTTACATTTAATGTGATGATACTTGTTTGAGTTGTTTTTGTCTTTTACTTCAATGCTAGTTCGGTTTGAGTTTTGTGTATATATTGGTTGAAGGTATAGTTTGCAGGCATCCAAAGCTTGGACCTTTCACACAAGCCCTTCCAATATGTAACTGACTGTTGAATTAAGGTTACTTCTTTTACTTTGTCGCTCTTAGATCCAGATTTTTTTTTCCTAGGAATTTTGCTGCTTTTTAATTAACCATGTTAGATCAACCTGATTATTACGATCTTTGCTTGATCATATACTTGATCCAAAATTTTTTAGTTTGCTATGTGTTCCAATGCTGAAACACGACAACTCCCATCACACCATTGTGTTTTGGATACTGCCTCAATACTAAAATTAGTTGTTTACGACAAAGTCACTCAATGATCGTTATTGTTTTTATTAAATGGGCTTAAAATACTATCATCTTAAGCTGGCACACATTCCTGAGTATTAAGAATTCCAACCTTAGGTCTACCAGGGTCATGGTATGGTTTTTTTTCTTCCTTTTGATTCAAAGTGCCATGCATTTGACAAAAATGAATTTTAAGAGATTCTTAAGTTTTGGACTCTAAAGCTTATTGCGATTCAAGTTTTACTGATATCTTGAGGAGAATGTTTGTCCATAGAAAAGCTAGGGTAAAAAAGGAGTAGCAATGTAAGTAGAGATTGAGTTAATGCAGGTACAAGTGCCACAAAAGAAAAAAACTACAAGACAATTACTCTGCTAAATTTGAATTTCAGAAAATCTTCTGATGTTTAATCTACTTGCAAGAATGTTAAGCTAATTATCTTGATTAGTTTGGACTAGAAATGATTTTCTAAAGTCTTACACATTCATTGTTTAGCATCAAACAGAAGTTTATATATTTTTCCAGCTAGCTAACCTTCCTACAACTAACATTAGCATTCTAAATGCATTTTTTTCGTTTTATTCTTTCCATATTTTAGTATATTTTAGGTTCTAAGGTTTTTTTTTTTTTTTCTAAGTCTTGCCTTAGAATGGTTAACAAGGGAGATCTGTTTTATTTTACTTGTGATCAATGTCCTATTCGTACTTTGCAACCTTCATTATCCACTGTGTTCATTTTATGTTTCTCTGATTTGGTTTTAGATGCTATACTCCTTTCACTCATTGATATGTTTTCATAACTCTATCCATTTCTCATATATAATGTTCTTCATATGCAGGGATATTTCGGGTCTCGGGAATGATGCCTAACTAAGGATTCGGTGACTTTGATCGAATCTGGCATAGAAGCCCCAGTCGCATATCTTCTTCAAACCTTATGTCAAATGTTTTTGGTACAGGATTAGGCGGCTGGAATAGTATTCATCAAGAGGTAACTATTTTTTAAATTTTCATTTTAGCACTATCAAGTAGTAAACGTTTAATTATACTTTCTTTTTAGCAGTAGTTCTTTTTGGTAATTTTGTAGTTAGAAAATATCGCTTTACATTTTCTACTTAGTTTTACAATTTCTTTAAGAAAGCTTTCTCTTTGCCTCTTCAACTTTACCATCCAACTCTTGGAAAATGACCGATTAACAATATTAATTTTATCTTTTCAAACAAATAATAATTTAATAAAATACTAAAAATTATTATAATAGACTAGGCGAAGCAGGCACTCAACACTAGTACTTATAATTTTGCACAGACAATCCGTTGAGAAAAGGCTGTAACTGATAATATTGTTATTGAAATATATAAACAAAGAGTCTACTAGTGCGGCAGTCTCTCATGTATTTATATTAAAACGTTAAGTAGCACAAATGATTAACATTAACCCAAAATCTTAACCCTCCTCAAGCTGGAGATAATATTTATTTATCTATATATAATTTTTTTTAAAATTTTATTTATTATATTATAATTTATATATTACATTCAATTCATTAGTACATCTATTCTTCGTATTTCCTTGTTTACTTTAGCTTGATCATTTTCTCCTGTCCTTTCATACTACAGCAACAGCAAGTAAACGAGTTAAGTCAGGATAACTTTACTATGTACAGAACCATCTTCCATCCTTATCCATGACTCTACAGAGAAGGGATCCTCATTGATTTCCAGGATTCTAGACCCTCTGGGCCAGTTTCCATAACCACCATAACCAGTATGTCTAGCAAAGCACAGCCAAACTTTCCTGTATGGGCAGCACCAGTCCAATCCATGGTTATGCCCAACAAACACTGCCTGCCACCATTCACAAACAAATAAGTTAACAGCAATCCTTTACATCCATCAAAGCTAATTACATCATGTCCGAATTTGAGGAATACTACTACAAATGTCAAGGCACTATATGACCAATTACCGGGTGTCTTACTGAAATTATTGAAGCTTCCTTTCATTGAGCTCTCTCGACACTTCAAAATAAAAATTCAAAGTTAAAACCTCCATACCTGCATTCTTAAACTTACACATCATAATTGTGCTGAAGTAATTGGTTCATATCATACTCTTTTAGCAATGGCTTTAGTAATCCTATATATGGAGGTTTCTCCTAACAAAACTAGATTAAAGTCAATCTAATAAGGTATTGTCATACAAGGACAAATGATTTGGACATGGCATGCAGGGGAAAGATCGAAGATCTAAGGCTCCATGTATACATACAGTTGAACTCTGAATCTACTTTACACACTCAAAAGTCAAATCCCAACTAAGATAGTAGGAACAAATTCATTTATTTTCCAAGTATTATCAGCAACCGTCAGCTCGTGTCAAAATGGAAAAGGCATGGAAATAGATGAAATCTCAAGAAGAAGGTTTTCCTCAACAGCTATAGAAGCAATCAAAAAGCCCACTGGTTTAAATCTAAGGGGGTAGCAATCATTCAAAAAGAACAAGCCTAAGGGAAAGCATAAATAGCATTTGTACATGAGTTATAACATGTATATTAGTTTATGGCTGTAAACAGGAGTAATTAACTCTTTGCATGCATATAAGTGACATAGGTGTGTGTGTGTGTGGGTATGTACAAAAAAGAAGCATGCTTATCCATGAAATCACCTTGATGGAAGGCCTTTCAACAAGAATCTTCATGATACCCATTTCAGCTTCTTGAGCAGCAACCTTTTCCTTGTTGATGGAACCTACACAAGGCTGGCGTATTCTAAAAATAGGAGCCACCTTCTTATAAGCTTTACTTGGTATGTGCCAGAAGATTAGTTCCGGGACCCTGTCAAATAACATTCCTTTCATTGACACAAACACAGAGGAAATAAAATTTTGAGACAGAGTAATAAAGACATAAAAAATCAAAGTAAACTCATTTGGAATACAATCACGTTGACACAGTTGAAATGTTTTCTTTTCCTCTAAGACCAAACATCAAGATACCAATATGTAGAATTATTCATCCATTCCCCTTACATTTTGTCACCTTGCTATCTAACCTAACATATAAATGAAAAACTAGTTAGAATTTCGAGTTTTGTTTTAGGAAACCTATCCAAAAAAACAAGTAAAATTGTTCAAAGGAAACCATACAACCATTCTTCTACCTTGAATCGGGATTAATTTCTTCAGATAAGCGCTTAAACCATTCTACTTGGGCACTTGATATAACTTCTGGATAGGTACCTCCACCAGAATCTAGAAAGTAGAGATACACTAAAGGCGTTTGTGGTGTCTCTACTGACAAGACTTGGAGTACATAGTTGGATATACCTGGCCAAAGATCTTTAGGCCCGTTTCTAGAAAATGATAACAAATTATTGTCCATCTCATTTTTCATCAGCGCCAATCGTGATGTTCCCCTAAAACTACATTCTAGTTCACCTGACAAGCAAATTTTGAACTCAGTTAAACAAAAGCTAACAGTTATATGATCAGTTATATGATAAAGCAAAAAAAAGGCATATTGTAACAACAGTGTTAATTTTGCAAATCAGACAGGTAAAGAAATCACATAAGCATTAAATGCCGTGTGATTCAAAAGAATTTTGACCTCAATGTTGCAAATGATTAAACAGAACAGTATTTGGAATTTATCAACTATATTCCACTACCTAGTTTCAGATCTTATCATCAGACATACTACCACTCAAGTTGAAGATCTCGGCAGTAACCGGTATTGAAGATCCAAGTGAAATCCTATGCTTTTAACGTTTCAATCAAGTATCACAATAATGTACTTTGCTGTAATATTTTATTGTTTATATTTAACATCCAAATTAATATTTAGTTTGATAACTAAAATTCATTCACCAGACAGCATGAAGAAGTGTCTACAGTTAAAAGAAGCAAACATCTTAAATAGTGAGAATATAACCATAGTCCTGGATAACACATAATTGTCTTCTGAAAGCATCCACAGGTTCATCACTTCTTACTTCTTAGCCTACCTAGCATAAATGGCAATCAGTGACTTATTATCATCCACATTTTTTATAATCCTGCTTACCTGAATATGATGAATTGACCACAGGGCAAACAAGCTGAGGAATTCCAGGGGCTGAAAACCACTCAATTGGCCACACAAATGGTGCATCATCATGGTTTCCAAATACACTAGCCCATGGGATGCCCCTGGATCTTGTCGGAGATAGTGCCTGATCCCAATATAAGCTTGCATTTGCAATTGGGATGTTGTTCGCCGTAATAACATCGCCAAGATATACTACAAAATCTGCTATGCATTTTTTGTTCTTAATAATGAATAAATACATAAACAACCAAAGCACGCTATAGTAAGATTAACTATTTAGTTTCATTTAGAGCATAATATTTAAAAAATTGTTCCAGGCTTGTTTAGAGCCCTAGTAAAGCAGGTAGTATAGCATACAGTTATGATCAGATATGAATTGACAAGCATAGATTTTTTTTTTTTGCCCTTAGCTACAGAAAGCAGAAAACAAAAGAAATTATTGAAAATTGTCTTCTTTTTTTTCTTATGGTAGATTTAATTGCACCAAGCTCTTCAAAGTATGGTAATAAGTATTTGGCTGCAGAGCATATAACTCTTTAACACCCTTACATGCCTGCAGTGCCATCTCTTATTAAGTTTGCGAGAGGCAGAACACGAATCCACTTAACCTCAGTGGCACCAATTTTTATTATATGCCTCCTTGTTATATAGTGCATGCCAAGAAATAAAATTTGCTGCCACCAACTCTAAAGTTCTATCAAAGTGTATACATTATACAACTCAACTCATTTAGGTCAATATTCCAATCTGGTTGGATTATCAGTTACATAAATCCTTTTCCTCCATTGCTCTTGCTTTAGTCATTCAAATTGATCACATTAGGCACATTACATGTCCATTTCTAATTAACTTCTTGTTAGATTTAATAAATTGGCCAAGAAAGAAGACATAAGAGTTGGGAAAGTTACATTTGAGGCAGCTTTAAAACATGAGATCTCCCTCCCATTTTGTCTGAATAAAGGGAGACAATGGGAAAAGGTTCTAAAACGCAAGCAACTTGAGAAACATGTACTCCATGTCTAAAAGTCAACCTCTTAAGTGATCTACCAAGTCCAAAAATTTAAGACTTCTCATTAAGAATTAAGATATAGGCAATCTCTCTGCCAAAAGAAAAATGTTTTTTCACTGTTACGGTTATGTATAGCATTTATCAGGCCAACAAGCGAAAAACTCATGAATAAATGTTCTATGCTACCATTGGATAGGATGGCTTCGGGTCCTATGAAAATCTTAGTACCAAGCTGCATTTGTTGGGGAAAGTAAAGATAAGATGAGCTGTGGCTTGGTACCAATGCTGCATTTGTTGGGGAAATTAAAGATAAGATGAGCTGTGGACCAGCTCCGAGGGAGGTCACCCAGTTTTCTGCTCTCTGGGGTAACTGAAGTACCTATGCTCCATTATTTGAGGAAATTAGAACGCTGGTATCTGAAAGTCTAAAGTGCAATGATTAAACAAGCCAAGCCAAGCCAACCCAAGCCAAGTCAACCCAAGCTAGGTCCAGCCTTAGTATTAATTACTTGGTTGTATAGGATGGTCCACACCTGAAGGCTTTTCAGATTTCACGGTGACCCACTTAAACAACTTGTCTGACATTTTTTAATCTTTACATCAGAAACAAAAGGCAACACCTTACCAAGGATGGATGACTACTCATTACCACTCCATATTTAATTTTTTATGGAAATTAAAAAATATTTGGCCTTTAATGTATTTTACATTAAAATTTTAAACTCATTTTCTAAAAAATTGATTCTTCAAGGTTTTCAATGCCAAAAAAAATATATATATATAAAAAATTAAAAGAATTAATTATTCAAATAATGAAAAATATATAATTATGAGAGATTAAAAAATGGATAAAAAAAATTGGATGGAGCAAGTTAAAAAATTAAGGAGTACCTTAAAATTTTGTCATTTTAGCAAAACGCATATATTAGTGTGGATAGAAAAATAATAAAGTGCACCATAAAAAATCGTCTCTTTAGTAAAATAAAAAAAAGTTTGGATAGAACAGAAAATATCATTCTTAAGAATAAATAAAGTTTTACGAAAAATTTACTGCATTGAATTGAAAGTCCATTTTTCTTTTAGCTATCTCAAAATAATGTTCACTTTCTCAAAATGAAAACCGTTTATTCAATATTTGTCCTACATTCATGATTCTTCCTCAAATATAAAAAATATATATTTATTTTAGGTGGGTTTATTATTTTATATATAAACAATGAAGTTTTTAAATTTTATAAATAAAATTTTATTTAATTATTACAAAAATATATTAATCTTTACAAATAACTGCAGAATTTTAATACCATTATGAATTTGATTTTAAATCGACTTTTTAAAAAAGTGTACGGATTAAATTTAATAAAATTGTGGTATTAAAATAATAGAGATCAAATATCGACTTTAATACCATTAACATTAACATTTTATCTAAGACATTAAAATTTTTGGAGCTAATCCTACTAGGATGAAAATTGAATGATAGAGTGAAAAAGTTGAAGGTTGTTGGGAACATTGATAACATCACCTGGAGTTTCAGTGTCCAGCACACTTGACATAACCTTGATAGACCTCACATCCTGTTGCGGGCCCCAATCCGTCCACGCGTTCTCCCCGAAATGCAAGTCGGCAAATAGGGCTATTTTAAACGGTGCACCCGCCCGTATCCGGATATGGTTTTCCGGCGTCGTCTTTCGTTGGACGATCGTCTGAAGGTGTTCTTGATGCGGATGACCGGATGCTCCGACGGCCAAGACGATGGCTTGGAGAAGGAAAGAGATATAAGGAAGGGACAAAATGGTCAAATTAGATAAGGACGGAGCCATATTAATCGGCGACGAGGAGATTGTTAGTTGAACTGTTAATTAGGCATGGAGAGCTTTGGAAATGGCGGCAAAAGCAGTAAGCAATAAACAGATTTTGGGTATACGAGGCGGATATTCCCGTTGGACGGAGGTCGGATATTCCAATTATCAACTGTGTCAAAAGACAGAAATGACCTTCACATCAACCAAACATTTATAAAATTTTATTTTTTAAATTACCATTATAATTATAATGGGCTAAATGCCTAATTTAACATTAAATCTTGTATCATACTAAACCCCTAACTTTTTCCACCGCTTCCTTACTTATTTCAAATACATTTTGTGGGACAAAACATGCGTTGCAATCTACCTGTAAAGAAAGAGAAAATATTTATTTAAATTTATGTGCTTTCATTTAAATTATAAAAAATATTTTTAAATATGCTTTAATAATAAATTTTTAAATTTATGGATTGGTGCGGAGTTATCGTTGCAAAGATCAAGTCCAATAAGAAACAATTCCAGTTTACCTATACCTGTAAATATTTTTAATAAGATTATTATCTTAAATAAAACAATAAGATTTTTTAATTTTAAAATCCAGTTTATATGATTATCACATATTTATTATTAATTAAATCAAGCGATTGAAACATTCTTCCAGTAGAATTTGTATCTTTTAGGTTCTTTTCCTTGGCTTTTCAATTTTCAAAATTTTCATTGTTGTTTTCAATTTTTTTTTTTAAATAGAAAATAAAACTGGTAAGAAACATGCTGAAAGTTTTCGAAATAAAAAAGAAAAAACTTTTATGTTTAATCATGTTTTTGATTAAAAAATAATGTACTAATTGGCATTTAAAAATATATATCAATAAAGTATTGACTTAATTGTAAGGAAAACATTTTAATATTTAAGTTCAAGTTTTACTATGTTTAAGTTTGGTTTAATTATGTTAAATTTATCTAATTAAATTTTAATTTATTGATTAATTTGTTTATTTGATTATATAGTGATGTAATATTTTGAAACAAATTATTTGATATATCTTTAGTTAAATTTTTTAACTCGACAAACGAAATTAACAAAATAACAAATATCTCATTCCATTTTTAAAATTAATTTTTTATATTTTTAAAATATATATTAAGGAGTATACTCTACAGAGATAAAATTTTACTATTAATATGTTTGATAATTTTTTCATACTTAATTATGATGATATTTTTTATATTTGTAACTTCAAACATATTTCTTATATAAATATATAAAAGTTAAAATTTTGGGAAAATAAGAAAATGTTCAATGTAAATAGTTTATAATATTGACAAGTTGACAACCTTTTATCAATCGTGTCTTATATTAATTATATTTATTTATATTTATTTCTTTTTAAATTGATATGAATTGATTTGATTTTATAAAAGTTTTAAAATATTTCAATGCATTAATTATATTTTTCTTACTTTTTCAATTAACTTACCTTTTATTTTTAATAAAATATTCTAAATTATAAATCAAAACTAAATCAATAATACATTATAATCAAAGAGTTTTTTAATGGTTCAAAGAATTAATAAATACAATAATTACGATCATTAAATATTTTTTTAATTATTCAAAGAATTTTTATTGAAATTTAATAAGAAATATTATAAAAAATTTAATAACCATTATAATTATAGGCAATAGTTAATTCCTTAATCAATTATTTTGATGCATTCCTATTTGATTAAACATAATATCTAACTGAATAATGAATGTTATTCATGTATAATAATTTTATATATTTATATAAGATTAATGATACATTAAAATGTAAGATTTTTATTTTTGTTATAAAATACATTATAATGTTAAATTTTATGTACATAGGTTGTGATCAATAAGTAGTGCATCTCATTTTATATAAATATATAAAAATCAAAACTTTTGATAAAACAAATCCATCGTGGATAATATATTTTTTTGACATATGGATTATTTTGAGCAAGCGCCACATATCATGTATTTGATTATTTTGATTTGACTTCATATACATTTTATTAATTTAAAAGATATTTATTTGGCTAAATTAGGTTATTTATTTTCTTATAAATATCCAATGTTCTTATCTTTTATAAATGTGTTACAATTAAATTATGTTAAATCATTTTCAACCAAATATAATTATTAATTTCAAATATCAAATATGTATTCTATAAATAAGAAATATGCTTTAAAAGCATTAACTATTTAATGACTGTGATTTTAGTATTTAATTAAGTAATAATTTATGTACTTATTAGCTTAAATGAATATATAAGACATATAATGCTAACAGTTCAAACCTAAAATAAAAGTCTAATTAGTTGAAAACAGATTTTCATATTTCTTTTATATAAGTATTAATTACAATTGATATAATTTATTTTCTTAAATTTTTCAAAAATATAAGTTGTAGATTTTTCCAAATAAAAGATATATTACACAAATAATTAATAATCCATTATAATTTTTTGTATAGATTACTCTGAATTTATAAAATTCTCTCAAAAGTTTTATTATAAATAGACAATCTTATATGCTAAAAGTATTAGGAGATTACTCTTTAAAACCTTTAAAATGAGTTGATTTCATTATAATAAAAAAAATTTTGATCACCAAGTTACATTTTTTTTTTATGTTCACAAATTTTTTTCTTTATCATATTTGTCGATTGATTTTGTTTCTCTTTTATTCACTTTTTTATGCATGTTCATATTCTATTTATCTATTCATTTTCAATTTTAGTTTTTTTTTTTTACTTTTGAACTAAATAATTTCATATGTTTTATCTTTTTTAATTCTTAGTCATTGGAAATTTTGTCATATTTTTCTTCATGACTAATAATATATGTGAATAAAGTGAGAATTTTTAGTTAAGTTTGAAGTTTATTAGAATTTGATACAAAATTTTGCTCTCTTATTTACCTTCATTTACAATTTTATTTATATTTAATATGTAATATATGATTTCAAATTTATTTGCCAAAAAATATAATTTAATTTGAACTATTTTGACCTAAATACAATGCAAAGATGGGTAGGGTTTGCTGTTATTATTGTAAATTTTAAACATCTTGCATCAAAATAAGGGACAGTACAAAGTAAAAGTTTTTGTAAAAAATTAATTTTAAGTGAAATAAATTTTTATAATTTGAAATCAAATATTATTTAATTTTATATAACTATCACTATGAAACAAAACATTTTTTATATTATAATCGAACATATTAATCTATAATATTTTTATTTTTTCATTATAGTCTTTTATTTTTATATAAAATTTATTAATTATATTATACATAATTTAGTTACATATATACATATATATAAAATCTTACGGATTTAAAAGGAGCATATATAAACAAGTGTCTCATGTAGAAAAAGTTTAGAAGATTACAAAGTCCAGTTGAACGCGTGGCAGTCTGGCCAGTTTCACCGCTAATGACTCGGTCTTTGTCAGTTTATCCTGTTCGAAGCAAAGCGCCAAAAGGTCCAATTTTGTAATTTCAAGAAAAAGCAAGGGCCATAAAACACCGAAATTGTTTCCTTAAAAACCTCAGCAAAGCCGTTTTTACAACAAAACAAACCCTTACGAAAGAATATAAAACTTTCCTAGTTATGATCACTAAGATAGAACGCATCCTTCAAATTCTCGTAACTTTTCAACCAATCAAAACTCAAAATATCGGATCGTAACTCTGACACAAATTTCTCTTAACCCAGATTTTTTTCAATTCTTTTTTGCCTTTTTTTTTTTTGTTGGTTTGGGATGTTGAAAAATTCTGTCTTCTGCCACTTTGTTTCTTGGTTTTTCGAGTAGATTTAAAAAAAAAAATTTTTTTCGGGTACTTAAACTTTTTTTTTTCCTGGGGATTTTGGTTGTGGTTATGAATAATAACTGGAGAAGACAAAAAGGTGAATTTCATCATCAAGAAATGCAAGGGAAAAGATCATACAGCAGAAAGACACCACTTGGTACTTTGTATTTTCCTTTGTCTCGAGATGTTAATTTTACATTTTTTGTTCTTTAATTTTCTTAAAAAAATGGTGTATCTGCCTCCTTTTGTGAGTTTATATTTTAAATTCTTCATTAAATGTTGTATATATATTTATGAGATTTTTCTTTGGAGGGATTGAAGCGCAATTGAAGGAATATTTTGTTGTTTATTTCTAATATTTATGGTTTGGCAAATTTGAAAATGTATATATTGATAAATTAAGTCCCCAGTCTATTGCTCTGGGTTGTAGAGATCGCTGGATCTCTTTTTAAACTGGGATTCTGTTCCTTTATTAGAAAAAAAAAAAAAAAAAAAAGAGAAGGAACTACCTTTTGCATGGGTTCTAAGGAGCTTGCTTCGGTTCCCAACCTTCTATTGCAGTCGGGCAACAGTTGAGTGAAAAATGTAAGAAGTGATACGGAAACCCACTCTGACATTGATAGTGTTATTTTTGGATCATGATGATTATTCCAGTTGAGCAATACATTGCCAGAAATAGTATGTGTTATTATTCATGCAGACTATATAATAGCTTATGGGATCAGCTGTTTTGTTGTTGGGAATTTCTTTCCTATCTAGTTGCTTGTATGTTTTTCCCTTTATGGATATTTTAGCATTGTGTTTCGTTGAGAATGAATATGTTCATCATTAATCATCTGATTTTATTGTGATAGTGACTCCTGCATGAATGATTAACTTAACATTTCTTAATCCCTCTATCCCAGCTACTTGGCAGCCAACTGTGCCATCATGGGAGAAGAAGTTTTGCAGTTTGGTAGGCTCTGTTCCATGGCGGAAGCTTCTGGAAGCCAAGAGGTTTATGTATCTTTATGACAATGTAGTCCAGTGGAATGACTCAGCTGGTGAAGAGGCATTCAATAATGCTAAGAACCGGTTTTGGGCTGAGATTAATGGTCTTCCCTGTGACATAAGACTCCCAGATCCTGATAGTTATATTGACAAAATAGACTGGGACTCTGAAATTGATCCTGAGCTGCTTCTGGACTTGGAGAGAGAGCCCAATGCCCCTGACGACAAGGATGAAAATGAGAATGTTGTGATTCTTGGTAATTCTCTTCTTTTGAATCAGTCATTTTCCTGTGGTGGTTGGGGGGATGCTGAAGAGGGTGTAGTGAAGGAGAATAATGTGTCTTCAAATTGGAAAAGCAGAGACTATGAAAATTCTTGGGAGCATAATTGTGCTCCCAATAATGGCAATATGAAAAATTCTGGATATGAGAAGTGTTGGAATAATTCTTGGGAATGGAACCCAAGGGAGAATAACTATAACGAGTGTGACAATAATGAACCAAACTTTGTGGATTATAGTACAGGTAGAGATTGGGGAGCATGGGATGTTACTAGAAGAAAGAGAGAAGGTGCTGGTCAGTACATGTCAAGGTATAAAAACTCAAGGTTTTATGGTGATAACCGTCAAAATAATCGGGGATGGAGGAATGTGAGAGGGAGGCAGAGAACGAATTTTTCGTATGAACGACCCCCTGTGGATCCAACACAGTGGAACTCTGTGAATTATTGTGGATGGGCCAATTAACCATAATGAATTTGGCAAAGGAGCCCCTATGGAATAGGGAGAGGCAAGTTTTGTAAGTATAAAGTTATAATAATATAGTATATAATTTTGTAGATTGTAGGTCTCAATATTATTTTATTTGTTGTTCTGTGTTGGAACGGATAGCATAAAATAGGATGATAACAGCTTGGCAATTTCCCCGTTATTTTTGGTTTATGTCCCAGTTTTGTAGTTTGCTTCTTTTGAAGGCTCGACTGAAGTTTGAATATTATTTGTTGTCCTGAGAGTGTTTAGGTGATATGTTTGTTAATTACTCAAAACTGTTTGATGAATTATTGTGACTAGTTGGATTGCATGTTTATCATCAGAATTCCGTAGCTTGCATCCTGATAGCTCAAAGGGTTTCAAATGTACTGAAATCTGTAGGAGCTTCTTGGCTGTCTGAGGAAAAATGTGATTTGTTCCATCATGGTTTTTGGCAATTTTTTCTATTTTTATTTTCTGTTTATTGACGTTCTGCATTTTTCATTCACTTTCTTACAAAACTAATCTCTTTTTAAGGGAAATACCGCTCTGCTTGATCAATTGAATTTTAGGACTCTTTTACCACCTTTGATGCATGAAATTGGAATTCTTAAGCTTTTCTAGCCCATGTCTGCTGAAAAGCATAATGTAGCAAGCTGCAAATTTATTAACTTTTATAGAGATATACACGAAAATTTTGATATTATTTTACAAGACTTCTGCTAAACAACGAACTGTTTGTGCTGGTTGTTTCACTCATATGCGGAAAAATTCATCATTTAAAGAACCATATTTCATAGTCGCTCAGGAAAGAAGGAAAAAGAAAGAAGTTTCAATGGACTTCAGCCTCGAAAGAGCTAACTTTCATCACGCTGAACGTTTTAAGTTTAATTAGTGCTGTTTTCACAACATTTTTAAGAATTCAAATGAACAAAATAAAAGGATTCATTTAAAGCTACTGGTGGCAGGTTTATTAATTATTTGAAAGGCATTTTTTTGCATCTTCACACCAGCAAGGAATGCATAACTTTTGTGATATTAGGCCATAGGATTACGGATAAGATAAGAAGGACCACGGACTGTGACTTCATTGAAAAGGAGGTGAAGGATGCTATTTTCCAGATGAATCCTTCCAAGCCCCTGATGGAATGACAACCTTATTTTTTCAACAATATTGGCATATAGTTGGACAACATATCACTAAAGCTATTTAGGAGTTCCCAAGTCATTGAGACTCTCCCAGAGAATAAATCATATTAATATAGTGTTCATTCCTAAGGTCAAATCCCTGAGCACAATGAAAGAGTTCAGACCCCATTAGATTATTTAAATAGTATATAAAATAATTTCTAAAGCGATTGTTAATAGACTAAAAGTTGTACTCCGTTGGATTATTAGTGAGAATCATAACGATTTTATTGCAAGAAAGATGGTTTTTTGTAATGTTACGATCTCTTATAAAATGGTTCATTATTTAAACAATAAATAAATTAAAAGGAGTTGAAATTAGATATGAGTAAGACATTACATAGAATTGAGTGGGATCACTTAAAAGTAAGGAGGACAATGAATTTTCCTAATAGATGGACCTCTGTAATAATGACGTGTGCATACAGTTACATATTCAATGGTGTCTGATGGTAAGTAGGAGGATTGTTCTAACCCTGGGAATTAGGCAAGGGGATCCACTGTCCCCTGATTTATTTCTTCCTATGTGTTGGAGGTTTATCCTGTTTATTGAACCAAACAAATACAATGGGATTGATAAGAGTAGTTGTGTTTAAGAATGCTCCAGGGGCCTCTCGTCCACTTTTTGCATATGATAGTTTCCTTTTTTGGGAGCTAAAGGTCAAGACTGCCTTGCTATTTTAATTATATTATATACTTCATCAATGAGGCAGTCTCAGGACAACAAGTCCACGTGGATAAATCAGCGGAACTGTTTAACTCCAGAAAACGAAATGCCCAAGGCTTAGCGTTTTGGAGTGCTTGGGTGTCAATGGGATGGAGGACCGTTATTTAGGTCTTGGGCTGAAAAATGGGTACTCCAAAATTTGAAGGATAAAATCTGACAACGATTACAGGGTTGACACGAAAAGTTTCTTTCATATGTTAGTCGGGTTGTGATAGCATTAAAAGTGACAAGGAGTTATATTTATTAATAATTTATATATTTATTTGAATTTAATTTGATATAAAATTTTAAATTTTTAAAATTTTTTAAATGTAACATAAATTAAAAAAATAAGTTTCAATCTTATTCATTAAATTTAATTTTTATAATAAAAAATATAATTAAATTAAATTTAATGATATTATTTTATATATATATATATAATTTATACATATGTGAATTCGAATTAAATTGGATTAGGCTTGAATTTTAAATATTTTATTCAAAACTCTATTTGAAATTTAAAGAGTTTAAAAATTGTACCTAAGTTTATTTAATAGATTTTAATTTTTTATTAAATATTTTCAAAATTTGAGTAGGCTTTTAGATTTGGATAGATAATCAGGCTCTCAAATAAGTCTAATTGATGAGTGTAAAGGGATTCTGTTGTGAGGTGAGGAAATATTGCAATAAAATAAAATAAAATGTGTTGAGAGACAACGAGGAAGAAGATTAAAATAACCCTTAAAGTATATAGTACAATAATAGGTGTTAATGAATGATGAAATAAGGTTAAATAGAAGAAAGAATAATGTTGGGAAAAGAAACTTAAAAAGAAAGAATTGCATAGAGAATTTGAAAGAAACTTTTGAGGAATCTATTCAAATCCAAAAGTCCCCTCTAATTAGTTGAGGGAGCTCTAATTTATAGGTTTTCAAAATGAGAATTATATAACATGAGTATTAAATTGGAATAATGATAAATAATAGTGAAATTGATTGTTACAAAAAATATTAATATATTGTCTATAAGAATTTAATTAACTTTTGATGTTAAGAATAATAAATATAAAAGTTAATTATCTGCTCTAAAAGAAAGAGAGAAGCATTCATATTTTAGAAAAAAGTTAAGAGAAAATCTTTTAATTATCTCTATATTTGATCTATTAAACCAAATTTTTTGAAATATCTAAATAATATAATTAACCCAAAAACCTTGACATATTTTAAGGTTATTTTCATTTTTTTTTTTTTATAAAGTAACTTCGATAAAATATTTTTTGTAAAATAATTTTTAGTGAAGTAACCTTCGTTAAAGGTGTTGGTGTTTTTTGTTGAAGAAACTATTCCATTAACAACTGTTTCATGAAATTATTATTCTATAAGTGAATTATTCTTTAAATATTTGTTTTGTAAATAGTTATTTTTTAAAAGAGTTGTTTCATAAATACTTATTTGGGTAAAAAGTTGTTTCATGAATAGTTGTTTCAAGAATAACTATTCCATGAAAGAATTATTACATGAAAAGTTATTTCACGAAACAATCTTCAGTGAAATGATATTGTTATTTGTTCTAAATTACTTTGACAATATATATAATAATTTAATTTATGAAAAATAATTTTAGCAAAAGAGATAAAATATTAATAATTAAAATCAAATATCAGCATAAGCTCAAGCTATCCCATTGTATTGTAAGAATAATTTTAAATTTCCAAGTCCCGAGCCCAAAATACTTATAGCTAGATTTTGGTGGCGAGACGGGGATGGAGATGGTAATAGAAGAATCCATTGGCTTGTTTAGGATTCTTTGTGCGTGTCTAAAATGGATAGAGGATTGGGATTCGGGGATTTTGAAGTCTTATCTTGCTTTATCGGCAAAACAGAGCTGGAGATTTCTTCAAACCGACTCAACATTATGGTACAAGGTTTTCAAGGCAAGGCATTTTCTTAACAGCGCTATGCTTCATCCAAATTTCGGTTATAAAGCTTACGTTGTTTGGCGGAGCTTATAAGAGGAAAGGGCAGTTGTGATTGAAGGATGGAGGTGGAGGGTAGGAGATGGTTCTTGTATTGATAAACAAACCACCTCATTTTAGACCGTCTTACCATCATAGCTTTACTGGTCATTAATGAAAGTAGAGGGTTTGATCATACAGGAGAGCAGAACTTGGAAATTCATGAGCTTTTTGAGGCTGAAGATGCGGAAATTATAACTACTATGCCTTTGAGTCGAAGGGTGGCTGTTGATCGGATAATTTGGGTTAGAACTTTGCTTGGGAATTTTACTGTAAAATCAGCCTACTATGTTGCAAGGAAGATTCTTGGGAAGATGTCCTTCGGAATATTGCTCTCCCATTTGGATACTGATGTGGTCAGCCAAGGCACCGCCTCAGGATAAATTTTTCACGTGGATTGGGAGTCACTTTTTCATATACATATAAATATAAATATATATATATATATATATATATATATATACATATGTATATTTTCCAATGCAATTTTACATGTGAGATGTGAGTGATTGTTGCCTTTGTTGCGACATGGTCCTCTTCCGTAGAAAGCATGCATGATTGGGGAGTGAGCATTTCCTCATGGACACCCACTCCTCCATATCAGACAAGGTCGATACAAACGCAGCTATGGATGCTAGGAATGATACAACTCTAGGAATGGTTGTTAGAGATATGCGGGGTTCTATCCTCTTTTAGGTGCGGTGACCAAGATTCCACATTCTGCTAGTCCTTTTCATGCTGAAGTTCAAGCCATTTCTGTTTGGTTTCTTGCTTCTACTTTCCGCTCAATCATTATTGAAATGGTGACAACATTTGAAATTAATGCTTCCTTACGAGATGGGGCAAGTTGGACTTTGGATATTGTATATTTAATTTCCTCTTGCAATGCTTGTTCTTTTGTTCACTGAAAGAGCCCATAATTTAGCCTTTTTGAAGTGGAAGCATATAGCAAGGGCCTCTGCCCAATTTCTTTTGTAATCCAGATTCATTTTGATATCCATGATATTTCTTCATTATCAAAAAGAAAAATGACAATGTCTGAAATAATTTTTTTATATTTAAATTAAACTTTATTGCTATCATATTGTATAATCTGTTGTCAAATTTCCAAGAATAATTCTTGATTGGTGAAGTAAAATTGAGGTCAAAGGTTGGTTTCCACATGCAAATTTTGAGATAAATAAGAGAAAACGATAGTGACATCTAAGACCAAAAAGCATGGAGAGCCCCTGAATGCATTTCTTTCTTAACTGAATTGCACTATTCTTTGATATAAAGTCTAAATCTAAAGAATAAAAAAAACACAGTTAAACAAAGAGTGGAAAGTCATAAAAAACAATTATGAAAAATAACCTCAATACAAAATGGTTACATTATTTTGAAACAGCTTAAAGTAGAAAAATGCAGCATTCAACTAAAAGCAAATCATTCACACTCTAAAAAAGAAAGTAATAATCGTTCAAGTGTTGCCGGTTGCAACCACTCAAATTTTGAATTTACCATAACAAAATATAACAGAAATGTACAGTTTTAAACATGGCAGTACCATGTTCTACATCAACTAAGCCTAATAATTTAGGAACAACTAATGCAAATACACAAAAATTGCTCTTCCACACAAATGTAAATTGTCAACTGATATCAATAAAAATGAAAAATCATGCAAGTAATACTATGTCACAACTGCAGGTCATTCGTCTCTGCTGAAAGATGTACTCTTGTGTTCCCGGGCTAAATTATTCTACATCACAAACCCATATAGCAAAAATATTTTGCACTTCTTTGACGTTGCTACCTTATTTATACCAACCAGCAAGGAAGTACCTCAGCATGAAACAGAAGCAGCATCCTAGGGCCTGATCAGAAATGGAAACATAAACGAATGTGAGACAGAAGTTCACAAATGGATGATGCATGCTACTAAGAGATCATTAAGCTTTGCAAAGTGGAATTAGAACTATTTATCACACTAAAGATTAGACCAACATTTGTAGTTAAACCGGTCTATCTCAAAGCGAAAAACTGAAAAATAACGAACCCATTGTCAGGATAGGAAAACCCAAAACCAAAATTTATTTGGTTGGTTAGAATTCTGTCATATCTTTCCACATCTAGTCTATGTAAGATGGTATAGTAGAGATGTCTGCTATAAGTTGTTCACTACAGCCATCTGGTACTTGGAGATTAGGGAAACAAAATGTTGGCTAAATGAAGAATGAAATCAAACATTAAAAAGTCACCTGAACAAGAAGAAGGTGGATGCAGAGTGACTTTTCTGATTTCGGCCCAAATATTCTCAAGTAAAAGTTAACGAGTGTCCCATCCTGTGTTCCGGTAAGTAGTCCAGTCTCAGGATTGAACCTAAAATACAAAAGGTATTAATGATAAAAGAGACAAGAAAATTTTGATGCAAGCTAAGTCTGATATGGATAAACAGAGTTACCTTGGAAGACGATGTCGGGGACATTTGACATAGCCAGAAAGCTTATAAAAAAATTTATGTAAATGCAAATTAGATGTTTTGCCTATTATTTATAGAGTTCTAAATAGTAACAGAGAAGAGAGAGAAAGGGAGAGAGAGAATGGTAGAGCAAACCTGCGGAAGTGACAAGAGAAAGTTCAACACTTGAGGAAGAAAGAAAATCAAGAGAGTTTCACTGTAACAAGAAATTTCAAAGAGGAAAAACAGAAAGGAACTTAATCAATATTAATAAGAATAGCCCCCCCTACATTAAAGGTTGCCGATGGTAAGCATAAATATTTAGTTTGTTAGAAAAAACTTGGATATTATGCCACAAAAGTCACAGCAAAACGCAGATGGAAGAAGGATGCTAAGAGGTGCCTGCTTCTAATCCATGAATATTTATGTACTGATTACCCAGTAAACAGGCATTATGAATTAAAATAAAATGAGAAAGGATAGCGGCCAAATCACCATTCTTTTGACTGGGATAAATATTCTAGAACCAAACAAGTCATTGCATATTTCTTAAAACATGCCCTTTTGAGATGGCTTGCTAGGTTTTCTTCCTTGACCATATCACCCTTTTTTATCATAAAAGGGCATATTAACTCCCCAAATGTTTTGTCAGAAGGCTCTGTGTTTACTACTGTGGCATTAAGGTAAAAGAGACATGTACACACATACATAAATGTATGCATGTATGCATGTATGTGTTAGTGTATGCTTGTGTGTGAGTTTGAATATTATGAGAATATTCCACGGGAGACAGTTTAGGAGGGATTAATTGGGAGCATTAATGTGTAATTTGTAATTGATTCTCTTTCCTTAGTATTGTCTCTATAATGAAAGGCTCTTTCCTTAGCAAGTTGTTCTCTAAAGTCTTAATTCTAACATGGCATTAGAGCCAGTAGTGCAACCCTAGCCGCTGCCCCCCCTTTCTCTCTCTCTCTCCCCAAACCCTTTGCGATAGCACCTGAGTCATCACCTAAGCCATCGCTACTACAGAATTCGATCTCAAAGCCCTAAAGCTGCGTATATAAAACTTTTCCTTCCTCTTCAGCAGTCCCTCATTAGTTGAAAGGTGGGGCTGCCCCTTTATTCTCAAAGGCAGCAAGAAGAAAGGGTTGCAACCTCTTCGTGAATGATAAATTAAGGGAGACAAGTTCTTCTCTGTGTAGAGCGTGGCTGCAGAACTAGGGACGAAGTTCCCAGTTGTTGATTAGGGGTTATGTTACCCGATTGAAGGATTACCAATTGTGTTCTGTGTTCTGGAGGAAGAAGGTTCTGTAGCCATGGCAAAGGAAAAGGCTCATGGTTGTCAAATGAGAAACTTGATGGCTCTAACTACTTATCATGGAGCAAGACTATGTTGGTGACCTTGCAAGGTCTTGGAAAGGCTTGGTTTCTGACAAGTGAGCCACTAGTAAATGAAAGCTCGGAGCATACAGCATGAAAGCAGGATGACAATCGAGTACTTGGACAATTATTCAACTCGATGGAATGACAGGTTAAGGTGATGTTCAATCAATACTCTACAAGTAAGGAACTTTGGGATGCTTTAAAAATTGCTTATGCAAATTCGGAGAATTGGCAGAGGATCTCAAATGTTGCCAGGACATGGACTAGAATGGAGCAGTTTGATAGGAGCCTAAGAGAATATTTTTCTATGTTCAAGGAGGTGTATGACGAGTTTAACGAACTCATGCCCTTGTCTATCGATCTGAAGACAAACTAGGAGCAACGAAAGGCTCTAGCTATAGTGTTTTTCTTAGCAGGATTGAGGAGGGAGTACGCTAGTGCCAGTGTCACGGACCTAAGGGGGAGTCCTGAATCCCACATCGAACATAATAGGATGGTCATTGGGGTATAAAGCGGTTCACACCATCTCCGCCTTGTGAGGCGCCTTTTGTAGGACAAAACCGTGAGGCAAGGGGGCCAGAGCGGACAATACCTCACAAGGGTGTGATACTTAGATATTAGCAAGTAGGATCCACTTTCTTTATTGGATGCTTATAAGTGCCTAAGCAAGGTAACTCAGCATGATCCTCCACAAAAAGATAGGATAGTATTTGCGGCCCCACAGGTGAAGGGCAAGCACCACGCGGAGGACGTGGTGGATGAGGTAGGGGATGTGGTAATGGTATAGGAGACCCACAGTCCTTCTATCATTGTGAACAGCAAAAACACTTACGGAATGTTTGTTCGCAACTTCGAGGCAATTTTGGCCCACCAACGACATATATGACTGATGCTACACTTTAACCCAAAAACAAGAGGAGAAAGTAGTTCAATTATCCCAGGATGAGTATGACAGCCTTATTCATATGCTTCAGAATCAGACTTCTGATCGCCTATCCAATAGCAACTTTTATATAAGGTATATCTACTGCATGCCTAGCTACCCCTTTCAGTACTTGGGTGATTGATTCAAGAGCTTTGAATCACATGACGAGTACTACAAGTACTCTTTAATTCATATACTCCTATGACAGGGAAACATTCTGTTTTGGTTGCTGATGGAAACTCTAAAGATATTGTGGGAAGGGGCAAGGCTCGACCTATATCCACGTTACCTTTACATTTTGTGCTACATGTCCCTTCTTCTCCTTTCAACTTACTTTCAGTTAGTCAGATTACAAGGAATTTAAATTGTAATGTTTCCTTCTTTCCTACTTAATGTGTTTTTCAAGATCTATTGGCGAAGCAAACTATTGGTAGGGGAAGCATCAAAGGAGGTCTTTATGTGCTTGATGACATACAGAAGATACATTAAGGATTAATAACATACTCAGGAGAATTGTCATCAGCTTATGAGTCTCATTGTCGTTTTGGTCATCCATCTATGTCAACTTTACGAGCTATGTGTCCTCATTTATCATCCTTTAGTTTTGATTGTGAATCGTGCAAATTTTCTAAACTGCACATAGTATCCTATTGACCTCAATTTAATAAAAGAGAAATGCTTCCTTTTGCTGTGATTCATTTTAATGTATGGGGGCTTTGTCCTATTATTTCAAAATCTAGGTATAGATACTTGGTGACATTTGTTGATGATTATTCATGAGTTTGTTGGTTGTATTTGTTGCAGAACCATTCTGAATTATTCTCTATCTTCACTACCTTTCATGCAGAAATAGAGAATCAATTCGGTAAGTCTATCAAAATTTTACTGAGTGATAATGGGGGAGAGTATTTTTCTACAGAGTTCGTTTAATTCCTAAATGCAAAAAGTATTGTTCATCAGTTCTCATGTATAGATATCCCACAGCAAAATGAGGTTGTTGAAAGGAAGAATTGCCATTTGTTGGAAGTGGCTAGAGCTCTTTTGTTTCAAATGAAGGTCCCTAAGGTGTTCTGGAGTGAAGCTGTCATCACAGCATGCTATCTTATAAATCGTTTGCCATCCTCGGTTCTTGAAGGAAAAGTTCCTCTTCAAGTATTGTGTCCTGATCGTCTCTTATTTCCAATCTCCCTTAAGGTGTTTGGGTGCACATGTTTTGTTCATGACACTTGTCCAGGTCGCACTACATTAGACCCACTTTCTCTTAAATGTATCTTTCTAAGTTATTCACATGTGCAAAAAAGGTATCGATACTACTCTCCAGACCTGGGTCGCTTTATTATTTCGGCATATGACGCGTTTTATGAGTCAATTCCTTTTCCTTCAGTACTACAACCTCATCCATCACCTATCATATCAAAAAGGAGATTTTTTCATTGATCAAATACATAATACACCAGCCAAAGCATCTCTTTCTGAGGCATGCCCAAATACTCGATTTGGTCATATGTACACTAGAAGGACCTGTGTAGATCCACCTACGGAAACTTTCCCTATCGAGGCAGTCTCTCCGTTGCTGGATCCACCTCAAGACACTATGGCTGAAGATGTACTGACTGCTCTACGAAAAGGTATGCAAACTTTTAGAAAATTTCTTTCATACACACCCTCGTACAAAGGACTTTTTGCTCAACTTCAAACTTGTATTGCCACAATTGACACTATTACTATGCCACGTACTTTGTGATGCTTTTGCAGATTCAGGATGACGTAAGGCTATGGAGGATGAGATGATGGCCCTAGAGGCCAACCATAAATGGGACTTGGTTTCCCTACCAGAAGGGAAGCAAGTTATCAAGTGCAAGTAGGTTTACACCACAAAATTGAATCCTGATGGTTCATTGACTAGATTGAAGGCAAGACTAGTAGCAAAGGGATATGCACAAACATATGGAATAGATTATTTTGATACCTTTTTCACCAGTGGCAAAGATGACATCTACTCACCTATTTCTCAGTTTTGCTGCTACACATAAATGGGCATTACATCAGTTGGATGTGAAGAATGCTTTCCTACATGGTGACTTGACTGAGGAGGTATATATGGAGCAACCATCGAGGTTTGTTGCTTAGGGGGAATCTGGGAAGGTGTGCCGTTTGTGTAGGTCTCTGTATGGTCTGAAGCAATCTCCATGAGCATGGTTCAGCAAATTTAGTGCAACTCTTGTTCAATATGGCATGTGACAAAGTGAGAAGGATCATTCAGTATTTTATATGGGGCAGAGTTCTGGCCTTGTATTGTTGAGAGTGTATGTAGATGATATCATCATCACTGGCAGTGATAGTGCAAGGATTTATAGACTTAAGACGTATCTTAAGTCCCAATTTGAGACCAAGGATCTTGGTCAATTGAAATATTTTATGGGTATTGAAGTGGCAAGGTGTAAAAAAGGAATCTTTGTATCTTAGGGGAAGTATGTGCTGGTTATTTTGAAAGAAGCAAGCTTGTTCCATTCCAAGCCAAGTGACACACCGATGGATCCAGGTATTAAGCTTTCTCAAGAGGTTGGCACTTTACCTGATGATCCCACACCTTACAAGAGACTAGTGGGAAAACTGAATTACCTGACCATTACAAGACTTGATATATTTTTTCCAGTGAGTGTGGTAAGTCAATTCATGGCAGCTCCCAGAGATACTGGAGAGTAGCAATGCGCATCCTTCATTATTTGTTAAGAAATCCTCGAAAGGGAATACTCTATAGTTCTACTAGTGATGGGGGTATTCGAGCCTATGCAAATGCAGATTGGGCAGGCTTTCCCATAGATAGGAAGTCTACATTTGGTTATGCTATCTTCCTTGGGAGTAATATGGTGTCCTAGAAGAGCAAGAAACAGCAAGTAGTTGCTAGGTCTAGTGCAGAAACAGAGCATAGACCATGGCTTTGGCTACAACAAAAGTATTACGGATGATTCAATTCTTAGATGAAATTGGGCTTTCAGTTCAGACCCCTACAGAGTTATGGTGTGATGATCAGGTGGCAATTCATATTGCTTCCAATCCAATATTTCATGAAAGAACCAAGCATATAGAAGTTGATTGTCATTTCATTAGGGAAAAGTTGCAGAGTGGAACAATATTATTGAAGCATGTGCACACAAGGGAACAACTTGCCAATATTCTTACAAAATCACTTCCAAGAGTTCGAGTATATGCTCTAGCTTGAGGGGGAGTGTTAGTGTATACTTGTGTGTGAGTTGCAATATCATGGGAATATTCCATGGGAGACAGTTTAGGAGGGATTAATTAGGAGCATTAATGTGTAATTTGCAATTGATTCTCTTTCCTTAGTATTGTCCATATAATGAAATAGCAATCCAAGAAATTAGCAAGTTGTTCTCTAAAGCCTTAATTCTAACATTATGCATGTACTGCATTATGTAACCAAAGACCTGACAAATGAAACAGAACGTAATGGACACACACCTATAATGTCCCAGAATCCCAACTACTGCCATGGTCATTCCAGCAAAGTATGTGTATGTATCCCCAACAAAAACTGAAGAAGGATACCTTCAAACAAAAAAAGCAAAAAAGCCATTAGCAAGACTTTATTAGCCAAGAAGTAGCATTTACAGACAGCTGGCGGTAAAATGCAGGATTATTACCAGTTGAAAGAAAGTAAAGCCAAGGAAGTGGCCAGTAAGGGTTGAACAAGATAAATAGAGAAGGCATGAGCCTGTTTATACTCGGGATCTGAAGATACTCCAATTTGCATTAAATTATGTATCAAAATCTGTGAATTGCAGAATGAAGTTAGACTGCTAAGGTGTCAGATTTTAAATATCATAGTAGTGTTTATGCTTACAGCTGATGCAATCACAACTGTCTGCCCAACCTCAAGGCCATTCAAACCAGCATGAATGTTAATGGAATTTGTGCAGAATACTGCCAAAAGCCCCATATACAATTTGTACACCCATCCTGCCACAACAAAACTAACTGTGAGGTCCTTGCAAGGTTAAACAGCTCACTGACTTGGTGCTCTACTTACAAAAGCAATTTCATTTTTCTTAAAAAAAAAGGCAATGAAAATTGAAAAATTGAACAAAAAGATTCAGCAGTTCAAAAAGGATAAATCCAGAAAAGGTAACTTAAGAGGGAGATAAAACAGAGATGACAGAGATAAAAAGGTAGGTATGCTCAAATTGAAGGTCCAAACTCTTCATAAATTATAGTAATATTCGGCCTTCTGTTTATTCCCAAATAAAAAGATTATATGTTAACTCCAACTATGTATCCTCACATATCCACCAACATGTATCAGTATGTAGATATAACATTAACATGGTAGGAAATATAGCGTGTTCTTGCATCAAAGACAGATATATTTGTCTGAACATAAAAGAGAGAGAGAGAGAGAGAGAGAGAGAGAGAGAGAGATTCTTGTCTATTTTTATGTACGACACTGCATACTCTATCTATCCTTTTCCTTGATTCAGTTTATTATTGAAAACAATCCAGGTTGATTGATTGCTTGGCATGGCTCAATGAAACTAGGTTCATAATTAAAGCGTAGGTCCACACCAAGTTTCTTCCACAACATATTGTCTTAGGGTAAAGGTTAAACTCATCAATTACCTTAATTATGGTCCAGCCTTACTTTACACTGTAAAAAGTAAGTGTTGAAGAGTGCATTAAGGAAGATCTAAAAAAAATATGGCTATGTCCTCCTTATTCTATAAAGGATGCGTTGTGCCAATTGGCAAAGTTAAAACTTAGATGCAAAAGAAATTCTGCAGGTTGAGATCAATTATGTTCCTCAGCCAAACGGGCAAATATTTCCACCTCTTGAGGATAATCATTTCAATTATTGCAATTATATGGGCAGTCATTAACTAAAGCTCAGGACATGGACATGCTAGCATGTTAACACAAGTATATTTTAGTGTTTCTTAAATGGCAGGTTGCATGCTTGATAGAAATTTTGATGCCATCTTTTCATTATACAGTGAGCACCTTCTAATAGCTAATTCATGTTATATCTCCATGAAAGAGACATGTTAAAACTTCACCAAACCAACCTTTGCAGTTTACTTTCACAAGAGTACCAAACTTTGTTTTACATAATGGTTCTCTTTTGTTGTTTTCGTACAGCAAATGCCAAATATATATATATATATATATATATGCATTTACTCCAAGTAGAGGTGACAAAAACTTATTGAACCCCAAAACCTACCAAAGAGACTAGAAATCCACACCAACCAAATTAATTGGAAAGGTCAATGATGAAAGCAAAAACCTGAACCCAAACCTCACCCCAAAAGAAACCTGCTTTACTAGCTACTGTAGAGAAAAAATGTGGTTTGAAGCTGACTCAAACACAAAGACCCATCAATCTGGTCAGAACCCAACTTGACCAGCCTGATTTAACACCAAAGGTCACCTCAACTCAAAATAACCTGAAAAGGTCAGAAACCTAAATGACTTGAACCAAAGCTGACCTAACATGCTCAATAGCCCCAGAACTTTGAGATTATAGGATTTCATTAGAGTTAAGTTGATGATCACTAAAAGACAGAAAGCATCCTACCACAAGAAAATGAGAATGATGGAACGAACACCATCATAACATTAAAAATGTTTCTTATTCTTACTGCCAAATTAATTCTCAAACTGTTCCATACCTAGATCCAACACCTCTTGTCCTATATAGAAAACAAGAGGCTTTGGAATGATGATAGTTGTGTGCCCAGCATAGGCCATCAACAATGGAAGAGCAGCAAATGATGGCAGTAATAGTTTCCTGCTCTTCATAAAAAGAAAGGATCTTGTTAAATATCAGTTCAGAAGCCATGGACATCCTTCCAAATAATTAACATGCTTTCATAGAATATTCAAAAACCTTAAGGCTAAATATATACTCACACTCTCCAAGGGACATCCAGGACATCATCTACGAATCCAAGTAAAATCATGAAACAGATAGATGCTAAGGCTGCATTGTATTCAACGAGCCACTGAAAAAACAATAGCCAACAGATTATTCTTAAATTGTCTAAAACATTAAACTCTATACGAATAAGCTAGCATCAGACCTAATGCAACGAGGAATCACACTAAATTATGATAAAACAACTAGAATTACCTTAAAGTTGGAGGACAGAAAACATGCAATGTAGTAGTAAATTTAATATGTACAAGAAAAAGAAAGAAAGCAAAAGTTCTTAGAAAAAAAGTGGAGTTATCATGTTCAAAGTTCCCTGTACCATACTCAACTTAAGTAAGCCTTAACCCCAAACTAGTTGAGGTTAGCTACATAAAAGTTTCTCCCCATTCCACTTAATTAAGGACTTTAACAATTGATGAAAGAACTAAAGAAGCTAAATCATATTCTAGAATGCTTTCAACTACATGATATGGTTTACATCTAACTGTACTTGAATCACAAATAACATTGATATATGTATATGGTACTCCTTTTTTCTTCAACACCTACAAGCATTCTCTAGAAAACTATTGCATGCTAATGCTAATTTTATGTTCGGTTTAAGGAAGGGAATATGACAGGAATGTGGATGCAATAAGAGTAAGAATGGCAACAAAAATTACTATTTCCTAGTTCAGTTGGTTAAAAAGAATGAAGCTTGAATTAATATTTTTATGCTATTTTTATGCTTGTTGTAGGCATGTTGCCCTTATCACACATTAAAATAAAATTCCCAATTTGCATTTTTTATACTGGTCTTCCTTTTCCACCACCTTGTGCTTTACAATCCCACTAATTTGACGGACTTTCATACAAGTTCCAACATTACTACCTCAAATGTACAAATAATTATGTATTAAACGGTGTATTCACTTCCTCAAAAATGGTATCAATCATCCCTAGTGTTTGAATATTTTCATAAATCATTTATCTCTGATACTGCAAAATACAGCAGCTGCATAATTAAAACTCAAAAAGAAAGGAAGAAGCAACAAAAAAAAAAAAAAAAAAAAACCAGCTAGAAACTTCTTGAACATGTCACACTTACATTTGAATCTGCTGTGAAGTTAAAATATTGGAACAAGATAGCCAAGACCAAGAAAACAATGCCAACAACAATTCCCAATGACTCAGGCCTGCAAATTCAAACTTGAGCACATGGATTTGAAAGCATGACGGCATATAGTATCAGCATCTACAAGCACTATCAGTACCCACAGAATTCAAAAAAAGAAATTGGATAGTATTAAAAAAAGGTTGCAATACAATACTGTAAACCAATATTGAGGATATAACTTATAGGCAATCATCAATTCATTGAATTGAAAGTAAAATGATAAAGTAGAGACATTAATTAAACAACGTAAAGTTTTAAAAAAAAATCTTTCCAGGTACCCAGCTAATGAATTTGAATAAATATCCAAACCCAATTTATCAAATCCAATCAAAATTCAAAATTAAAACAAACCCTGCTCGTCAAATTTCGAAAGCAATGAAAACCCAATATTTTTCTTCTAAGAAAAAAAAAGTTTTAGACTTACACTTTGATAGCGCCTTGAGGGGTACCCTTCTTGTTAATATCAAATCCAAATAAACCGCGTTTCAGAACATATCTAGAAGCAACAGGAATCATTCTCTGAGTAAGGAAGAAGCCGGCAATGCTAAGGGCAGCATTGATAAGGATGGATCTCTTGAGGTCTCGCTCAATCTTATAGTGTTGGAAAAGAAGGTAAAAGTATGGGATTGAAAAGAAACAACAGAACTTAAAGATTAAGCCTTTCTTTGGTGGAGCGATTGGTGGCTCGATTTGGGTGGTTGTTGTTTGGGTTTGAGGAGGACTTGGCTTTGTATCTGTTGCGGTCGTTGCCGAAGCTCTCTTGCGAGCTGCCATGGCTGCTGCTCTGTTTCTCTGCAATTTTTTTTTTTTTTATTTCTCTCAAATTTGTTGTCCTTGAATTTTCTCGGTATCGATTCTATTTCTTTGTCACATGGAAACTGGCGTCAATTGGACTGAGATAAGTCTTTTAGGTTCATTTTTGGCGTCACTGAACCAACCAGATATTGCCACCATAGCAAATTTCATGCCTTGGTGTCACGTATTTTCCACATCTTGACACGTAGATGTGACAATTGGACGATTTCGCCAGTGCCTTTCCTAAATTCGGATTATTTTGGATCATCATAATTTTCGAGTTTGAATTGTTTTCATTTCAATCTGTTTTGAGTATGATCAAACTCATATTAATCACAATCCGATCTTTTGAGAATAAAAATTTGAGTTTCCTAAGTTTTAGATCGAACTGATTTGAAATTCATGTAATTACAAAATAATAAATTAAAATTATTTTGAATTTAGATACTTTTCATATTTAAATTATTTTGAAATTTTTTTGAATTTAAATATATAATATTTTTCAATCAATTCGAATGAAATTCAATCGATTTAAATGACTTTTTGAGTTTAATAAAATTTTACTAGCTCACTTGAATTTAATCAAACAAAAGTCTGCAATCTTTAACATTTTCATTGCAATCTTATAAATTAAATATAGGTTAAGTGATTTTTTCATGGCATTAGAAAGGAAATACTAGCTTATTGCTTTTTTTTTGGTCAAGAAAGGAAGCATGCATGAAATAAAGATTAGTATGGCACACCATTATCTCATTAGTCTCAGCTAATAAAAGAGGGATGATACAATCAGGGAAGCAGTGAGAGAAATAAAAGATTCAAAAGGGATTAGGGCTAGGAATAATAGACAAGCGAAGCCTCACTTCGCCTCTTAGCAACGGCACTAGCACTCTTGTTTCCTTCATGAAAAATGTATCTCATTACTATCTGATAGAGGCTCATCAACATTGTCTTGCAATAACATAGAAGGGTGTTAAGGAATTGGTTGGTATAGTCAGTGTTGTTAATAAGATTAATCACCACCCTTGCATCTAATTCCACTTAAACTTTTTGAACTCCTGCATCAGTGGCAAGCTTAAGGCCATCTTTCACGGCCCATAATTCTGCTTCCACACTGGTATCTCTTGGGATATGTGGAGACGACCTTGCAATCCATTTTCTTGTATGGTCCCCGTAAGATTGTTCCAGCTTTAGCCTTTCCTGGGTTCCCAACTGAGGAGCCATCAGTATTAAGTTTGTACCAATCTCGTGGGGTGGTTCCCATTTGACACCAATGAAAGTGGGGAATGAAACTTTCATGGTTTTTCCCACGATTGCTTGGAATTCTTTTGCTCATTCAATGGCTCTTGTTACTACCCTTGCAACTTCATATTTTCATTCTAAGACCAGTTTGTTTCTGGTTGTCCATATTTCCCGCAGAAGGAAAGTGAAAATGATCTTCCATGGAAGTCTCTGGTTATCAAGGACATGATTAGAGGTGGCATTATATTGCAGCCACTCAGACCACATGAGAAACTTAGAATAGAGTCCTTGGGGTGGTATCCTGGCCAAGGTCCATCAATGTAACTCAATGGGACATTTAGTAAAAAAGTGAACTAAGGTTTCCTCCCTTGCGAGGCAAAATGGGCGCCTATCCTATATCTCCATGCCTCGCCTTATGAGGAATACCCTAGTTGGCAGGATTTGATGCATGCATTCCTATAGAAAGAACTGGAGCTTAGGGTTGATATTAAGTTTCCAGATCCACAGCCACCTCCATCTTTCCACCGATGAGCTTTGGAGGTTTTCAAGAGAGGCGATTTTGTAAACGTTGGTCAGAGAAAACTCCCCAGTATGAGAGTAGTTCTAGCATAAAGAATCAACACCATGTTATTGTAGGAAAAACAGGATACTACAAATCCTGCTAAGAATATCTTCTGGGAATTGGATAGAAATGTGAAGTTGTCCAGAAGTTTCTCCAACTTGCCTAACTTTCTTGACCGTGAGCGCTTTTTTACCCTCCTTGAGGGGACCCTCAATCAGTGATCTAATGTCCTTTAGCCCAATCCAGTTATCATGCCAGAAATTGATCTTAACTCCATCATGCACAACCCACCTCATCCCTTTCTTCATGATCTGTTGGCATTTACTCATGGACCTCTACATCATTAAAGTGGTAAAGTTCTTTGGGTTTCTCTTGAGAAGATATTTGTTGGTGAGTACCTTTACTCAGAGGTCATTTTGATGATGGATCATTTTCCAACAAAGTTTAGTAAGGAGACCTTGATTTCAGGGTTGTTTTTTTCTTAAACCTAGACCACCCTTTTCTTTAGGTTTGGTAACCTCAGACCATTTGATTTTGTGGAGTTTTTTCTTCTCCTCCCCTCCTCCCCAGAGGAAATTTCTGTTAGTCTTGCCAAGCTCGCGGCATGTAAAAGTTGGTAGGGCTCTGCATTGCAAGAAATACGTCGATATAGCCGCCACCGTGGACTGGATAAGGATCATACAGCCTGCTAGTGAGAGAAGATTGGCTTTCTAACCCACGAGCTTGTTTCTGATTTTCTCAAGAATAAAGTCAAAATTTTGCTTCCTTGTTCTTCAGTTGTGCATGGGAAAACCCAAATACTTACCAAGCTTTTCAGTACTTTTAATGCCAAGAGTATTAATGATCCAGAGTTCCAGACTCTGGGCCTTGTGCTCGTATTCTTGGAGAAGAGCATACATGAATTTTCGATGCTAACCTTCTACCTTGACTCCATCATGAATCTTTCAAGAACCTCTTTAATTGTAAATGTTGATTTCTTATCCATCCTTGAAAAAAGGATAACGTCATCCTCAAATAAGAGGTGTGATAATTCAGGTCCCCTCATTAACACTTTTATGGGATGCTATTTTTCCCCTCACATGCTTCCTGTATCATTAAATTAAGATACCCTATGCACAAGATAAAGATAGATGGAGACAAGGGATCTCCCTGTTGAACTCTTCTGGAAGGATCAAACTAATCCACCTTCCCTACCAATCACAACAACAATTATATTCGGAGATGTGATGCAGTCCATAATCAGTGACGTCCATTTCTCGAGAAAGTTGAAATAGGTTAAGACTTTCCTAATAAAGCCCCAATCCATTCAGTATAGGCCTTCTCCAAATCAAGCTTCAAGATCATGTTACCAAATTTCCCTTTTTTTTGTCTTCATTGAGTGGAGTGTCTTTTGGACTATGTTGACATTGTCCATGGATTGTCTACCTCGGATGAAACTACCCTGCAAGGGGGATATGAGCTTGTTTAACGGGGGTCTTAGTCTTTAAACCAATAGTTCAATCACCATTTTGTAGGTGGTGTTGAGTAGACTTATCGATCTAAAGTTGTTCACAGTGCTTGGAGATTGATTTTTTGGCACCAAAATGATCAAGGTTCCATTTAGTCCCTCTTGTAGCTTTCCCTTCTCAAAGGTTTTATAACAGGTCTCATACACCTTGGCCTTAACTATATCCCAGTAACGTTGGAAGAAAAAGGGATGGAGTCCGTCTGGTCCTGGTGCTTTGAATGGCTTCAGGGACCAAAGGGCTTTCTTTATGTCGGATTCAGTAATTGGTGTTTGAAGATTTTGTCTTTCGCTCGCTGTTAACACAACCTACTTGAGGTTGCTATGGTCCAAGGTTAAGCTTTCACGTAAGTTAGCTGTAGAGAAGAGCGTCATAAAGTGTTCCAATATCATTTTCTCTAGGCCTCCTTGCTAGTGATCCACATACCATTTTCATCAAACAAGCCTCCAATTCTATTCATATATCTCCTCATGACGGTGGTTAAAGGAAAGAAACTTGTGTTTCTTTAACCTTCAATCATCCAATTGACCCTTGACTTTATGGCCTACAAGAGTGCCTCATATTTAAGGATCTCCTAATATTCCTCCATCAAGATTTTTTTAAGATCTAACAGGTACTTGCATAGTCCCTTAGCTAGTGCTCTCTCTCTATTCCTTTAAGTCTGGCCCTTACTCTCCTTTTCTTTTTAAAATTGCTGCAAAGGTTTCTTTGTTCCAGACTTTGAACTTGTTAGTGAACGATTAGACTGTTTGGGAAAGTGTTAGAGTTGTTGGTGGTCCAGTATATTGCCACAACATTCTCAAAGTTTAGATGGTCAACCCACATTCTTTGGAACCTGAAGGGCTTGTTCTCGTTTGTCGGTCTAGTTCCCTTAAGGGAGATCAAAATCGGAGCATGATCCGACCTAACCCTTCCGGGTGGTTCACATTCATTTCAAGGTAGAGCATTCTACATGCATGATTTGCTAATGCATAATCTATCATTTCCTGGACCAAATGTTGAATATTCCTAAGATTGGACCACATTAACTTGGCCCCTTTATATCCCAGGTCAAAAAGATTGCATGCATTGAGGCATACATACAGCTTGCATAGCCTGCTATTTATAATAGGTCTACCTCCTTTTTTGTCATCCAATGATAAAACCTCATTGAAATCGCCCGCAACAAACCAAGGCAATTTAGGATTTAAAGCAACAGTTCTAAGCTTATCCCATAACAATAATCTTTCTTTAAATCTAAGGGTAGCATAAATAGCTGAGAAAAGGTATAAGCAGTTGGAGGAGTGTACCTTAACATTAGCATGGATTTCTTGTTCAGCTTGGCAAATTTCCCACACCGTAACTAGGTTTGATTGCTGCAGCATCCAAATCCTTTCTTGATATCCTATTGTCCCGATGTTTTTCCATGCATCGAACGGTAGTCTATCGATGATGTGACGAACATGTCTTCCTCTTACCCTTGTTTCGTAATCACCATGATCTGAGGTTGATGAGCTCTCACCATATCTCTTATAGTTATAACAAAATTTGTGTGGTGAGCCCCTCTATAGTTCCAGACAATGATAAACATAGTGGTCAGGGAGATTGGGTAGGTTCGGATACCTCCTGAATAATTTCATGTTCCATTTTTCTCTTGCAGGCTGACCTACTTTGGGTATCATTTCCAGTTTGTGAAGAAGGGTTTCTATCCTTTGCACCATCAATGAGCTCCCATAGATTTTGAACTGGTGTGTGGCCTTGTCCACTATGATCATCATGGCTGCAAGCTGCATCTTCCTTAGGTGTATCTCAAGGTTCCTTTCTACCAGTGGTGATACTGGGATCTCCATTATCCATTGTGGAATGTGTAGAGAGCTCAATGTTTGAGGCTGGTAGTAAGCACCTTTGGATCGATGGAGGTGGAGTTATGGCGGAGAAAGGGTAGTACTAAGGGTGGGGTAATCAACAATAGAGGGCTGTCCAAGATGTCTTTGGAGTTTGTCTCCTCACTTCCTAAACCTCTTGTATGAAGTATCTTGTTTCTAGGGGAAATGGATCTGCAGAATCATCCTTCATTCCAATCTCGCTTAAGGCTTATCTTAAAGGATCTTAGTTTTCTGCCAGATAAGCCAAAGGAGAAGTTGATGACATCTAAGTGTTCCCTTTGTGCCTTGCTTGCAGCATTCTTTCCCTTCTTGGTCTCTTGTTTGTGCATATCCTCATCCTTTGACTTACATTGAGGCCGTCAAATTCTGGTTCCGGAAGCCGATTCAGGTTCCATGAAGAAGACATTATGGTTAGTCTAGGTTCTGATACACAGGCTCTCAATTTGTTTGGTTTTTTATAGGGAATAAGTGCTTATCTCCTCCGTGTAAACCGCCCCATTTTTGTTCAATTATTGTGTGGTCCTTTCACACTGCATGGGTATGGACGTGAGGTTTACCACTTGCATAGAAATGGGACCCCTATTTCCTGCTTCTTTTTCATATGTAACTTGCATGGGTTCTACCATGTTTGCCACTAATCTATCATGACACGTCTCACCCTTTTGGTGTCGGGCGACAGCCTTTCTTTATCCGTACAGGTTTTTCCAAGTTGACTTCCTTCTTCTTTTGTGATGTTGACATGGGGAGCTTGCCCCTCTATTTGTCACTCAGTTTCTCGTGACTGGTCAATGTCTTCTTCCTTGATTCATTTTCAGTTTTTTGGAGATTTGATGTCAGCGTATCTTTCCTTTATGAGGAAATCACTGAGTTACTCCCTTTATTATACTTTCTTGCTTTCATGGAAAATAATTCATTTCCCTTTTGCTTGGAGGATGTCACATTTAAAGTTTTCGGCCTCTGTTTCCATTTTCGTCTCTGGACTAGCATCCATGATCCATAGCCATCATCGCCGATCTCCAGTTTGTTGTTTTGTGAACTCATCCCCTTTAGGGGTTATATCTTCGTCGTTGCTTCCCCTTAGGGGAGAGGGTTGGTGACAGGCATTGATGGTAAGTCTAGCCAAAAGGCTTTGCTATGCCCTATTCTTCCACAGTTAAAGCATAGCATTCCTCTCCTTTCATAAATAATCAATTTTTTCTGCCCTTCAACATTGATGAACTTTTTTAATGGTTCGTCAAATTCACATGTATACATAGTCTGCCAAACTTACCTCTCTCTTCTGTTAGTGTATGATTCCACTCTGAGAAGGCTGCCAATGTTTCTCCTTATTTTTTAGCTAGAATGGTCTAATCACAGTATTCTATGGGTAGCTCAAGGAGCCTTGTCCAGACCGCAACAGATGAGAAAGAGGCTTGTGATGCTCTGAAATTTAGTGTCCATTTCCTTATGGCCAAAAAGTGTCCACCCAGAAACCATGGGCCTTCCTTGATGACATAGTCATAGTCACTTAAGCTTTGAAATTTGATTAGGAAAAAGTCACTCCCAAGGTCGATAGTAAGGAACTTACCTTGGATTTTCCAAAATTAGTTTAGTTTAAACACTGGATATTATTTTTGCCGAAGAGTTTCACAATAAGAGATTTAGCCCATTTTTCTATGATTCTAATCCTCTTTTCCATTTTGAGAGTGATGCTAATCTCATCCTGCTTATTGCTATTACCTTGATTCAGGGACTCATTATTCGACTCCATATCTGTATCTATGATTTCTTCTTCCTGGGGATCGCATAGCTGTCGTAACCTCCTTAGGATGCTCCCAGCAGAGAGTCCCTATAAGAGATGACTTTTCTACCTGGCAAAGTATCTGTCTTTTTCCTTGCGTTTTGTATCCCTTTGACGTCAGAATCCTTGATCTTCTTGATGCTTTGTTGCAATTCCTCTTGCTCTTCCTTAGAAAGGGAAGTTTCTTTGTTTTACATGCTAATCTTTGAGAAGAAAATTTTCTCTGATTAGGTAAAGGAGAGATAGTTTATTACAATTCATTTTAACCAACATGCACTCCAGTTAACATGCTAAGATTTAGCTTAAGGAACAATGAATTAGCCTAGTCTTTGAGAAAGAACTTACACATTTCAGTTTCAAATTTAGAAAAAATAGCAACAATAAGAAAAAAAAAAACATTTTCATCTATATTAAGTAACATCAGAAACACTTCCACAGTTGGTCATTTGACAACAGATGATCAAACTTTCAAGCCATCAAGATAGATTTTTGGTACACAAGCTATCTTGGGCCTTTCCTCTCCTATTATCATTTTACATCTACCTAGCAAGTTAGGACAGTATCCTATTTTCAATTTCCTTAAGGAAGTGAAATGAGACAATCCATCTGGCAAAGATGATATTTTTGGACATCTTAATAACTCAAGCTTTTGAAGTAATTTGCAATCTTGGAACCAGTCAGGCAAGGCTATGAAATTGGGACAATCATCAGTATATAGATACTTCAGGGTGCTCGCAGACCCATGAAACTACTGAGGTAGAGCCACTAACTATGATCATTCTCCAAGTAGCAATGAACGAAGCCTCAACGTGCAGTCTTCATCATCTTGTTCATTCACCAGGTTAAGCTTTCCACAATCACCAATCACTAGAGTCTTTAATGGAGTTAGGTATCAAATACTTCGAGGCAAGGAGTCAAGACTTGGACAAAAAGCAAGCACCAATGTTCGAAGGGCTACAAAATGTCGTATGCCTTCAAAGAAATGCTTCAGATTGTCGCATTCCAAAAATGATAAAAACTGAAGAAATGTTAGGCATTTTATTCCGTTCTTTGGAAGAAGTGCCTACTTTATGTTTATTTCTAGAAATTGGAGGTTAATCATGTTCCCAATACCTCGAAGAATCTCTTCAAGTTGACTACAATCTTCAAGTCTTAAAGCTTGCAGATTTTAAAGGCTACAAATTGATTCAAGTAATTTCTTGATTCTAATATTCCTATGAAGGTTAAGATACCACTTCAGAAAAATAGGGATTTTGTGGCATTTTTTTAGCAACGTTTTCTTACAAACGCCACTAATTGCTATGCCTTTATAAATTTAATGTCATTTTTTGGGCAAATGCTGCTAAATAAACAGTTAATGGCGTTTATAGTAAAAATGCCACTAATCTCGATTTTTAGTTAAAAATGTCATTAAAGTTTAAAATTTAGCGGCGTTTATAGTTAAAATTGTCATAAAATATAAATCTGTAAATTTATAGTTAGACTTAACAAATGGAGGAGTCGCCACTAATTTTTTTTACCAGGTATGATTGGTCACCTAAAGAATTTATCTTTTTAAAAAGCTCCTAAACTTAACTAAAGATTCCTAAAAAAATAAATTTGGGTCTACAAACTAAAATATGGTTCGAGAGTTCGGTTACATGTGAAAAATGTTATTGCACCCCCACATGCCCATCCAAAGGATGGTACCATATTATTTTAAATTTATCCTATGGTCTTAAGTCTAATGGTTTCAAAATTTTATGCTAAATATTGGAAATAATTCATAAGATTCTTTCATCAATTTGATAGAATTCTTAAAAATATTTTTTCACCTCAAGAGTATTCAAGAATCTTATTTGATTTCTTAAAGAGGCTCCATTATTGAAAAAATATTTAATTTTTATTATTTATTATTTTTTAATTTTTTTATTGAAAATATATCTAATTATTTCACCATTTAAGTCAAATTAAAAATATTTTCTTTTTTAAATTTTTAAAATTTTCACCATTTGGACCTCTTTAGAAATATTTTTTTTATTATTATTATTTTATTTTTAAATTTTCTACCATTTGGGCATATTTAGAAATTTTTTTTTTTGAAAAGAAAATAATATGACAATTATTTTTATTGAGATTTCATCTAAACTATTGTACCATTTGGGCTAAATTTAGAGAAAATTTCTCACCTAAAGATTTTTTAAGAATTTACCACTTGAAATTTCTAAGAATCTCATCATTAGATAATTATCAAATATTTTCAACCCAAGTTTTTATTTGAAAAAGAATACAATTACTTTTATTGAAACTTCATCTAAATTATTCCACAATTTGAGTCAAATTTAGAAAAAAATTCTCACATAGAGATTTCTTAGGAATTTACTATTTAAAATTTTTAAGAATTTTATCATTGGGTAATTTGTATTTAATTTCAAATTTTTTATATTTTTATGTTTTTTTATGTGTTTTTATTATATTTTTTGTTGGAAAATAAATATTAATTATTGTTATTGAAACTTTATCTAAATTATTCCACAATTTAGGACAAATTTAAAGAAAATTTCTCACCTAAGAATTTTATAGAAATTTACCATTTTAAATTTTTATAAATTTCATCATTAGATAATTAATATTTATTCTCAAAATTTATTTTTTATTAAATTAAATCATGCAAAAATATTAAAAAAAATAAATAAATAAAGTTCCAAAAAAATAATAAAATACCAAAGAATGGCTCGATTTAGGGTTGGAATCTGGCTTAGTTATAGGCACAGAGATCGGCTTGGAGGCGCGACTCAGGGAACGCGGCCTGACTCAGCTCGGTTGAGGGCTAGTTGGAACACGGGTCAGCTAAAAGCGGGTTACGGTCGGGTCAATTTGGTCCAAATAAGAACGCGCGGATCCTGGGGGTTTCGTAATGCTAAAATGGTGTCGTTTTGCAAGGATATAAAAGGTTGAAATCGATCTTTTTCACCAGAGTTCTCTTTCTCCTTCTCTCTTTTCCCCTATTTTCTCTCATTCTTTCTCTTAAAATCCCAGAATATGGTTGAATGTTCTACGAAAATCTAGAAAAATATGTCAAAAATTGAAAAAATAAGCCAAAAAAATTTAAACAACATCGAAAACTTTATCGAAATCTAAAAAATTTCTAGAAAATTTCCAGAAAAAACCCAAAAAACCCTTAAAAATTCTTAAAAATCCTAAGACTGCTTCTACACCTTCTAAACACTTTTTTGCTTCTTGCCTTCTATTTTCTACTCTCTGTTTTGTGAATTTAATCAATGTCTAAGCTTATATTTATAGGCATTGATTAGAAGAGTTTCTGATCAATGCCAATTCCTTTTGTAATTGTGATTCAATCTTTGAGTCTAATTTCAAGTTTACAAACCCCAGATTCACGGTAAATTTTTTTTTTCTAGAATAAAAATTATATTAAAAAAATAATTAAAATAAAATTCAGAACAAATAACCCAAAAAAAATGAAAATAAAAATAAAAATGGGCCAATCTTGCCCCATTTGAACTAGGTCCAACTGATCTGGGCCTAAACTAAGTTTGGTGTCTATAGCTGCCCCTCTTTATGCATTTCTTGTGCAACAGGAATTACGCAAAGACGTAAACACCCTGCATGTGATCATCCTAATATATTTGTGCTTTTTTTTTTTAAGTAAACAAAGCTCCTCTAAACAGAGGTGAAACAACTTTGAAAAAATAAATTGCTCCTCTAAACAGAAGCAACACAACTTTAAAAAAATAAATTGCTCCTCTAAACAGAGGTAACAGAACTTTGAAAAAATAAATTGCTCCTCTAAATAGAGGCAACACAACTTTGAAAAAACAAATTACTCCTCTAAATAGAGGCAACATAACTTTGAAAAAATAAATTACTCTTCTAAATAGAAGCAACACAACTTTGAAAAATAAATTGCTCATTGACAATCATGACCAAATAAGTCATAAATCATGTCTGATGGAATTTGTAATGGAAACTCAAATATTCACAATTTGAGTTCAATATTCAAAGGTTCAGATTCGCAAGAACCTTTCAGCTTCGCAGGAATCCATTGAAATTTGATTCTCAAAATTTTAGTTCAAATCTACAAGATGTCAAGATTTACATTTGCAAGTTGCCATGCCCGTACTTAACATTTAAAACTCTCATTTGAATCTTGGAGATTCACATCCAAAAATTCAAAGCTTTTATTTCAAGTTCAAAGGTTCTCATTCAATAAATCTCAAAGTTTCATATCTCAAATATCCTCATTTGAAACTTAAAATTCAAAGATTTTTCTTTGAAATTCAAAGATTCTCATTCAAAATTCAAAGATTCTCATCAAAAGTTCACAATTTCTTTTCAGGTGACCCAAAATTTTGCATGAATGAATGTCATGATCAAAGATGCAAATGCAATAACCTAGATTCTCATAATGCCATATTCTTAACCATAATTTAAATGTTTACTAATTGATGCATGTCCAAACAAAGTTTTAACTCATCAAATTATGTGCATGTACTATTCAAACAACGATGCCAACGTGATGCATGGAATGTGGACATTAATAATATCATGAAATCCTAAATAACTATGGTACTCAAGTTTCTCAAGCTTTTTTTTTTTTGTTATTATTGGGCCCCAAACCCTTCAATCTCCAGATACTAAAGCCAAATCGTTGTAATTCTCAATCGTCCCTCTTCTTTAACCTTCGTCTTCTTTTTTAAAAGAAATCTTTTCTCAAATTCAATGTCTTTGTCAAGAACTAAACATTTCATATTTGCCTTTATCACTTTTAACCTTATCAATGTAATGTAGAAGTCTTTCATGCCATTATTCATTTATCAATCATTATTTCAATCTAAAAAAGGTAAGAATGCAATCACATATTTCTTCCATTGCAAGGTAAAAAAGAGAAAAGAGTTAAGAAAGGTTAGGAAAATAATCAACAAAAGGGAAATGCAAAGAATGAAATGGAACATCTTTTATTAGCAAAAATGAAAACACAACTTTGGCCAATGTGAAAATGAAGGAATTACCAGGATGGGTATGGGGTGACAATGCCCAAAATAGACAATCAGATAACCATAACAACAAAGCTCTAAGCCTTTTCTAAAAAACTCAACCACCTGATGCCTTTAATAATTTAGAGCTCATTAGAACATGCTATCCTTCATGCTAATGAATCTTCAAATTCGATGCTATAACCTTCTTATTTAAGTCACCTTTTCAGGTTTTCAACTTAGACAAACCCCCTTTTAACTCAAACTACCCTTTCGAGTTTTTAACTTGAGTTTTTATTATTTATTATTTTTTATTTTTCATTTATTTTTTTTTTTTGCTTTTTTTCTCTTTTTTTAAGCATAGTATTTCTTTACAATATTAAAATTTATTGGATGAGGTAAATCATCTCTATCCATCTCAGTTAATATCAGTGCTCCACTTGAAAAAGCTCGTTTCACAATATATGATCCTTCCCAATTTAGAGTCCACTTTTTTCTATTATCGTGTTGACTCAGGAGAACTCTTTTCAAGACCAACTCCCTTTCTCGGAAGCGACGAGGTCGAACCTTTTTATCATGAGCCTTCATCATTCTTCTTTGATATAACTGACTATGGCACAACACTGTTAACCTCTTTGTTTCAATGAGGTTCAGTTGTTCATAGCACTCTCGAATCCATTCAGCCTCTTTCAATTCAACTTTTTTTAGAACCTTTAAGGATAAAATTTTTACTTTCACTGGCAATACAGCTTTCATTCCATAAACTAAAAAAAATGGGGTTACCCTAATAGAGTTGCACACCTACGTTCGATATGTATGCAGTGTAAATAGTAACTTTTCATGTCAATCCTTATGAGTTTCAGTCATCTTCTCAAAAAATTTTTTATATTCTTATTTGTCACTTCAATTACCCCATTCATTTTTGAATAGTATGGCATTGAATTATGATGCTTGATCTTATACTGGGCACACACTTCTTACATCATCTTACTCTTTAGATTTTTGACATTATCTGAAATGATTCTCTCTGAAAGTTCATATCTATAAATAATCTTTTTTTTTATGAACTTATAGATTATAGATTGTATCACACTCTTAAATGATGCTGCTGTCACCCATTTCGTGAAATAATCTATCATCATGAAAATGAATCTATGCCCATTAGAAGCCTTTGGGGTTATAAGACCAATAACATCCATGCCCCACATAGAAAATGACCAAGATGGTGTTAAAACATGTAAAACAGATGACGGAGCATGAATATTGTCAGCATTAATCTGGCATTTATGACATTTTCGAGAATAGTCTATGCAGTTGTTTTTCATTATCAATATAGTACCTAGCTCGCATGATCTATCTTGTCATCATATGTTTATTTGTATGTGCCCCATATATCCCATCATGTACCTCTTTCATAATTTTTTAAGCCTTGACCTTATTTATGTATATCAGCAATACTTGATCATGGTTTTTTTTATACAAAACATCGTTATCCAAGAAGAAACTCATAGCCAGTATCTAGATGACCCTTTTATCATTTTTCATTACTTGGATGGGGTATTGGTAGTTCTTAATATACTGTAAGATATCATAATACCAAGGTTTCCCATCCTCTTCCTTTTCTACATTAAAGCAATGAGCTGGCACATCCTTGACATCTAGCTTGATGGGTTGAATATCAGTATTATCACTAATTTGAATCATTGCTGCCAAAGTAGTCAAGGCATTAGTAATCAGATTCTTTTCATGAGGTAAATGATCAAACTGAATATTTTCAAACTACTTGATCAACTCTAGGATATACTTATGATATGGGATGAGTTTTGAATCTCTCGTCTCTTATTCTTCTTTCAACTAATATATGACTAGAGCTAAGTCTCTAAATACTTTTAATGCTTTAACTTTTTTATCTAAAGCAGCTTGTAAACTCATGACACATGTCTCATATTCAGTGATGTTATTTGTGCAATTGAAATTTAACATTGCTGTTATAAAGTAATATTGGTCTTCTGGAAAAATCAAGATTGCCTCAATTTCATGTCCCAAGACATTGGTAGCTCTATCAAAATACATTTTCCAATGGTTCTCTTTATGCCCTTCGTTTTCTAGCTAAAAAATAGTTATCAAGTCTTTATCCAAAAATTTCAATCTCATCGACTTATAATCTTCAGCAACATGAACTATAAGAAACTCAGCTATGGCACTCCCTTTTAATGCCTTTTGGCTTACATATATGATATCATACTCTGATAGCATTACTTGCTATCTAGTAATTTTTTCAAACAAAGAAGGCGTCTCGAAGATGTATTTAATTGGATCCAATTCTGTTGTAAGCCAAATGGTATGATAGAGCATATATTGTCTGAGTCTTTTGACGGTCTAAGCTAAATTTAACATTTTTTTTGAAAGAAGAATACTTTGACTTGTATGCTGTGAATTTCTTACTCAGATAGTAAATAGCTCTCTCTTTTCGGTTAGACTTATCTTGTTGGCCTAGCACACATTCCATTGAATTCTCGCACACTATTAGGTATAAAATTAAAGGTTTACCTAGAATTGGAGGCACCAACACTAGAGGATTGGACAAGTATTGCTTAATTTTATCAAAAGTCATTTGATATTCCTCATTCCATTCTCCAAGGTTGTTTTTACGGAGAAGCTTAAATATAGGATCATACTTATAGGTAATCTGAGAGATGAATCGAGAAATGTAGTTTAATCTACCCAAAAAACCTTAATTTTTAGTGTGCTTGGAGGTGACAAATTTTAAATAGCCCATATTTTATCTAGATAAACCTCAATCTTTTTTTAACTGACCGTAAAGCCTAGCAACTTTTTTAACTTTGTCCGAAGGTGCATTTAGCTGGTTTAACTTGAGTTGGAATTTTCTTAACCTCTCAAATAATTTTTTGAGGTTAGTGACATGATCTTCAACTTCTCGAGATTTTACAATCATATCATGTACATATACCTCAATCTCTTTGTGTATCATGTCATGAAAAAGCATTACCATGGCTCTTTGGTATGTTGTCCTAACATTATTTAGATCGAAGGGCATGACTTTATAGCAAAATGTTTCCTACATGGTCATGAAAGTGATCTTTTTCGTGTCATCTTCAGCCATCTTTATTTGGTTATACCTTTAGAACCCATCCATAAAAGAGAACATAAAATGTTTGGTCATGTTATCTACCGGCGTATCAATTTGAGGTAAAAAAAAGTTATCTTTTAGGCTAGCCTTATTCAAGTCATGATAATCTATGCACATTTGTATTTTTCCATCCTTGTTAAGAACTGGTACAATGTTGGCTACTCATTCTAGATATTTGGCTACTTGTAAGAAACCTGCATCAAGCTACTTCATCACCTCTTCTTTGATCTTCAATAGCATTTTAGGTTTTATTTACCTCAATTTCTGTTAGACTAGCTTACATTTTGGCTTTAAAGGTAGTTTGTATTCTACTATTTCTATACTGAGCTCAGGCATATCCTGATAAGACCAAGCAAACATATTTACGAATTTTTGAAGTAGATTCTCCAATCGTTGCCTGTTTGTCATTAAAAGTGAAGTACCGATTTTAACCTATTTTTTATTCTCCCCATCTCCTAAATTCATCAATTTGGTTATCTCCTATGAGGCTAAATTGGTTTACTTTCTTATTCAATCAATCTTATTAGGTCCAGAGGGATAACATATTCTTCGAAATCATCTTCATTATCAAGTGCATCAGTGTTAATTGATTTTTCAAAATTAACCCCTTGATTGTTATCATGATTATTTTTCTGTTCATTTAATGACCTGAAATTGAATAAAAATGGGATATGTTGGCAAAATGTATGAAAAAAATGGAAAAAAAAAATGAAGGTACTAGAAAAAAATGAATGAAAATGCATCCTTTCTAATTTTATTAAAATAATAATAGATAAATGGCCCAAACAAGAAAAACCACCCTAAGGCCTTAGGCATAAGCTATTAGGATGTTTGATTACATTAAATCATTCTCAAGGATAGCAGGCATTTCAATAATGCTCCAATTGTTTAGCTCGTAATCTGATGGACAAAGATGAATCATGTTTCTTGTTTATACCCACTTTCATCTCTGATCGCACGGATGGACAATTGAGTGAATATCTCTTTCATACTTTGTTCAAAATCTTCTTCTACATTTGGGTACATAAATCCTCCAAGCTTGAAGATCCCGTACAAGTGTGAGATGATTATAAGTCTTACTATTTTACCTACTTGTCTTTTTCTGATCTCTCATTCTTTTATTTCATAGCCTAGACCTAGCTTTTCACTATTGTCCACCACTGTTGGGGCCTCTCTTATTCCCTATAATTTCTTGCCTAGTCCTATTTTAGGATACCAACCCTTATTGATGACTTGACTCACCATTATCTTTAAAAATTATCAATTTTTAGGTCTTTTTCCCACATAATTTACTAGTTCAAAATATCAATAGGAACATTCCACCGCTTACTCAACAGCTTCCACATATAAAGCATTTAAGGGCTGGGTCACTAGATATCTTCCTCCCCAAATACCACTACCAATTGACCTTCTACATTAAACTTGATCTTTTGGTGTAAGGTAAAGGGCACAGCACTTACCATGTGAATCCATGGCCTTTCTAGCAGATAGTTGTAAGATGGAGAGATATCAATCACTTGAAACTTCACATTAAAAGTGCACGACCTAATTTGCAAGGGCATTTCGATATCTCTCAAGACTTCTCGCTTGGTCCCATCGAATGCTCGGACAACCATTTGGTTATCTTTCATATGTGAGTAATCAACAGGTAACCTTACCAAAGTTGACATAGGCATGACATTAATAGTAGAACCGTTGTCAATGAGAACCTTGGCTATAATATGACTTTTGCACTTGACATTGATATACAGAACCTTAGTGCTTTCCTTTTTTTTTTGAAAAATCTCATCATCACTGAATGATATGTAATTTGGAATGATCAGGTTTTCAGCCAAGTGAGTCACATATTCAATGGACATATTGTGTGCCATATATGCCTGATTCAGCACTTTTAGCAAGACATTTTGGTGTGGTTCTGAATTCAATAATAGTGATAACAATGAGATTCATACCGATATCTTATTTAACTATTTCATCACTGAATATGCACTATTTTTTATCAGTTTCAAGAATTCACAAGCCTCTTTTTCTGACACTGGCTTGGAAAAATCCTCTTCAGGTACCACTTCTGGGTTAGTTCTTTCTTCACCTTTCTTGGTTTTTTTTTTGTAGCCCTTTCTAGCATTTCTGGAGTGTAGCATTTTCCACTTCGGGTGATGGTCCCCACACTAGTTATATTAAAGGTATCAGGCTTAGAGAGATCCTCTTCTTGCCTTTAGACTATTGTATCACAGCCATATTTTCATGACATAGCCCTATTGCTCTTGTAAGGGAATAGAGCAGGGACTTTAAATGTTACAGGCCTGAGGGTAAATTTGTCTATGGTCTGCTTCGACCTATCTCCACAGTAAATTGTTAACGACCTTAAAAATAGTTTAGGTGGCTGGTCGATCATGGACACTTCAACATTCTTTGAATTATAAATTTTCTCATAGAATTCAATATGGTATGAATTATGAGCTTTTGTACCTCTTGACAAAATTGCTCACAAGTTTTAATAGAATGACCAGATGCCCCACCATGATATTTATAGCTTTTCACTACTATGTATGCTCCATGATAAGTATATAGACTGACTGGTTGTATCATGTTAGATTTTTATAAAACATCAAATAGCTGACTTAGAAGGGTTTTGATTTTTACCATTTTTTTTAAATGATGCTTTCGTTCCTCACTCAGAGCATTCACATGATGATTAGCCAAAGATTACCACTAACATTTGGTGTAGCTACCCTTCTTATATCAAAATTGATAATTTCATCGTTGATTAATCATTGTATATTGTGTTTCAAGGCAATGTAATTTTCGATGAATGACCAACAATCCCATAATAATAATCACAATGGGCTGTGGATCATACCATTTAGGGTATGATGGCTTGGGTGGCTCTACTTGGCTAAGAGCAATTAGATGATTATTGTAGAGCTTTCGATACAATTCTATATATGTCATGAGATTGGATTGAATGTAGGTTTTTTACGAGTAATTTGTTGCTTTTATGAACTACTCGTAGACTAGCCGGATGGATTTGAGGTCTAGGGAAAGGTTGAGCGTTAGGGCCATATGTGGCAATCTGAGGTCTAAAAGGGGATCGATAGGTTTGGAGGTAAAGTGGCTATGGATTTGGCTGGAATTGGTAAGCATTATTCATAATGGAATAATTTTGAGAGTAGCCCTATGTTGAGTAAGGCTGATAACCCATGAACTGTTGTTATCAAAGCTCATAGCCTGAGTTTCAATTTTCTTCTTTTTTGGGGCTCTTTTAGTAAATGCTTTCCCTCCCTCTAGCTTGTTATTTTTTATGACGATCTTAATAATTTCATCAGAGATCACCATGTCAGTGAAATGTTTTATTACATTTCCTATCATTTTTTTATAATAGAAAGATTTCAAAGTGTTGACAAATAACACTGTAGTTTTTTTTTTAGTTAAAGGAGGTTGCACCTGAGAAGCTACATCTCTCCATCTCTGGACATATTCCTTGAAGAACTCATTTGCCTTTTTCTCTATATTCTATAAAGACAAACGATTAAAAGCCAAATATATGATATACCAATATTGACTGATGAAGTCATTGGCCATATCACTCCAGAAATGGATGCGAGTTTTGTCCAACTGGACATGCCACCTAGTAACAGAGCCCGTAAAGCTATATTGAAAAAATATAATAGTAGCGTTTCATTGTGGCTACCATCTTCTGACAGTACATGATAATATGAGTCTTTGGGCACTTCGTACCATCATATTTCTCTAATTTTGGTACTTTAAACTTAGGAGAAATAACCACATTTAAGACCAGATAAAGCCCAGCAGCATCAACAAAACTATAAATACCAATTCTTTTCATAGCTAATAGCCTTTGTTCTAGTATACTAATCATTGAGTCTTCTTGAGATTCAACCACTTTTGCATTTTCTTTCTCTTTCTCTTTTAACTCATCCAAATTTGGAACTTAGATTGGTTCTACTACTTTTTCAGTGAAGATAAGATTTACATAGCTATGGTAATGTCTTGGGTTAGAGGCTGATGGCATTCGAAGATATGTAAGATATGTGAATTATTATGGTGGAACCTTTTGTGTAGACTAGGCTTGAGGTGGACCAAAACTAAATGGATATAAAGAGTCAACCACTTCTTATGATGGATGGTCCTATTGGCTGGTATTCTCTTCTACTCTTTTCCCTTTATTTAGTTTGTTTAGAGCATCCAAAATCTTACTCAGCTCATTTTCAAGCTTTTCTTAGGCCTTTTCTATTTTCTTAAGATGATGAGAGCTATTTTGCTCTATTTGTCTGGCTCTCATCTTCATGTGGTATCGATGAGTAAGGTTTTTACTGGGTGAAGCTATCTTTGAACTTTAAGTACCACAATCATATTATTATTAAAAATTAGGTGCTCTATGTTTAGATGTGCTAATGCATGCATGTCTACAAAGACAAATGATCAAGAGCCAAATCCATGATATGCCAATATTGACTGATGAAGTCATGGGCCATATCACTCCAAGAACGGATGTGGGTTTTATCCAACTGGACATAACACCTAGTGATAGAGCCCGTAAGGCTATCTTGAAAAAATGTAATAGTAACTTTTCATTGTGGCCGCCATCTTCTGACAGTACATGGTAATATGAGTATTTGGGCACTTTATACCATCATATTTCTTAAATTTTAATACTTTAAACTTAGGAGGAATAACCATATCTGAGACCAGATAAAGCCCAGCAGCATCAACAAAACTATAAATACCAATTCCTTTATAGCTAATAACCTTTGTTCTAGCATACTAATCTTTGAGTCTTCTTGAGATTCAACCACTTTTGCCTTTTCTTTCTCTTTTTCTTTTAACTCATCCAAATTTGGAACTTAGATCGATTCTATTACTTTTTCAGTGAAGATAGGATTTACATAGCTATGGTAATGTCTTGGGTTAGAGGTTGATGGCATTCGAAGATATGTAGGATATGTGAATTGTTATGGTGGAACCTTTTGTGTAGACTAGGCTTGAGGTGGACCAAAACCAGGTGGATATAGGAGGTCAGCCACCTCTTGTGATAGATGGTCCTATTGGCTAGTATTCTCTTCTACTCTTTTCCCCTTATTTAGTTTGTTTAGAGCATCAAAATCTTACTCAGCTTATTTTTAAGCTTTTTTTGGGCTTTTTCTATTTTTTCAAGATGATGAGAGCTTTCTTGCTCCATTTGTCTGGCTCTCATCTTCATGTTGTATCGATTAGTGGGGTTTTTACTGGGTGGAGCTATCTTTGAACTTTGAGTACCACAATCATATTATTATTAAAAATTATGTGCTCTATGTTTAAATGTGCTAATGTATGCATGAAATGTACTAATATTTGCCACATCATCATTATTGGTAAAAGAAATCTCTATTTGAAACTTTATTTCATAAAATTTCAAAATTACATTATAATGAAGCCAAAGCAATATTCTAAAGTCCTAAACATAACCCTTTCTTCTTAATGCCTCATAACAAATTTCCTAGTTTGTTGGTAATGATTTTGTGCCTCGTCTAGGAAAGTAAGCAATTATCGCCCATGGATTCCCACTGGTTGCACCATAGCCTTCAAATCGTTCACTTTTTCTTCCATTTCTAATGCTTTGTCTACGACAATGCATAACTGATCAAATAAATGCTTTAGATGCATTTGTTTCTCTGTGCATGTCTCTTCATAGCTCACACTATTTAGCTTGCCTTCTGCATTCATTAGACAAAGCTTTTACTTGTGTTATGTGTCAATCCACTATCTCTTGTAGCATTTGACTGTGTCTATGTGCCCTAGCAATAGCCTTTTGTCCTTCATCCACCCTCGCCTTTAGTAATTCATTTTCTTTTAAAAATTGAGCAAGTTCGGGTGTAACTGATGAATGTGTCATGTCCAAATCATTGAATAAGGCTTTTCCATTGATCTTTTTACTCTATGAGGCTTTGGATTTTCAACTTTTGAAGCTTCAAACTCTCTTCCATTTCTAACTTCAATCGTTTATTTTCTTGTTCCAATTTGTCTCTCTCGATTTGGAGCTTTCTCTTAGCCATTTCCACTTTAAGCAAAAGATCTTGAAGAATGGGCTTTAGGAAGTGACGAACTAACTATTCTTTAGGAAGTATGATGTCTTTACCCCTCCTTGTATGCCACACACTATATTCTAGGGTGACGTCATAAGTAAGCCTCCCTTGATTAACTTGGATGGTTTGCTTCCATGCTTTTTAATCTTTTCAATCATTCCATATGCCCTTTTATCAGTGAAAAAAAATTCCCACTAGTTAAGTCCATAGGTTTCTGGAATGAATTGCTCACATTCGAATTGTCTTCTTATCAAAGTTGGGGCATAAGTAACGGCACCTCATAGGCTTAGTAAGAACATACACGATTGATCTCCATAATTGTATAACACTGTGTCATGATACATCAAAAGTGCTATCCAGATTATCCCTTGACTATCAAGGGCTCAAAAATAGGAAATCCATTATTTTTTTGACTTTGCTTGAGGGCATATGCTACAACAAAACTCCTTGATTGGTGCGCTAGAACGCAAGTATAGTTTGCGAAACTGACTTTCCTTACATTCAATGTGACTTTTCATCCATACATAAAATAACTGTAAGCACTCATTGAATCGACCTTTACCATTTCTACAACAAAAATTCAGGGAACAAATAGTTTCTACAAAAATGGTTGGTGCTGCATTGACTTGGTATGCTAACTAATCGATAAAGTCTATCACTACGACATCTATATACCCAATGACTTTTGGAACGATCACCAGTCCATATAAAGCTATAGCCATAGCCACTAATCCCTGATTATCATCAATATGCCCTTGGATGAAGTCTCGTATAAAAATCCATAGGATAGCCTTACTTTCACCTTTTGTCTTAACATATGCATCTATTTGAGGCAAGCTAAGTCCAAACATTTGGGCCAATTTTTTATGATAGCTCACCTTATTGGACCAGTAAATCTTGTTTGGATTTGGCAAATCGAAACGAAGTAGAACCATATATTCTTTAATTGTAGGCACCATGTCAACTTCATTAAAGATGAAACATCTATAAGAAAGGCCCCAAAACTATATGATGGCCCTAATCAAATTATTGTCCACATCTACCTGGAGGAGTGAAGCTATAGTGGAATACTGGAAGAATAAAGCTTGAAAAAAATATGAAAGCGATCTTTACACTTATCAAAGTGCATCAAAGATTGAAAGATAAGTTTTTTGGAGTCTTTGCAAATATAGCCAAGTGCCACGAGGAAAATAAAAAGCTAAGGGCCAAAGTAAAAGAAAAAATAAGTAGGAATTTTGATTTGCAAAATAAAAAAAAAGCCTTTGAATAGAAGCTGATGAACTTGAAAATCCAACTAGTTAAAAAGCAGAATCACATAGATAAGATTTTGAATGAATGGGCCCATATATGTAATATGGCTCAAGAAATGTGGAAAGCGAAAAGCTTAAGGAGGCAATAATACGTAGATCTAACTTTTTAGATCTACAAAGCTATAAGGCTAATGAAATGTTGGACAGAGTTGAAACACTTAAACGAGAGTTCATATTGACTCAAGATTACAGTTAGTGATTGTTAAGTTTCTTATGTGAAGTTAGAAAACGGCATGCTCAAATTAGGTGTATCTATGGTTTTAATGCACAAATGATTCGTTGATGTACAATGATTTCTATGATTAATGATTGTTTTCTTTGCTTAGATTGATTCAAAGCAAAACCTCATTTGCATTACATTATATTCATTGTATACATATAAATTAATAAATAATAATAATAACAACAACAACAATATTATACCATGCATTCTAATTCATGATTAGTAAGATACGGTCAAGGATAGGAAAGCCAAAGAAATCAGGTCAAGTAATTTTGCACACGTAAAATATCTAATTCTCGAGTCATGGAAGGAGAGATTATAACCAGGTTTGAGAGGGTCGAGAAAGCACAAAAGGTGATAAAGGAGAAAGTGATGGAAATATAGTTGACCATCGAGGCATAGATGTCTGAATTAAGGTAATTGCTAGCTAGCTTTTTGAAAGGCAAATGAGTTGTTGACATGCCAAGAGTAAGAGATAGAATTAGTATGCAGGAATCATTGTATACTCCAGGGTTCACTCCACCTCGAGATCTAGTTTTTTGTGAAATCTATTTGTAGTCACCAACCGCACAACCTTACGCTTCTATTGGTTCGTCTGCTAGTCAATAATGCAATAGTTGAAGCACCAAGTAGAGAACTTTCATTTTTGTAAGTTTGAATGTCATTATAAAAGCACTATTGGGATATGAATTTTTTTTTTTTTTTGTGTTTGAATGTTTGCATTAAATGAATGGATGTTGCACATCATAGTGTCTTATAGATTTATATTATTATTTGAGGTTTTTTTATTTATTTAAGCTTTGGACTTGTAGGTTTTCTTTGAAAGAAAAATGGTAAAAAAAAGGAAAATTGTTGGATTTGAATAAAACCCCACGTAGTTAAGTACCAAGGTTTTAGAAAGAAAAATGCTTTAAAAAAAAAAAAAAAAAAAAACAAGTGAAAAAAAAAGAGAAAGTTTTGGATAAAAAAGAAAGTCTCGAATAAGTTGATGATCACTATTATGAATTTTCAAATACCTAAACACCGTTTCTTAAATCATTCAATTGATTTCATTCATTAACCATGACCCTTCAAAAGCCATCAATTTGAATTCGTGAACCTTGCCCTCGTTTGATAATGTTATGATAATTTTTTCCTAGGCAATGAACAATGAAACAACCAATTAAAAAAATTATGGTTCCTTGAAGATTAGGCAAACATAACATTTTTTTCAAGAATTCAGATATGGTAATTTGACTTCAAAATTTTCCAAAGTCAAAGCCACCCCAAATCCTATAAAATGAACTCAGACATGCCAACCTTTCAGTTTTTTTGCTTTAAATTATCCTGGTCTAATATCTTGAGGGTACATTAACTAAAAAAGAAATACTTCATTACCTTTAAGACAGTTTGAGTTATGATCAACCCATATGTTCTTTTTTTGTATAGTGACATGAACCATTTGACACCTTAAATAGGTTCATTCTACATGACCCTTTTGCTTGTTTAGTTCACATGACCTTTTTCTTGTAATAACTTTCATTAAATGTAGTTTGTTAAAATGGAGTATATTTTATGAATCACACTACTGGCAAATGTATAAGTGTCCAGTTTAGAGCAAACATTGAAGGTCACTCCTAATATTAGATAAGATGGATGCTAAATAAAGATAAGTCATAACTTTTTGTAAGATTCAAAATATCAAAGAAGTTTGAGAAGGGTTTATTTCGAAAATCTAAGTCATTTTTCATTCTCTAATAATTTTTCAAAATTTCAAGCCCTTATAGCTAATCTCGACATATATCAAAATGTCACATTTGAAGGCTACGAAAAGTATTTAACATGATTGGTTTTCAAGGAATTCATGTTTTGAAAAGAACTTATGTTTCATTTGTGATCTTGCATGAAAAAAAGTATATGCTTCTTTTATCCCTTTTAGGTGGTGAAACCCTTTTGAATCAACAAAAATTTTCGTGTGTTAAACCATTCAATCTATTTTGGAAAGAAAACTTTCACCTATTTCATTTCTGATAGGGATTACCAATTTTCAAGAAAAATTTAGGTCCAATTTTTTTGGTACCCTAGAAAGAATTTAAGCCTAGTTTAGCTAGCATCCAACTTTAAAGCCTAATTTAGTTAGCACCCGTAAAAATTTAAATCCAATTTTTTTGGCACTCAAGAAAGAATTTAAGCCCATTTTAGCTGACATCTAGGTTTTTAGACTAGTTTAGCTGGCTCTCATGAAATTTTAAATTTAATTTTTCTAACATTCAAAAAATGATTTAAGCCTAGTTTAACTAGCACCTAGATTTTAAGCCTAAATTATCTAGCACCTATGAAAATCTAAGCATAGTTTAACTAGTACATAAGTCCAGGTTAACTAACACATAAACCTAGATTAGCTGGCACGTAAGTCTAGATTAGTTGGCATATAAGCCTAGTTTAGTTGGCATGTAAGCCCAGATTCATTGGCACATAAGCTCCAATTAACTGAAAAAGTATACACCCATTTTTATTCTTTTTAAGTGATGAAGTCCCTTTGATTCAATAAAAACCTATGTGATGAATTATCCAATCCATTGGAAAAGAAACTTTTCACCTATTACATTTCTAATAGGGATAACCTATTCACCATAAATATTTAAGTCTACCAAAGTTTTAAGCCCAAATTATTTGGCAATAATAAAGTTTTTGAGCTCAATTAACTGGCATCAATGATAATTTAAGCCCAGTTTTTCTTGCATCCCAAATTTAAGCCTAATTTAGTTGACACTAATAAAAATGTAAGGCTTGTTTAGTGGCACCAATGAAAATTTAAGCTTATTTTAGCCGGAAACCCAATTAAAATTTAAGCCTAGTTTAGCTAGCACACAAGTTTATATTAGCTGGCACCTATGAAAATTAAAACCCAATTCAGCTAGCACATAAGCCTAGATTAGCTAACACGAAAGCCTATATTAGCTTACATGTAAACCTAGATTAGCGATTACCTTATTCAATCTGCTATTCAATTCTATTCATCTTTATCTTTCGACTCATAGTTTAACCTTAGTCGTCTTTAAAAAACAAACAAAACAAACAAAAATAAAGTAAAATAAAATAAATAAAACAAAGAAGAAAAAAAATCTTCTTAGAAAGTAACATTTATACAAAATTATTGTTTATGTCTTTACATTATTTTTTATCCTAAAGAATATGCAAAGATGGATAGCTATAGACACCTAATTTTGTTTGAAATATTTTATCATTTTAAATCGAGCTTAATTTTGTAATTAGATCATGACCATGATTTTTCGAGTCAATTACATGATATATTTTTAAATGTTCAAAGATGAGGTTTATGTGGGCCTTATAGTGAAGCTCGTTGTATAGGCTCAAATGAATGCTTGAATGGCCCAATAAAAAGCTTGAAATAAGAAACCTATTTTAAAGTCCAAATAAAGCCCAATGTGGTCCCTTAAAAATGACCCAAAATATGGCCTAATTAAAAGCCCAATATGACCCAAATGGTTAAAACCCATAACTAAAATAAAGCTAAAAAAATAAAAAATAAATCATGAGAGCCCAAATGAAGAAAAGTAGCCCAAAATTAACCCAAAAGAATAAAAGTTCAAGTTGGCCACAAGTATGGGTAAGGCCTTCTTCATATAGCCTAAATCCAAAAGTTAAAACAGGCTCATTTGGCCTTGCTTGGAGAAAAAAGCCACATGCATGAAAAATGGACCTAATTAAAAGCCCAAAATGACCCAAATAGTTAAAGTCTATAACCAAAATAATGCTAAAAAATAGCCTAAGAAATAAAAAAAATCACAAGAACCCAAACGAAAGAAAGTAATCCAAAATTATGTCAAAAGAATAAAAGTTCAAGTTGGCCACAAACCATGGCCAAGGCCCTAAAGCATGGGCTTCTTCTTAAAGCCTAAATTCAAAACTTAAAACAGCTTATTTGACATTGCTTGGAGAAAAAAACCATATGCATGAAAAAGGAAAGCTTATGTTCACGAAATTAATGTTGGCAATGATCTGTATGGGATACGACAGCCAAAGGAAATTGAAGAAACAAATGGTCAATGTGGAGCATCTTTTAAGAAATGAAAAAACTAAAAAATGATTAAACTGGCAAAAAATCGACAAAAAAATACATGGCATATTTCGGGATGTGGGCATTTGGTAGGTGCAAAAATGACTAAAAAAATTAACTGAAGATTGCATAAAAGAGAGGGCTCTGTTGTAATAAGAAATTTAGGGTAGCAGAAAACACAAAAAATCAAAAACTGGCAAAAAAAAAGAAAAGAAAAAAAATTGAAAAAAGATAGGGCAACAATTAAAATAAAAAAAGACATGACAGAAGCAAAAATAAAACAGAAGAGAATGCAAGGAAAAAACAAAACAAAATATTACAGGCGCAGACGGTGCACCAAAAGAAGTAGAAAACAAAATAGGAGCAGAAAAAAGCAAAAGAAAAATTAACAAAAGTTGGTAGTGAAAAACTTGTAGCAAAAGAAAAAAAAGTAGAAAACGCAAAACCAAACTAGAAGAAGACTAAACGCAACAAGCAAAAAATGAAAGTAGTATAAAAAAACATAACAAGAGAAAAAAAATATGAAGAACAAAAAACTGATAGGCAGCATCAGCAAAAAAAAAAGTTACAAGAGACAAAATAAGAAAAGAACCAAACTAGAAAAAAAAAAGAAGCAAAAAAAACTAAAACAAAAAAAAAAAAGAGAAGGAAGCATTTCAGCAGAAAGAAACAATCTCTATTGTAAGGTTGTTAATTTCAGACAAGCAAGAAAGGTAACTTTTTTTTTTATATATATATTATGTCTGTTGTTGGATTTCTTACATAAAGCTTATGCAACATTTGCTTAAAACTCCATACATTTTTCTTTTTTTCCTTTCGTTACATATGGGTTGTTTGCATGGAAGCTCAAATTATCTTCATTTTATATGCTTACTAGTTTGTTGCATGGTATTTATGTTTGCATAGTGTGCTTAAACCTTTTTCATGTTGTTTTCCTTCTTCATGATTCGAACAAAAATTCAACCTGTTATGCAACCTCCTTATCCTGTTCTTTTCTCTACATGTTGGCTGTAATGGGATTTCATTGAAACTTTTCATGTTTTTTTTTTTTTCTCATGATCGTTGTGTATGTTAAGAAGAAGAAAAATCGAAGCTCTATTTTAGTTTAGGATGAATTTTGGTCATCTTTCAGTTCAAGTTAAATGCTTTAAGCCAGTAGGGTTGTTTAGTTTTCTTGGTTTTTGACAAAGTAAAGGAAAAAGAGTGGGGACGGTTTGCCTAGAATACCATGTTACGTGGTTTTATTTTATATATAAATATTAAATTTTTTTGTCATTTAATTATTATGTGTGTTTTTATATGGGGTGTTTGCTTCATTTTAGTCCTTTTAAGTTAAGAAAAAAAACTTTAGGATAATAAAAAAATTTAAAGAGAAAAAACAAAAATGAATTAGGATTGATCAATTAAAAAAACCTTAGGCCATATGATTGTTTAAATGTCTTTTTGTATTGTTAATATTATTATTTTTATTATTATAATCATGCTTAATTTGATTTTTATGTTATTTTGATTGTTAATAATTTTGTACATATATTAGCCTATTAATTAGCATGTTCATATTATCTTTAATTATATTCATGCATTTTAGATGACATTTGTGTTTTAAAATTTGTTTAAAAAATAATAATAGAATATATAATATTATAAATAATAAAAATTTTTAAATCCCTGCCTAAATGTTGGATAGAATTAAAAATTGTATTTTTTTAAAAATTAATTAATTCCTTCTAGATATTGGAGAATTATTAAATAATAAAAAATGAAAATAATAAAAAATACATAAATAAGTATGACAAAATTTTAATAAAAATGTATATAAAACTATAAAAATTCATTTTTTTAGAGAAATTATAAAAATAAAAATGAGCTTATTCTAAAAATCTGTTTAGATGTTGGAGATTTTTAGAGATGTTTGTAATTTTCTAAAATAAAACCCTAAATGAAACTTGAAACACTAAGTGAAACCCAAAATCCTAAATAAATCCCCAAATGCTAAGCAAAACCTCAAAATCTTAGTTCATACTCTAAAATGAAAACCTAAGCCTTAAAGTCCAAAAAACTCTAAATCATCCTAAATTTTTAAGGGTATGTATGAAAATCTTTTATGAAATAATCTGTTTCCAAATGCCGCATAGACGATTGGGTATTTAAAAAATTTTATTTCATTAAATTTTTTCATATAATTCCTTAATCCTAAAATAATAAATTAAATAAAGAGTAAAAAATAAAAACGAGATTTTAAATATAAATAATTATACATAAACTCTGCCTAAAGGTTAAGAAGTCTGTGTGATCTCTTTATATTTAAAGATCCAATCCCAAAAATACATTTCATCATGTTGCAAAACATTCATTTGCATATATTTATTTTTAGATTATGATTTACATTGATTCCACATGTTTCTTTTTTAATTGTTACTATTGTTTTTTGGTTAATTGCAGCATATTTGTAAAAATATTTTATAGAAAATATTATTTAAAAATGAATTTAAAAGTGAAATTAAAATAACATTTTGAAGGAAAATAATTCTTGGTACTTACTTAGATGTTGGAGAGTTACCAACAATTATCATTTACAAAAAATGTTATTTTTACTTTTAAAGGAATTTTATGGTGAATCTCAAACAATAAGATTATCTTTAGATTTCCCTAGATATTGGAGAATTATAAGATAATTCTTTAACCTAAAGATGTTTATAATATTCTTAAATAAAGATTTTTAATTCTTTTTTCTTTAAAAAAAGAATTATTATTAAATCTAAAATAAAACCATTTTGTCCAAAAATATAGATAAGGTATGGTTAATTGGTACCAATTTAAACAAGTGCCGTGGGGGTATTAATCCTTTCCCACATGTAGCTAACTTTTGAACCAAATCATGTTTTCATAGACCACAATTATCTTTTTAATAAATTTTAAATCTATTTTACTATTTTATTAAAAAGATAAAATTTTTATGTGACCAATCATATACTCAAAAAGATTGGTGGCAACTCCTAGTTTTCTTGATTTCAAAATTCTTATGTCTAGCAATCGATTTTCTGAACTAATACATTATGACAAACCTTATGAACAAACATCTTGAAACCTAAGGTTTTGTAATTGATCTCTTGTTGTTGAGCTACAGTAATTTCAAAATTTTCAAGAACATCTTTAATATCATAGCATACATCTTTAAGTTTCCAAAGCCAATTCTGCAACTCATGGTTCTTACCGTGTTGCTCTTCAACATCTAAAAGCACAACTTTGATTGTAGACATTGTGGCCTCAAGTTTTTTCACCTCATCTCCATGACCCCATGGTAATGTTATTTGTTTAAGAGCCAACTTTACAACGAAAGATGTTGCAACCTTAGATAAAATGGCTTCTACCATGTTCTTTTCAACAAATGAGGCATTGGTAGTAGGCTATGGCTATTGACTGACCCTTTGCAAGCAAGCAAAGCTGGGGTAATGCCCAAATTTGTACTAAATTTACAATTGAATCTTTACGGCTCAAATTGAAAAAATTGGAGAATTTAGTGGTTATTCTCTTCAACCTTTTAATATTTCCTTTTAAAAAATCTTTACTCTCATGTCTCTACCCACTTTCTTTTAAAAAACTCGCAAAAAACAAAAAAAGTTGAATGAAAAGTTGAGAAAGTATTTCATGGAAAATACTTTCCAAAAAGCTTGGTTGAAAATTGCCTTGTATACCAAGTAACCTTATTTTGACTTTTGACTTTTTGTATTCAAGTCGGTACGAAAACTGATTTTCCATTTTTTTTTTTATTATTATTATTAGTATTGTTGTTGTTGTTCTCGTTGTTGTTGTTGTTATTATTATCCATAACATTAAAGTTGTAGACTTTTGAGAGCAATGGGGTGTCTACGCTGTACCATTCTCTTTTTTTTTTGTTATTTTTAAATTTTTTATTTTATTTGATTTTTTACTTTATTTTTTAAGTCTTCTATTCATAAATAAAAACATCTAACTTTTTTACTATTATACAGTGAAACTTAATACCTAACAAATGTCAAATCAATACTAGATAAAAATCTTTTACCTTCCTCACACACTTTTTTCACTCTCATCTCAGTTTTTGCATTTTTTTATTTTTAAATATTATTATTTGATTTTTATTTTACTTTTTGCAAGAGAGGTTGTCCATTAATGTTTAACTTTTGCCTTTTTTTTTTTCTTTTATCTAAAACATATTATTTTGAGAGAAGGAATGCAAAAAGAAATCACTTTTCATTTTCTATTCTCTATTATTTTTTGTTTTCTATTTTTCTATGTATAAGAAAATTAAAATACCTAATATATAATATCCATAATATAAATTTTGTAAAGAATGAAGAGTTGTGGAGCTGTCCATGTCACCCTATTCTTTCTTTATGTTTTAGATTTGTTTATTTAATTTGTTTTTATTTGTTTTACTTCGTTTTACTTTTTTTGTATTTTTTTGTATTCTTTTAGTAAGATGATAAAAGTGGTAGCAAGTGAATAAATGAATTCCATGCAACTTCAAGTTTCCTTTTTAGAATATTTTTATTATATATATTTTTTATTCTTCGCAAATGTCCTCTTAACTTTTTTATTTTTTTATTTCTTTGATTGAAATAGTGATAGGTGTAGTTGCTTTTTAACAATACATTTTTTTCTTTTCTTTTTTTTTATAATTTTAATTTATTTTTTCTTTCATTTCTTATCAAATGTCCATTATTTTTATTTTTTATCCTTTCTTTTCTTCTTCTATTTCTTTTTCTCTTATTCTCTCTACATAACCATCCATTTTTTTTATTTCATTTCCTTTTTTCTCCTACTCTATAAACTCTCTCATTTTCTTGCTACTTTCTCAAAAACAAAATCATCAACCTTATTTTCACCACTTTTCATTATTTTAGAAACCTAGAAACTTGAATTTGATCTTCACCTATTAACCCTTAAGCCACTCAAATCCAATTGGCCAAATTATTGGCTTCTAAAATAATGTTGTTTCATTTTCAAGGTACACAGAAGCGAGAAAATTTTGACTTATCTATACAAAAAAAAAAAAAGATGAAAAAATGGGTTAAAAGGAAATGGGTTAAAAAGATGGCTGATATTCATGTGGCTTCTTTACCTCATGTGGTTTGTAAAAGACATATTCTTGGTATAATTATGACTATGTTTAGAAAAACTCTAGCTTTTGTTATTTTTATTAATTTGATTTTTGGGTTTTTTTTTAATTTTTAGGATTTTAAGGCTTTGTTTGGTGGGTATATTTGTCTAAAAATTTTTTATTTCAAATGAAATTTCTAATATGTTCAGATTTGTGAAAGAGTACTATCGTTTCATCCCAAGCTTGTAGAAAAAGCTGTGAAATTGATGTGTTTAGAAGGAAGAGACTACCATTCAATAGTAAGTGAAAAAGTTATCTTCTAGAAGGTAAGATTGAGATTTGGGATAAAGACTATACTTTCATTGCTTTCTACCTTCAAGGTTATTGCATTAATGATAATGTCATTTTTGTGTTTTGTGTGTTTGTTGTTTTCTATTCCTTATAAATTTAATTTTAAAAAAAAAAACAAGGCTTCTTTTTTCATATATTTTTTCTTAGAAGAAAAAAATTTACCTTCTAAAATTTATTATATATCAAACTATACATTCAGAAATATTTTAATGTTTACTACCATTGGAATATATAAACAAGCTAATCAAAGAATGTTGGGATGAAGAACCTGTTGCTAGATAAGTTTTTTTAGAGATTATTGTATGATTAGACAAAATAGTTGCCAATTGCTCAAAACATGAGTGGTGGAAAAACACTTTCAAGTTTCCTTGATATGCTTTTATTACCATTTTTTTGTTAAGAGGTTGCTTGTATATGTTACGGATAGATGCAATGTTAATAGAGTTCCTTGATATATTATGAACATATGCAAAGTTTTAGGCAATGACTTTTTATTTAAGTTTGAGTTTATCTTTTGCCTTGTAAAAATTCAAGTCTATTGTTCATTGAATTTCTAATTAAGATGTCTTCTGATTTAGTAAAAGAATTAGAAATATATGACTAGAAATGTTGAACATTCCATTCATTATTAGTACAAGGGAATCAATTTTTACCTTACAATAGCAAGTTTTGATATCATATTTGTTTATTAAACAAGAAAAGTTACAGGAAATTATTAGAAATCAATGTGGCTTAGATATTGCAAATTGGAAGTTGTGTTAATTTATTAATATGTGTTTTAAAGTTTCTTACCTTCTTACAATAGGTATATAAATAAAGTTTTTTTTCCTCATTTTTATACGATTTAGTTTTGCAGCCATAAATTTCCAAAAATTTACCATCATGACAAACGTGAGTATCTGTCTCTCTTTCTATTTTTTTCCCTTTTCAATTGTTTTTATTTGACTGAATAATTGAAAATAAATTATTGTTCTACATGATTAAGCAATGATTGTTTAGTTTTATAATTTGTTTGCTTGCTTAAAGAATATGAATGGATGCTTTAGTTTTCCTTTTCTCTTTGTTATATTGTACTTTTGATTCACATAAACATTGAAAATTTTCTTTAGAAATGTTTCCAATTTAGTTATTCATCATATATCCTTTTTCTAATTTATGCATTTTTTTAATTTTCTCCTTAATTGCATTGTCTTTTTTACTTAAGTTTTCCATTTTTCTATATTTGATTTGTTGTATTGCTTTTAAATCTAACTTGATAAAGAATTTGTTTGTTGAACTTTGTCGAGTTTGTTGAATTTAATGAAAATTTTAACTTACCTATGGCTGTTATTGCAAGCTTTAATTTTGATATTTTTTATATTGTTGGTCTAATTATGAATAACCAAGATTGAACCTCAAGATTCTTAAGTAATAGTGGCAGCAAATGCATTTACTCATTTCAAACATCTGCTACTGCCAAGGATTCCTTATTTTTTTAAAAAGGAATAAGATAGGTAACCTTCTTAAACACCCCATGTAAATTTTTTAAAATAGAAAAAAATGGTACTTTTTTAAGATGCTTAATCTTTATTTGCATTTAGGTCATCACTATTAGGGTAAAAATCTTAAATTTTTTTCACAAGCAACTACAATTGCTATTGCTTTGGCATAGAAGTATGGGGTTAACATTACTGCTATGGGTATGTGCACTCCTTTGTCTATACCATTTTGCATATATTGTTATAAAGCATATTTAAAGTAAGATTTTGAGAACTAAGAACTTTATTTACGTCGCAGTTATTGATGAAAAATAGACAATCCCAAAACATGAAAGTTAATTGGCTAACATTTGTTAGCATCTTTCTAAAGGTATGTATTCTATGCAATCTTAAATTTTGAAAAAATCAAGTATGAAAAATTTAAAATTACATGTATGGTTACTTATGTGTATGTATTTTATAATGGTTTGATATTACTATGGCCAACAACCATTGGTTCAAGTGAATGAAAAATTCACCGTGTATAGTATTGCATACATCTTCTTATAGAGAAATCATCCATTGAACATTGTATTGGTCTTGCTTCCTTGGAATGTTCATAAAAAATTAGATGCAATAGGTATTTGGTAGTCTATTTAACCATATTCTTTGTGTATCACATGAAAGTGCCTATATAGGTTTTTTGATTTGTAAGTAAAAGAACGATTATATATGAAACTAAGGTGATATTGTGTTAGTTCCCTTTTTTTTTCTTTAAATGTTTATTTTTGATTAGGTGCTAATTAATCTTACTTTAGATTTAGACCATAATCAGCCAAAAAGTTTATGGGAACATGTTACTTTCCATTGTAAAGGGTCATGATGTCTCTAATTCCCTCTTGATAAGATGAAAAGAGGTGTAGTTTGTCACTTCTTAGTTTAGAAACTATTAGCTTGGTAAGATTGTGGTGACAATGAAAGTTTAAAATGGCGTATGTCTTTAACAAAAAGCAGTATGACCTTTATATATAAAGATAAACACCATATTTCCTTTGTTGTTTATATTATTTGTATATGTTAATATTCTAATGTTTTTTACAATTTTTTTTGTATGATGACAAGTAATTAATTATATAATTATTTATTTATGTTGATAAAAGTAATAATGAACGTTAAATGTATGATGATAGCATATTTTTTAGCCTCGTAGCAACGTGCGGGCAAGGACACTTTGCTAGTTATTATTATTATTATTATCATTATTATTTAAGTCTTCACTTACAATTAGTATTCACTTACTGATCTCCATCAAGTGCTTTTATTTCTAGTGAATATCATAACCAAATCTAAATGATGCATATTTCAACTAGATGCTGCCTCGTGTTGATCATATAACTTAGCTCACGATCATTTTTTTTTAATTTTTTGTAATGGCTTTCACCTTTTTTTCTTAAATTGAAAAGAGTAGGATTCATTTTTTTTTGTGAGATCTTTTTTTTTTTCTATTGATCTTTTTAATTTATATATATATTTATATTTATATATCAATAAAATTATTTTTTAATATCTTAATTTAATGAACTTAAGTGTCATCCCCATTTGTCTTTCGTTTTTACTTTTTTTTTTTGTCATTTCTTTTATTTTTTAAGAAAATTACCTTTTTTTAAAATAGATCAATTTTGTAAAAAATCAATCAATGTAAATATGATAAAACAATTTATATCTCATGAATTTCTATCATGCTTAGTGCAATATGTGCAGTTTTTTTAAAAATTAGAGATCATAATGATTTAGTCTCTTTTTTAAAATTAAGATCAGATCGAATGCTGGTTTAAGATTTTATATAATGTTTAAAGTATAGATATAAAATTATATTTTTAATTAGTGATTTTATTTTATATTTATATATTATTATATTAATAAAATTATTTTTTAATATCTTTATTTAATATAAATACTAATTTAAATATAATTAAAATTTAATCTATCTGTTCATCCAACTATCTCATAGATAAAACGTATCTATGTATGAATATATATTGTAGATCACGTGACATCCACATTATTTTGGTTTTCTTATGCTATCATGTGTAATCTCTTTAGTTTTTTAAGAAACTCTGTAAGAATTGAGATCCACTTTCAAAATATTTCCCTTGAAACACACATTTTTGTTTTTAAATATAGGACTCATACTTTGTTCGTGGGATTTGTTTTGATGATTTTTTTTTAAAATTAAATTTTTATGTATTTTATTAGAAAATTTTAATATGATATATTTTTTTAACTTTTTTGTTGAATTATTTTTTTCTAGATTTTTCCTTTGGTATCACATGTAATTTTTTATTTTTTAAAAATTTTTAAAATTTTTTTTTATTTTTGTGGGATCCAACTTAATATCAGATTTTATTCCTTTTTTTCTCTTTTTTTTTTGAAAATATTTTATAAATTTTTTTAACCTTTTAATATCAAAGGTATGTCATGTATTTTTTTTTTAGTTTTTAATCTTTTTTATATATTTAATAAATAAATTTTTAAAATTTTTTTATTGACTTAAATCTCAATGGTACGTTACATAATAAGTTTTTTTTATTCTTTTTTATTCTCTCCTGCTTTTTTATCTTTTTTTCTATTTACTTTTTTCCTTTATTTATTTAATTAAAAAAATGTAATACTTTTTAAAATTTTAAGACCCATTATATATTATTAGTAAAATATATACTTTTTGTTTTTATTTTAATTTTAAAAAAAGTATTGACGAATATATTGACATCACATATAAATTTGATTTTTTTTAAATTTATTTATTTTTTTATTTCGAGATGCGTTGATACCAAGTGCATGCCTTGTGTTTACTTTTGTATCTTTTTTTTTTCTCTTTTTTCTTTTCAATTATTTTTAATTTCTATATTTAATAAATATTTTAATGAATTTAATTTTTTGTGTGACTCCATTGACGCTAAGGGTATATTACGTTTTCTATCATTTGCTTTTTTTTTCCTTTTATCCCTTTTTTTATTTTTCATATTTCTTTAAAATTTAATAATTTTTTAAAAAATATTTTAAAATTTATTAAAAAAGTGAAATCCATTTAATATTATTGATTTAATATATTTTTTTATTTGATAATATTTAAAAAAATATTACAAAAATTTTTCGTTTTCTTTTTTCAATATTTTTCTTAAATCCTTGATATAACTTTATTTTATTATTTTATTTTATTTTATATATATATATGTATTATATTAATAGATTATTATTGTAATGTTTCAAATCTCATATTGAAAGAATGTGTTGATAAGAAATGATATATATATATATATATATATAAATCTAAATCCAGACTTGTGAGACGTTTTTTATGAGGTAAAATTATGAGACATTCAAGTCAAAACAGATAATGTCTCATAAGTTAATTGTGAGTATCAACAAATGATATCAGAGTAATAATCAATCGACGAGAACTAATTGCTATACCGTGAAAGTCACTAAATACTATATAGTGAAGAGTTACCTCTGAAATTTCAATATCTAGTGTGATCTTTGTTTTATGGTTGGATTAGGCTTGACAAGGACGTCAAGCTTTAAAGATAGAGAGATTGTAATGTCTTTAATCCCACATTAGAAGAATATGTGGATAAAAAATTATATATATGTAAAGATCTAAATCCAAACTTGTGAGGTATTTTTTATGAATAAAATTGTGAGATTTTTGAGTCAAAAAAGATAATATCTCGTAAGTTAGATGTTAGTCTCTATAATTATTTAATATCTTAATTTAATAAATTTTATTATTTATTTGTTTTGTCTTTTTTTATATAAAATTAATTTAATTAAAATAAGAGAGATTGATTGAAATGTTTGCGTGACAACTTCATTTAACTTTTTTCCTTTGATTTTTTCAAAAAAAATTTTAATTAGATTAATTTTACAACAAATGATATCGATTAATAACGATATCAAAATAATTTATATTCAATAAATTTGATCCATCTCGATTAGATAAGAAAACGAAATTTGTTATATCAAAGTTAAGTTGAAACATATCACTTTTTTTTTTTTTTTAAAAAAAAGAACGAGGTAGTTTTATGGTGTTTTGTTTTAATCAATTTTAAAGTATATATAAAAATATATATTTTATTATTATTATTATTTTATATATATTTAAAAAATTAATATTTTAAATTTAATAAAAGTGTCCATATGACATCCTTTATAAATTTTTATTTTGTTATTCGTCTTTTTTTTTTTTAATGTTTTTACCTTTTTTATTCATAAAAATTAAATAATTTTGATAAAAAAACAAAGTCGATCAAAATAACCACGTCATCTTCATTTGTTTTTTTATTACCTGTAATATTTTTCAAATTAAGCTAATTTTACAATAAAAATCAATTATTAGACATGACAAAATAAAAAAAAAATTGACCTATGATTTAGTACTACAATACATGTTTAACTCTTAATTTTTATTAACATAAAATTTTTAAATTTAAAAATTAATAAAATAATATATTTTTTAAAATAAAAAATTTTAAAAATATATACGGTGAAGTTTCACCAAAATGTATAAAAAATTAATTATAAATATACGTGTTATGTGTGTCGAAGCCAGCAAGAAAAAGTAGAAATTTGCATAATAAACGTACATCAACGGATGAATTACTATTAAAAATACAAAAAATAGGATCTAGATTAACCTTTGCCTACTTTATCGATATGAAAGCGAGATACATGCCTAAGCACAGCTCACCTGAATTTAACCAAATAAGAATAGCTAGCCTGCAATCTTAATATTTTCATTGGAAGCAATAAGAATGCAATTATTTCAAGTAAATGCAAAAGAATGGAACAGCAATGTGCATCTCTGTAAACTGATTGGAGAATGACATGATCAATGTCCCTCAACTCAATAATATGATGAACCAGTTGATAATACAGCCTCAGGCAGCGATTAGCCTAGGCATCCAAAAAATATCAAACATGCAAAGCAAAACTCATCAAAATCTTTAGTCAGAATCCCGCTCTACATCTCTCACTCTATCATCTACTACAAATCTAAACCTGAAATGTACAGCAGCGCTTGGGTAATGATCGGGAATAGCCCCAGGAAACCGAACACTGAAATGCCCCATCAGAACCGGCAAACCAACTTGTCTCATTCAACCATCTTCATTTCAAATCTCGAACTCTTTGCAGGAATGATGAGGCAGCAGTAATCACTGTGAGTTTAATGTCATTATATTCCAATGTGAAAATAATCCAGTACTGGAGGAGAAAGTGGTGGGATTGCTGAATCATAAGAAAATTTGTTGGTAATTTCCAAGATCCTTCTAGCAGTTGCCTGAGATTCTTTGACACCAATCTTTCTGGAAGAAATTCTTCCAGGTTTATCTACTCTAGAAGAGTTGCTACTCTCAACTGACGACAAGAACTTGTCCTTTGAGAGAGTCGTCTCTGCTGATTGTACTACAGAACTGAAAACACCAGATTCCCTAAGTCCTTGGATTATAGCCTGTGAACAGAGGACAAAGTAAATGATTTCAGGAACCTGACACTTTAACCACACATGCTTCATCCAAAATATGATCCATAGCAAAGATCAGCAGAAAACCACAAGTTAGGCTTGAGATAAACCTGCACAGTAGTTTTACTCACCATGGGAGTATAAATCTGAGTTAAGATGCCCTTCCTCAACAGTTTCAAGTTCAATGCTTTATCAGTCCACACCACATGTTCACGGTACCTAAATCAAAAGAACAACATTGTTTGAGGAAGACAAATATAAACTCTGGAGCCACACAACCATAAAACAAATTGATTGGTGAGAAACATTTTTGTTGACTTGGAAAAGTAAGGAGTAGATCATCATAAACAATTCTTAGACAGTCTAACAATTTGCAAAGTGATAATTGACTATAGTAAGCCCAATAAGTGTAGGCATTTGACACATGTAAAGACAAACTCATGTATTAAAGAATCCTACAAGAAATCACTAGGGTAGAAACTAAGAGTTACCTCTTTTTAGTCTAAACATATCATTAAGGGTATGTTTGGTGTACAAGATTATGATAAAATATGATAAGATGATATTATAAAAAACATTAGATTAAATAATTTCAACCAATCTCATGTTTGATGTGTGAAAGGATTAGGATAGGATATTTTTATTTATTGGTCAAAATTATCTTTCCTCAAAGTTTATTCAATTTAAATTATTGATGTAATTTTTAAGAATATAATAGGACATGTAAATTCAATCCCATAGATTAAAAATAATCCTCTCTACTTTGGAAGGATTGAATAATTCTATGCTAAGAGGATGATAATCCTCTTTGTAATCCTATCTATTTCTTTAGATGCAAATCAAACATAATATAGGATGATTATCATCCTATCCTATCTATCATCCTATGCACCAAATATGACCTAGAAATCTTAGATTAAATGAGTATTTCAACGAATCAGTATTCCAAGACCCATTCCTTCCATCTGGAAGTTGCATTAAGAATAGCTCCTCATAAAGCAACTTGTAAAGTTAAAAACTAGAAACCCTCTCTCATAACATGCAACATCAGAAGCTCTATTTGGTTTATGTTTGAAATGAAAAACATGAAAATGGCGGACATTTAATATGATAATATAAGCATTACCAGTGAAGCATTTCCTCCTCTGTTGCAGTTGAAGCAATTATGAATGCCTGTATAAAATAAAACATAAAAGAACTGTAAGCAGATTAATCCCAAATATTAGCAGCATCATTTAAAGTCCATCACCTATTTGCCACATAGAGTACCCCAGAAAGCAGTTCCCCCCACCCCTCTCCCTTCATCAAAATAATACAGGCATCAGTAAACATGTAATCATCATAGAGAACTCCCCAACTCTCACCCTCCCTAATAAGTACAAAAATTACAAGTATAGTCAAATGTAATACAAAAATGGAACTTTCTATAACACACCCATATGTCAAAATTAACTTAAATACCACTTGATGACTACCTTGCAGTGGCCAACTCACCAAACTTGATTATAATGCAAATAAAAGGTCAGAAACCATGCATTATGTCTATAACTTATACCCATAAAATGGTCAAGCTGACATCAAGGAAAGCCCACCCATTAATTATAAAGATGCCTCCACTTTAAATTTTAATGTTCCTTTCTTTGACATGTGCTTTATATAAGTACATTAATATCTAAGCTTACTAGAGAAATACAATCAGGTTCAACATACATGCAGGTCAGTAAATACAAGAAAAAGCCTGACATAAACTAGCAATACGCCTGCCTCAACTAGCCTTGAAAATATTTTAAGCAACGCTCAAGTCTGCACCCAAGGACAGGTAAGCCACAATCCCAATTTCGCTAAGCCCATAAAGCTGTTTATCTTAGAGAACACATTATTATCTAAAAAAATTCAGGAAAATGACAAACTCATATCTAAAATTAGATTAAAATAAACTCAAAAGGGTAGGAAACCTCCCAAGTAAGTGCAAGGGCAAGAGAAACTACAATGCAAGTTAAAAACAGATAAAAGGAATATGATGGTTCATCAATTGGAACTCACAGCTCTATCAAATTCTAACATGAAACATCTCTTAACATCTTCCTTGTAGGCTTGCAGCCACATCGATCACGCCTTGAAGTGAGATCAGAAAATTTGGGTATGTATAATGCAGAACAGCAGCCTCATCCAATTTGATCTCACTATGAAATATTACACAAAATCAAGGTAGTCATATACCAATGAATAAGAAATGAAAGTTGTGCTCTTCAACCATGAATTAAATGTTTTTTAAAAAACAGGTTACAAAAAGGAACATAACAGACAACTCCTCATTAAAGTAGAAACCATCTAGGTTAAACAGCTATTAACAACTTATCATACAAAAGCACGTATATATCACCTGAGTGAAATAAGGTGCCATAAAAAAAAAAAAAAGAAAGCACTCACCTAAGTGAAATAAGGCACTAATTTTTAAATGATAATTAATAGTATATATAAAACAAAGAAAACTCTCTGCATTGCATTTAATAAGCTTGAAATTTATGATTTTGTCAATAAAACATAAAGAATTTGCTTTATTTATTGTTTAACGTGTTCCAAAGATGAAAATATATCATAGTAATTAACTAAAAGTCATCATCAAAGAAGGCGCAATACTTTTTCACTTCAATCTTCAACAAAATATTGTGCATGGACTATATTATGATTAGTACCCAAAGTTTAATTTTTGTAAAGAGAGCTAATATTATCTTCTTTTGGCAATTAAAAGAATGGCTGAAAAAAGAAACTAAAAACCAAAGAAACCAAACTGACACTTAAGTTAAGTGTGCCTTTTTATGCTTTTGTCCTTAAAAAAATGTGCCTAGGCACAAATAGTTAACACTTGATCACAGGTGCCTTGCCTGAAGCAGTCCAAGGCGCTTTACTAGGTTTGCACTGTGCCGTAGCGCCTAGCCAAGCAGCTTGATAACATTGGCACAGAAAAAAAAGTGAAGACTTCCTAATGCTAGATATACATAAAAATACATTTAACTACATCAATTTATTCACACAAAATCAATAGAATAGGAGAAATACCATACTTTGGTGTCTTCATGTAGTTATGCCATCTATGTGCACCATTAGGACGAAGATGATCTTGAATACGAGCAGCTGATTTCCCATTTCCATAGGTCAGAAAGTAGTTTGGATTACCACGAGTTGCCTCTTTATAGTTGCCAAAATACACATCCTTGGGAAGATGATCATAGTTCTTCTTGAACATTGAGACCTATGCCAAGATAGAAGATGTAATCATAAACAATGAATGCATACATTATCACACCCTGACAAAAATTGGGTCTCTCCAGGCATGAGAGACAGGAAACCTAATAATCTTCCAATCAAACTAATATTAGTCATGTTTTTATAAACCTAGCTAAAGCAAAGCATGAGAAACAAATAGAGGAGATTATACCTCAGTGAAAGGTTCCTTGACATCATCCTGCTCGACACTACTTTCCTGAAAATTTAATATGCTTTAATCACTTTCAGCGTTGACAACAATGATAGAACAAAATAAAGACTGCAATAACAACTTCACCAACTAAACCTCTTTATCATCAAAATAAATACAATTAACTTTATCTAAATTTATAGACGCAGCTCTACTCACATAATTTGGGAAAACAACCATATCAACATTTCCAGGCACATCTGACAGCAATTGTCTCAAAGAGTACTCACGAGCACCCGCAGGATGTACAAGCTCATCGGTGTCAAGATGAATAATCCAATCCATGCCTGCATCCTGTAAATGAATGAATAAAAGAAAAGTAAGGCTAAGGGTTATACCTTACCATCAACATGCATTTACACTATACATAACATATATTATGCCAGAGATGAAAATGTAATAACATACCCTTGCCATGACAATAGACATTTCCATGTTAAGGGATTGCTTCACAAACAACTCGTAGTTACATGGTTTGTAGAAGAAGCTTGCCAACCAAGTCTCATTCCAAATCCGACTACAAGCACCAAAACGAAATTGGAGAAGGAAATAGAAGAATATCAAGTCAGACTCTATGGACATAAAACAGGTAACTTTTACTCCAGTTTACACCTTGGGACATAGCACTGTTTATTCAGAGCTCATGTCTCTCAACAACATGTGTAATTTATTCAGATTTTATGGGCTTAGCAGAATGGTATTTTGGTCCAAAACTTTGGAGACTTTGATTTCATTGCTACCAAACCATCAGTATTCCAGGACTGAAAGTAGGTTTCTTCTTAACCTTCAAAATTCTCTCTCTCTCTCTCTCTCTCCACCTGGCCTTCTCTCTAGCATTGAGTTCTCCAACAACCATTTAAGTATCGTATAGAAAAGAAGAAAGTTCAAAAAATGCCTTCTAGAACAAGACCACAAGAAAACAAATACTTTTGGTTATCAGCTATTCAACCAAATCATGTACCAACCTTTTAGCTTGTTGTTCCTCTAATTCTTTTGTTCTGTATATCACTTTCACACCCTGCAAAAGATGCATTTGTAGAGAGCAACAGAAGCAAAGTGGAATAAACACTAGAACATAATAACAAGGTATCAAAAATGAAAAGGAGAAACAAAGGATTTGTACTCACTGGAATCGATTCTAAGACTTTAGATACATTAGGAGAGGCAGCCTTCCCCTCAACAAAAAGGAAAAAGGTTGAAACTCCAATAACCTTGTGATAAAAGATCCATGGTAATGTCTGCTCTAATCCTGCAGAAGTACTTGAAATAATACATATCTGGCATTGAGCAAAACCACCAAAAGAACGTAAGAAATTGCATCCACCATACATCAAAACATATACAAGGGTGATAATAATGGTCAACATACAGTAAAAATATTTCTTTAAAAAATTGGAGCAGAGAAAGAGAAAGAGAATTGACATATGAAAAGGCGATAATTAGAGTTGAAGCAATCAGTAAGAGTGAAAAGGAAGAATCTGGCAGGATCTTTCTCTTTTCTGATGAACAAACATATGAAACAGTTGAATATTGAATCATTTGATATGTCAATTCTGAGAAAAAAAATCATTTGATACTGACTGAGAAAAAACATCTGGAGAAATAAAACTGTCTTTAAAATACAAACATACCCCTGTATTTTGAAAAACCATACACTTATCAATTTTCTTAAGCTTACATCCTGAAAAGCGTAGACAATTTTCAGAATACAGTGATGAAAGCCTTCTGTTTTGATGGAACTTCGGTGGGAAGTTTAAACATATCCTTGCATCTTTAAAAATATTTATGTTGCTATGTTTCAAATGATGTTCATGTACAACATGGCATAAAAAATTGTTATTGTAAACAGATTTGATATCCACCCAAACCTTTTGTAATATACAACAATACCTAAACATGCATATTAACACCTTTCAATTTCAAAGTTCATGCAAAAATAACATTTTTGTAGTAAAAGCCAAAGGGACTATCATCTTCAATGTGCAAACAGAAACTTTCTCACTAGAATCTTCAATAAGCTACGTAGCACAAGAAAATATTTCCAAAAGGTACACCTAGGGATGCAGGATCAAAGAAACTACTTGATCAATTAAACTAATTTCTATTTTATTTTACTAATTTGTTAAATTTTATGAACTTATTGGAATTTGTATATACATTTACTACATTTTAGATCATTTAGGTTATCATATTAATTAGTGTTATGCTCATGTATCAGGGCCATCAAGGTTTATACTTGCTATTTGTGTTTACTATTTACATTTGGGTTTACGGATGTATCCTTCAATTACTTTACCGTCTTTCAAGTTTCTGGTAACCTTTGATTATGGTGAATTATTTATTTTTTTAGTTATTGATATATAAGTTTCTGAAATTGATCTTTCCTTCTCAGTTCTTCTATTTCTTCCCATTTCCCTAGGAATTTTTTCTCTCTGATCTGAATGTTCTCCCTGTTTCCCCTCCCTCCTCTAAATCATCTGGACAACATGTCCACGACTATGAAGCTATTTAGCAGTTGAAACTCATCCACATCTGATTTCATCCATGCCTATTTTTAGTTTAATGGTTTATTATTCTAGAAAAAGTATATATTTAGTTTAGAAAATTGCGTAGTCTATTTCCAGGCTAAATTAGGACCTAAATTTCACAATGATTCAGATTCATTAAGAGCATTAAGTCTCTCCATTTCACAGTCATTCCTAATCAAAACCATCCAATTCAATTTCTTCTGGGGGAAAAAAGGAAACTACGATCAATGCTTTTTGTTTTTTTCAATAATAGAACTGAGAAAAGCAAAAGCATCATAGAATAAGAATATAGATTTCCATCAACTCTAAAAAGGGAGAATCACCATCAAGATTCGAAAATCCAACCAACCTTAGGCCTAAGATCGGACTCGAAATCGAACTTCCAATCCTTAAAATAAGGAAAAGCCGGGAACCGGCTCTGACCCAAAAGATCGATGCAGTCTGAAGCAGACCGCCGATCCGAGCGAGAGTTTGAACCGGGGTTGTCCATGCCAGGGAACTGGAAAGGGTCAGGAGACCAACGAGTGACGGGGTCGGTGAGACCGCCACGCCATTGGAGGATAAAAGCAAAGAAGGCGAGGGTTAATGGGAGGAGAGTCAAGAGCAAGAGAAGACGAGAAGTAAAGGCCTGCTGAGAAGAAGGAAGGGAAGCAGAGGAAGAAGAAGAAGAAGAGAAGGAGGAAGTGGGTCTTGAAGAAGAGTAGAGACCCGCCATGAGAATGAGAGAGTGGTGATGAGATGCAGAGATTGAAGCATATATGGAAATGAAAATGCATATGAATATATAGGTTGGAGAGAGTGAAACGGCTACAAGAATTGAAACTGAAGAGAAGTTTGCAAAGAAAATGACACTACGGTAGGGAGAGCCGTTTTATCCTTTGGCGTTGTAATTGCCATCTCCACCTTCCGCTTCTTTTGTTTTTTTGTTTTTGGTTTTTTTTTTGTACGCCAGATTTTTTATCTTGTTTTATTTTTAAATTTAATTTTAATAAAAAGTTTTATGAGATTATATATGTCCGAGTAAAAGTTACTTTGATAGTAAATTAAATCTCCAATTATATAACCTAACTTGAACGAAGAGTTGAACAAATAAATTTAGAACCAATAAATTTAAATTAATTAATTTAAAATTAAATCAAATTCATACATTTTATAATAAATTTCGCAATAAACAGTCTGGAGGACTTATTACATACTAGTTACCACCAAAACAAGACTTCAGCGAAAGAATTTGAAAATTTAAATAGCTAGTAAATAAATTACCAACTTAAGAAGATATTTTTGGGGTCATGTTTAGTATGCAAAACTGAAACAACATTGTTATTTTGTTACTTTCCTTCAATTATCTTCTTTCTTTGTAAAGCAAATTCATTTCTCTTTTTTTTTTTTTTTTTTTTTTCTTTCTAATTAGTTTTCCGTATATATGATGACAGCGACTTAAATCAACGATTAACCAATTTATCACTGGCGCATTGCTGTATTGTTAAATTTTATTGAGTAGATGTAAAAGATTATTGGTGTAGTTTTTTTTTTTTTAAATAATTATACTATTAGGGATGTGATTAAACCTATCTAAAGATTAGGTTATTCATCCTCATTTAAAGATTTGATCAAAATTTAAGAGAATTTGAATAAAAAATTAAAATACATTAAATGAATTTAAATATAATTTTTAGATTCATTTAAATTTTAGATCGAATCTTAAAAAAAATTAAAACCTAGATCTAGTCTAGCTCAAACAAAATATATAATTAAAATATTATAATTATATAAATATATATGTGAATTTTTATTTTAATAATTTATTTTTAAAAAAATAATTATTTTATTTAAAAAATTTTATTATACAAATTAAGCTTAACGAGTTGGTTTTAAATTTATTTTTTTCAATTTGGATTGGACCTTAGAAAAATTTGAGACTTAAAATATAAAGTCAGACTAAATTTAGATAAGCATATAAATTATTAATATCAAACATAAATTCGATTCGAATCTGATTTGACCTACGAATATCTCTAAATGTAATCACTTAATTTTTTCTTTGCAAAATTATGGAAAAGAGAAAAAAAAAAAATTCAGTGCATGTAGACAAAGAAAAGAATTGATCTTAAGCATAACTAAAAATTATATTTTAAAATGAAAATAATGAATGTGTTAACATTGTAGAACTATTCATATTAGTGTATGGGAAATTCAAAATTTAGATACAGATTTAAAAAAGAAAACGAAAATTTGAAAGAATGAGGGTTTCAGTTCAGTTTTGTAACAAAAAAAGAAAGCAAGTATTTATAGCTAAATTAAATGCTCAAAATAATTAATAAAGAAAAAAAAATTAAGAACTTATTAAAAAAAGAATTTCTTAAAGACAGCAGTCAGTCCACTAGAATGCGGATGATTTCTTATTAAGTTTTTAAACTCTCCAAGTAAAATTAAAAAATTAACAATAAGTTTTTCATTAAAGATGTATGCCACATCATGCAATGTGAATATCAACGTGACCTAAATTTCAATAAAAAAAAAAATCGACCGGGCTCTTTGTTTTTTTTTAGCAGATGAACATTCGGCAAATTTTATTGTATTTAATAATAATTGACAAAATAAATTAATTTAAAATATTTTTAAAAGATCAGATAAAAATTGAATTTTAAAAGTTTTTGATAAAAATAAAAAACGCAAAAATCAAAGATATGTAGTGCAATTTACTCGTATTAATAGATTACAAGGAACTTTATCTTATATGATTTTTTAATTAATTAATTATTTTTTGTTTTAACTAATAAAAAAGGAAACATAAGCATAGGCATATTTCACATATCCAACTTAAGATTGATACGTCCATTAAAAATGAACCATACTCATTATCTGTAAAAAGAAATGTAATGTTGATTTTTATGTTAAAAAAAATAATATTCTCTCTGTCCATTTTTTATATTCATCTTTTTTTTCTTTTTGGTATTCTAAAATTATATTTTTTTGAATAATTAAAATTTTTATTTTTTATATTTTAAAATTATTTTTTTATAATTTATTATTTTTTGATATTAAAAATTATGAAATTTTAATTTTATAAAAAATTTAATTTTAATATTAAATACATTAAAGTCAACTTTTTTTTTAACTCTATGACAATTAATACCAATCAAACAAATTCGGATGAAGAGAGTAACAAATAAAAGAAAACCATCAGGTGAAAAAAAACAGGTTATCCAAAAATATGAGATATATAAAATTTTTAACAAAATATAAATACATGAAATTGGGATAATACTTGGATGTAATTCATTTAATATATATATATATGTATATATATATATATATATATATAGATATATAGATCCAAGAGTGTGGATAAATGCAGAAGAAATTGAATTGAAATAATTTGTGAAAACAAAGAAACGTAACTAGAAACATCAAATATTGGCTTGCCTGCTCATAAAACCAAAGTGGATCAATCTTTTTTTTAAGTGGTATATACCATCACCATTATCTGAATGAATAGGAACCACCCCGAATCTGATCTTTGTTATCCCACTTACTGAAATGCTTATCATTTTCATTTCCTTGAATTGAAAGACAAATATAGTCTAATTGGTTCAAACCTTATCTTCTCTGATTAGTGTACCGTGCTCTTCTTTTGAAAATCAATATTTCAATCATTTGCCAAACAAACCACTTGTCTCCAACCATTTTGAGGATAGCCCCATTAAATGAACCACCATTATGTCAAACACTAATTATACCAAAAAAAAAAAAAAACTATAAATTAATAAATGGAACCATCTTTTTTTAATATATATATATATATGTATGAAATCAACGTTAAGAAGAAGATGAAATCGATAAACAAGTCGGACCAACAACTAATTACTAAACCAATATATAATTGGATGAATCCCACTCTTCATATGGGATTTGAATATGAGACCTAAAAGTTCTAAGGCTTTCTCTTATTGTTGAGACATCATAATATATTTTTTAAATGGCAAAGAAAAATGGGATTATTTTGAAGTTCAATAATATCAAATTAATAAAAATTCGAAATTTAATTCAATTAATTTATGCAATCACAAAAGTGACATATGTTAAATTTGAGATTCAAAAAGGAATACTTATAATCTCTCTTTCTATTTTCAAAGCTATGACCTTCATTTTTGTAAAAAAAAAAAAAAAAAAGAAAGAAAAATCAAGTCAAAGAACAAACTTGAGAAGTTTCTTTTATGTATTAATGGAAATAAACTTTGTTTTTTTTTAAATGTAAAATTAAATTTTGAGAAAGGAGGAAGAAAAGGAAAATCAAGAATAAATTACATATATATAGTATTAGTTGTACACTTTAAGATAGTGGCATGATGCTTGAACATTTCCATAAGCATACTGACGTATAGGTGCATGCTTGACATTGGCTACATAAAAGGCCTAAAACCCTTCATGGGCAGCAGCTCATAAAATTTGACCCATAGGCCATATTAATGGCTAGAGACAACATATTGGCTATGCTTTTGGTTCCTCTCTTTTCCACATGTTTGAGCACTGTGAAGCTACCTTTTAATTAAATTGTGAGAAATAGAACTCAACCATTGGCCTTGAATTTCTTGAAAGTTAAGTTCTAATTTCAGGAGTGTCATTGTTATTACCTGTCGCATATTTAACTTTTTTTCCCCATTCAAGATGAAATTTCTCAAGCTTTTCCATTCTTCTTGCTCCTAAGTAATAATAATGTTTTAAAATGCATGGAATACTTTGCTTTTACACTAAAAAATGAAAATCAGAATTTAAGGCTCCATATTTTAACCTTTCTCTATACTTGGAATATCATTTATTAAGGGTATTTTGGATAGTGGTGATTATCCTTTAGTGTTGAATTTTTGGAATTTTCTTTAATTTGATTTAAATTTTTGGGTTTCTGCTTAAGTTTTTTTTTTTATGAAGACTCAAGTTTTTCGATGAGGTACACAACGGTTTGAGAGATTTCACAGTGGCCAGTTTCTAGGTTTTGGGTTGTTTCTGGGAAAACTTGAATTTCACAATGGTCTGTTGAATTTTCTAACCTTAGAATCTGGAATTATTGGTTGGTCTTTTCGAGTTTTCCGGTGGATTCTAGAGAGAAAAAGAGAATTTTGACTTAAAGAGAGAAGCAACAGAGGATATCTGATAAAAAAAAGGTTTTTGGCTTTTATAATGGTGTGAAATAATGTCATTTTTGGAAACCCATCCAGGATCTACGAATCTAGACTCGACCTGTTTGTTGGCTATTGCAAGTTTTTTATTTAATTTTATTTACTATTTTTTCTATTTTTTAATCCTTCTTTTATTTATTTTCTTTATATTAATTTAATTTGAAAAAGAAAAAAGAAAAAAATTCTTCATTTTGGCATGATTTTTATTATGACATTTTTGCATGGCTTTTATTTATTTGCATGAATAATTATGATACATATTTGCAAGGTATTTATTTTTGTATGTATTTAATTGCATGATTATTAATATATTTAATATTTGCATGATTATTAATATATTTATTATTTGCCTTATTATTAATATATTTGTATGATTATTTAATATTTCCATATTTATTATTTGCTTGATTACTATTATTTATTAGCATGATTTATTAAATATTTGCATAATATTTTGGTATGATTGTTGCATGATGTTTATATATATATATATATATTTGCATGATATTGACATGATTTTGCTTGATTTTTTGCATGATAAAAAATCATCTTTGATAAGGTTTGGATAAGGTAACATATAACTAATTTGGTAACAATTTTGAGCGTAATAAGATGCTAAAATCTTCTCTACACATAATCAGCTCTCGAACTTTGTTGATATAGCCTATAATCTATTCTTTTTAGGGACTCTTAGTTTACACTTAGAATAACCTTAAAAAATATATATTCACATAGTTATCCAATCGCACCTAGATTAAAAAGATTAGAGGCGTTTCCATAGTTTTTGTGTTTAATTAGTAGGTTATCAGACTTAAACATTATGACAATTTTTCTATCTCTAATGCAATTTCCTTTGTATAAAGAAAAAAAAAAGATGCCAAAAGAGACTCTTTTATAAACAAAACCCTATACGATATTTTTATAAAGTGAACTAAGGAATTTTCATATAGAAATCATTTAAACGCTAGAATTTTAGATCTTTGAGAGGATCAGCCACTTTGACACTATCAACCAAGTTGACAAGAATTTCATTGGATTTTGATGGGTCACTCCATAGATCATAATCACGTATCTTCTCTCCTTACTTGATTCTTCTTGCTTCTTCAAGTTCCAAAGTAATTGGTGCCAGCATTTCAACTTGGAGAATGACATCTTAATAGGTCAATAAAATTCAATCTTGTTTAATTTTTCAATTGACTACATCATATATCATATCATATCATATATTACATTATAGGATATATGATTACCTGATAAGATTTAGTGACGTGTAATCTTATATGGACATTCTATATTATTGACACATAAATAGTTCTTTAATTATAGCTGTTTGCCAAAGAACCTTATTATTTAAATTTTAAAAATATTTTAAATCTTAAAAAATAAGATTTATCCAAATCTTTTTATGCTAAATAATTTATAATCTTTGTTAGCTCAAAGTAACTAATAGGAGGTGAATTGGTTAATTAGAAATTTGACCAATTTGATTACTCAATCTAACAATAATCACAAATATAGATTTATAAGCAAATAAAGACATTATAAATGCACAAATAAATAACTTGAAAAGATAAAAGAACAAGGATAGAGAATCAAACACCAAGAATTATAGAGGTTTGATCTTTCAACAAAACACCTATGTCCTCTCTTTTAACCTCACTTGCCAAAAGCTCAATCTATTATATGTTGAATGTTACAACCAGCCCTTCTAAAGCTATTAATACAATCAATTAATGAACCCCTTGTTGGGTTTCCTATGTTTTTTAGAAAACCACTCAAGGGTTATATTCCTCCTCAAGCTTAAAATCTCAAGGCTAGACACAAGTGTTTTGCAAAATTAAAAAATCGCGTAGGAAGTTATGCTTTTAAACACATTAATTGCCCTTTAAATGTTTGAAGAAGATGAAGAATGGGTAGTAATAAATTCTTTTAGCTCTTAATCCTTCATAATATGGTGGGAGACTTCTTTATTTAGGTAGAAATGATAAAAAAAAAAAGCCGTTGTCTTCATTTAATGCATTTAATGCTCTTTAAAAAAGAAGAAAATATAACCATTTAAAATTGTCAAAGCCAACTTGATCGATGCATTCTTGAAGAGGATCAATCGGTTTTGGCCTTTCACCCAAACTGAGTTTTTGGAAAAATAACTGATTGATTCTTTTTACCAATGGATTGATCTAGTTTAAAAAATTGATCGATCCATTTTTGTCAATTTTAAATCCTAGATCTTTTTATAATAAAAGCATATTGATACATTCTCATAATGGATTGATCCATTTTTGCTAATTTTAAATTCGAGACCTTTTTGTAAGAAAACCCAATCGATCATCTTTTAAATAGATCGATTGCTTTTGAATTTTAAATAAAATTCTTGCTTTCTGTTCATGAAAGATCGATCCTATCCTAAAAACGGATCAATTCCTTTTTTTTAAATTTTGTATAGAATTTAACTTTAATGGAGAGAAGGTTTATTTTATGTTCCGTTTGTTTTGCAAAAAATGACTTCCAAAAAATTATTTCTAAAAAATATTTAAATTTTTTGAATTGAAAGAGATTTTCTATTCTTTAAATGAATTAATGAAAAATATTTTTCATTGTTTGGTTATTTTCTAAAAAATCTGTTTTTTTCAAATAATATTAATATAACTATTAAAATATTAAAAATTATTTATTATTAAAATATATTGAAATTATTTATTATTAAAATTATTAATATTAAAAAATTATATTTTAATAATAATATTTAATATTAAAATGTTATGTTAATATAAAAATACTTAAAATAAAATTATTTATTATTCTTTATATTACTTATTAATATATTAATATATTATTTTTTAATAATATTTATTAATATATTATATTAATAGTATATTATTTATTAGTATATTATATTAACAGTGTATTATTTATTAACAATATATTATTTATTAATATATTATTATAATATTATTAATAAATTAATAATATTTGTTATATTATTTAATAATATATAATTTATTATTATAATATTTATTTATAATAATATTTATTAATATATTATTTATTAGTATAATTTATTTATAAGCAAAATTATGCTCAAAAGTATTGATAAATAGTTCTACTCATAAACAACTCTTTTTCAAAAAAATGTCTTCCCCTTTTAAATCCATAAGATAATTTTAAAAAAAAAATGACCTCATTTTTTATTAATTAGTAAGTCATTTTCTATTGACTAGTCAGTTATCTACCAAACAAACATCTAAAAATGCAAAAATTATTTTTCACGAAACAAATGAAGCCTTCGCCTCAAATCATTTTTCATTAAAAAATCTACTTAAAAATTTTCTCTTTATGAGTTTAAAGCAATTTAACACAATTTTGCAAACAAAACATGATTATTTATTTAGTGCAAATAGATTTATCAATTAAGAAACAAGTATTAAATTAAAAAATTTAACCTTAATATTTTGTTATTTTAAAATAAGTATAAATTCAAAACTAAACATTTTTATTCTCATTTAAATGTGATAAGGTTATTAAGATCATTCCAATGAAAAATTAAAAATTAAATCTCATTTACAATTAACCTAGCTTTTTATATAAAACATGTACATATTCCTTATCTTGCATTCAAACGATGTAAGTTGTAAAACAATTTTGAAGTTTTAAACTTCATTTATTTATTTATTTATTTTATTATTATTATTATTATTATGTAAATTATGGATATATTTAGGTATTGCGTTCTTATTATTAGATTTGTAATTTATGTTTTCAATATTTTTCATTCTCAATAAAACTAAATGCATACATTAAATACGTGTATTGTTATAATTTTGTCATGTATAGTAAATATATAACCAACGTTCGCTTTAAATTATTTTTTAGTGTATAAATTTAAGTAAATTGTTATAAAAAGATTTGTTTAATAAGTTAAATAAGAACATAGGTCCATAACAACATATAATACTAATAATTATTTTTTATTTGCATTATAATAATATTTTTTTTAATGTTTCATATCTCCTATATGTATATAGAACAATGGTGATTATCTATAAAATTTGTTAAGAAAATAATTAAGAATAAAATAATTGAAAAAAAATTCTTTATATAGATGCTGAATTGAAACTTTGGTATCGATTAGATCGACATCACGTAAATAAAAAGATAATAATATATGACAAAACATTTATTAACCAAGTAATTAATTTTTAATTAAAATAATGCTAAATTTAAAAACAAATTAAATTATTGATTTTTTTTCACTATAAATGTGCAAAAAATTAATTAAAAACAAAAATAATCCTTTATAAATTTAAAATCACACGTATCTCTTTTATCTTTTTTGTTTTAAATATCATATTATTAGGTTATTTTTATATTTAAAAAACACATATCATTTTAAGCATATTAATAATATGTACTATGTCCTTTTTTTCAGTATTTAATTTTCCTTTAGGTAGCACTTGTTATCATTTTCAAAATTATCATGGTAATTTAATCATCAAGATTATCTTATCACTTGTGATATGAAATCAGTTTGGTTGGTTAAGAATTGTTAATGCTTAGTAATTAAAGATCACTATATTTGATATTACTAAAAATCAAATATTATTTTATTTGAAAGTATCAAAATAACCAAATGTATTATAATAGTTATACAAGTTAATGATTTCAATGTTATTTAAAAATAATAATTTATAAAATATTAGTAATATTTATTTATTTTATAATAAAATATAATAAAATATTAAATTAAAGAATATATTTATTGATAGGTAGACTACTTTTTATAGTATAAATTATGTAAAAAAATTGAAATTAAAAATAAAACTAATCTATTAAACTAAAAAAAAATCATCTATAAAATAAAAAATGAAAAGAAATGACACAAATTATTTTTAAACTTTTTACAATAAATATTAGTTTGAAATTATAAAAAATTTAAAATAATTATAATTAATTTTGAGAAGAAGTAAGCTTTTTAATTCATATATTAAATGGGTAATATAGATTATTGTTAATTTTATATATTAATTCCCTTCGGTGATAAAAGTTTTTTACCCTTTTAAAGGGGAATTAGATCATCATTTTAAGGTAGTGATTTAATCACTCTCGATGATTCAAGATCACTACCATATAGAATCACTAAATGGTTATCGAATAAGGTTATCTAATCACCATACGTAAATCATTATGGTTTTTTTTTTTTTTTAGTGATCATTTCATACCAAACACTATATTAAGATTTATATTTCTTTTGTGATTTTGTTTATTTTACTTTGATGATTTTTCTTTTGACATTATTTTTATTCAATTCTTTTTTTATTTTTAACACATTTCTCAATTGATTTTTTTTTTTAATATTTTGATCAAAATCATAATTTAGTAAAGATATGTCAATTCTTCTTTTATTATTTTCATGACCATCAATCTCAATACAAGTAGCATTACTATAAAATACCTTAAGTAAGTTCTCAAATACACTTTCTTCCATGCTCAAATAATCAATCTATCCAAATTCCTTAATAGCACTATTATATGGGAATTCAATTAGCGTAGAAAGTCAAGAGTAATTATCCTTTCTGCTTGATGTCTCGACGAGCAAAATATGCCTTATAACGATATTTATTAATAGGGTTTTATAAATTTTGGTTAAAAGAGGGTTTTGAGGGTGTGCTAGAAGCATTTCTACGAGGGTTCCTATGTTTGGATATAAAGCTATGGGTAGTTTAGTTTTTAGTACCATAAGAGGAGCTTGAAGAATTCATTTGAGGAGGTAGATGTAGATTTTAGTGAAATTGATGAGAAAAGTGATAAATGTGAGTGATAATAAATAATAGATGTTGAAGAGAGCTAAATTAATATGTGAAAGAAGAGATTTGGGTGGTGGCACAAAGGGGATCAGTTTTTAGAAAGAGAATAGTGGGTGATGGATTTTTATGGTATTTTGAAGGGATTTAAGGAATGAAAATGTTAGGAATCAAAGGGAGAAGAAATTTTCAAGAAATTTGAGTAAGGGATGATAAGTTTGAAAAAATTTGTGAGATGAAATGTTAGGGTTTTAAAAGGAATACTTTAGGAAAAAGAAAAGAGGGAGACATCATGTGAGATGAGGAAGAAGCAAATACGATTTTTCTATGTTTTAAAGTCCCATAACTAAGCTGGCCGCAAAAATGGATCGATCGGGTCTTATATGGGATCGATCAATATTGGGTTTTTTTTTAATGAGTTTTTGTAAAGAAACCTAATCGATTGGGTAAAAGAATAGATCAATCGATTTTTTTTATGCACTAAAACAATATTGTGACAAAACTTTTTGATCCAAAATTCATATGTTTGATGTTTTTAACTAATCTAAAGAAATAAAATATAAAAACATCATTTTTAACAATGTTGTTGACTAAAATGACAAAAAAATTGAATAGAAATAATTTTTGAGCAAATTTACAAAACATATGCAAATGTATTCATTTATGTTTACTTGAGTCATGAAAATCTGTTTAGACATTGTTTATGCAATATGACCACTTCCAATAAGTTTCAAATGACCACACAAACATGACCACAATGCATGACTCCATCATATACTTATGGATTGAACTTTTAACGTTGCACTCATAAATATTCAATGAATAGTGTATAGTTTAACTCTTGAAGGATCAAATCAAATGATTTACATTCTATCATCATTTGAACAAGCTAATGAGTATATTGAAGCATGGGCAAATTTGTTCAAGTCACAAGTATACAAACAAAAATAAAGGAAATCATCATATATGCATTTACGGAGCATTCATTAAGCTTTTTTCACCTTTAATTGTGTAAAATCTATCTCAATCATGAAGCTTGGAGAAAATATCAACTAACTGATACAAGATATCAACATATTCAAGTACAATTTTACCTTTTTAAACATGATCTCTAATAAAGTGATGTCTTATTTCAATATTGCTTCTAGAATGTCAAATATGATTTTTTTATTAGATTTATGGCACTAGCATTATCACGTTTAATTGGAATGTGATCTATAGTCATTCTCATATCCTTCAATTATTGTTTAATCCACAATACTTAAGCATAACAACTATCGACGGTTACATATTTAGCTTCGGTTATGAAATGAGCAACACTATTTTATTTTTTGAAAAACCATAATACAAGCATATTCCTAAATAATTGATATGTACCGAAAGTGATTTTTCTATCTACTTTATAACTACCAAAATCCATATTAGAATAAGCATTCAAAACAAAGGATGATCTTTTTAGATACCATAAACTTAGAGTAGGGGTGTCATTTAGGTATCTTAAATATGCATTTAATGGCAAGTAAGTGTCTAAGAGATAACTGAAATCTAGCACATAAGTACACATTAAACATTATGTCAGGTCTACTTGCGGTAAGGTAAAGAAATAAACCTATCATAGACCTATATAGTTTAGAATCAACACATTTATCTCCTTCATCCTTGTCAAACTTTGTTGAAGTGATCATATGAGTTGAATATGCTTTGAGTTCTCCATTCTAAACCTTTTAAGCAAGTTTTGGATATATTTGGCTTGATTGATGAAAATGTTATCTTTTTTTTGCTTCATTTGTAATCTTAAGAAGAATGTGAGTTCTCCTATCATGCTAATTTCAAATTCATCTTGCATAATCTTAACAAATTCTTGAAAATAAAATTCATTAATAGCACCAAAAAAAATATTATCAACATATACTTGTACTATAATAATATCTTTACCTTTCATTTAATAAAGATAGTAGTATAACCTTCCCCTTATTAAAACCATTCTCAATAAAAAAGTTTGACAATTTTTCATACCAAGCTTTAGAAGCTTGTTTTAAACCATATAAAGCTTTTATCAATTTAAACACATGATTTAGAAAAAGTGGGTTTTCAAAACTAGAAAGTTGTTATACATATACCTTTTCATTTATGAAACTATTTAGAAAGGCACTATTGATATCTATTTAAAAAAGTTTGAAAATTTTGAAACATGCAAATGCTATTAACATCTTAATGGTTTCTAATCTAGTAACTGGGAGCATAGGTCTCATCATAATCGATTCTTTTTTCTTGGTTATACCCTTGGGCTACTAATCTAGCTTTATTTCTAACTACATTACCATTTTCATCTATTTTGTTTCTAAAGACCCATTCAGTGCCTATTGTGGAATGATCACTAGGTCAAGATACTAGCTTCCATACTTAACCTCTTTTAAATTGATTCAATTCTTCTTGTATTACCAAAATCCAAAGATTATCTCCTAAGGCTTCACTATGTTTTTGGGTTCAATTTATTAGAGAAAGACTACATAATTACACATATTATAAGATGTTCTAGTTCTTAGCCCTTGTTATTGATCACTAATGATCTTACCATTTTTGAAATAGTTTTTTTTTTCTTTGGGGAATGTAAGCTCTCTTTGGATTTGTTGCTCTAAGAATTCTTCATCCTTGGTTTTTTTCTTTTGTTGAGTAACTTTTTCTTGATCATTTTCCTTATTGTTTTGAGTTGTCTCATCCCCATCTTATTGAAGTATACCTATATCATCATCATCGTAAGATTCTTTTCTTAGAGATGGATTAGATTAATAAAAAATAACATGTATAGACTTTTTTGATACTAATGTTCTTTTATTAAATATTCTACAAGGCTTTTGTATTAAAAAAGTAGCCAAGAAAAATTCCTTCACACTTTTTGCATCAAACTTACCAAGGTTTTCTTTTCCATTATTCAAAACAAAACATTTATAACCAAAAGGATGAAAGTAGTTTACGTTAGGTTTTCTACCTTTGAAAAGTTCATATGAGGTTTTCTTTAAAATTGACCTAATCACAGCTTTATTAATAATATAACAAGAAATATTTATGGCTTCGGCCTAAAAATATCTTGGTAAATTATTATCACAAAACGTAGTCTTGGCCATTTTCTCAAGTGTTCAATTTATCCTTTCAACAATTTCATTTTGTTATGGAGTTTATGACTAATGTTGTTTTCACTACAAAAATTATTGAATCCAAGAGTTTCAAATTCTATTTCATGATTATTTTTAACAATAGAAATTGAGTATCCTTTTTCATTTTGAATTTGTTTACAAAAAGTGATGAAATTCTTTAAGGCCTTATCTTTAGAAAACAAAAATAAAACCCTTGTATGTACTCATCAACAATGACAAATTTATAATGTTTACCACCAAGACTCATTGTTTTAGTTGGACCAAAAAATTCTATATAAAGCATTTTCAATGGTCTAGTTGTAGAAATGCTTGTTTTTTTGTTTAAAAGAGCTTTTTCTTTATTTCTTTTTAACCAATGCATCATACACTTTGTCATTTTCAAACTTCAATTTTGGCAGACCAACTACCAAGTCATTTTATGCAAGTTTTGAAATTACATGTGTGCTAGCATGTCCTAGTCTTCTATGCCATATCCAACATTCATCTTCCTTATGAGCCATAAAGCATACATTTTTAAAAGATGGAACATCTAAATGCACCACATAAACATTTCCTTGATGTTGTCCAATGAAAATAATTTTGTTAGTCTTAGCATCAACCATTTGACAACACATAGATTCAAAGGCAACTTTAAAACCTTTATCACACAATTGATTAACACTAAGCAAGTTATATTTAAGACCTTCTGATGCCAAGAATTGATGTTTGAGATGTGGAGATTAACTACAAATAGAAAAACTCATAAAGAAGATAACTCATAAGAATTTTAATAATGACAGAATATGATTATTGGATTTAAAGGGATAAAAGTTTACCATAAGACTAGAAAGTAAGGTATACAAAAACACCACCCTAAGAACTTTAATCAAGGATACAAAACAATAAAAGTTTACCACTCTAAGAAATCTACCTAAAAAATACAAAACTTGAACAATCTAGAAGATTGTATAAGGATAAAGAAAATTATATTCTCCTTCTACCAAAGAATAATACAAAATATATAGGTTAAGAACATCCCACCAAGCATGAGAACTTTCAGATTGCATTGCTAGAATCATACCTAAAATTAAGGGATTTGCATGTGAACTAATTTACTTCTATAAATTACATAATAATGAATCTGACCATAATCTCATCCATATTTATGCTCTTCTTCTTTAGCTAGTTTGAACACAATCTTCCTATTCTAACCCACTTTATTTTTGTATTTATTTAGTAGATTTGGACCAAAGATAAGCCCATATTATTTTTAGATAAGTCTATCTTAGTTTCAGCCCAAGTTGTATGATGTGTAGACACTCCAATGTCAATCTCTTTTGGTTGAAAAAGACTTGTCCTCAAGTTTAAACTAGTATTTTTGTCATGGTAAGGTGACAAATCAACACCATTGAAGGTGGAAGATAGTCCATAAGTGTCAAAAAGCTCTATCTTGTAGGCATTCTCCCTAATACATTGGAGAACTTTAAATGGACCATTTACTTTAGGCTATAATTTGCTAAACTTTTCTTATGAAAACTTTTTTTTGTGCAAGTATTCCTACACTAAATCATGTTTTTTAAACTTCACATGCCTTCGATGCATGATTATTACCTTTTTATATTTCTTATTTTTTTACAAAATTTTATTTTGAACTTGTTCATGAAATATTGTAATACTTTTGGCTCTTTCTTCTACATCTCCATTAAAATGATAGTTAGTAGGGAAATGACCTAAATTTAGATGACTGATTGGATTCTTACCATAAATAAGTGGTTTAGTTTGGTGAGTGATTGTAGGCAAACTCTATTTGAGGTAAAACAAAATCTCATTGCTTGATATTCTTTCCTTAGAAAAAAAGAACTAAACACCTCTTGCTAATCTTGATTTCATTCTCTTTTTGTAGCCAAGATAGCTTATATGGTTAGGGTTGATCTAATGTTTTAAGGCCTAATTTTTGAACCATAAAAGTGAAAATAACATTTTTCAAACTTTCATTATTAATTATAACATCACATACTTTATTATGAGTAATGCTTTTACTGTAAAATTTATTCTTATGCAACTAGCCTCATTTCTCGACATGCATATCACTTAAGCTATATTATATAACAAGTGAGAATTTAAGATCACCATAGGTCTCCTTAACATCTTCTTCAAGATCTTAAGGTACTTTAATAGGTTCTCCATCAGCATCGTTAAAATTTTTATCTTCAACCAATGTAACTATCTTAAAATTTGGACGCTCATAATGTATATGCCTAACTCTTTGGCTTTTAAAGTCTTTTTAGGTTTGAGTGTTGACAACACTAGATTGTGATTTGTTAGGAATGTCTCATTATTTCTTTAGCAGTAGATTTGAAGGGGGTTTGATAGAAACACTGGTTTTAGATGTGCTTCCTTTTTTAATGTATTTTTCCACTAAAAGATCCATTTGCTTCAAGTTATGGAGCCTAAGGAAGACGTCTTGTCGAAAGTTGTTTGAGAGATATTTCCTCTTTAACTCTTTTTTTATCTTTTTTCAATTTGTAATTTTTTTACTGCCTTTTCTTTCTCTTTACTTCTTTAGATTTTTCCACCAAAAAGATACATGCTTTCTAAGTTTGATAGTCACTAGCTTCACCTTACGATATTCAGGGATATTATGGTATTCAAATATACGTTCCACTGTGTGTAGCCAATTTAAGAATTCTTTAGGTTGCATCTTTCCCTCGAATTCAGGAATCTTTATCTTCATATTAAATATGTTAGGTTGAAGTTAGTTTTTACGTAGATAATCTCTGACTTGTCGTGGGTGAGATAAGGTGCTATCATCAGAATCACTGTTATTTTTATAGTATAGATTGGTTTTTCCTTCATCTTCTTCGTTCTTCTTTTGTTACCTATATATCTCTCTTCTTTCTTATTATATATGTAGCTGATGTTGTAGTTAAAGGATCTATTATCGCATCTCTTTTATGAGGACATCCTTTAGGTCAACATTGATAGTTGCTGCAATGTCGATGTTGGTTTTAATCTCTTCTGCTAGTACTTGATGATGATAACCTACCATAGCTTTGATACAAAATTGATGTCAAGAATTGATATTTGAGATGTGAAAATTAACTATAAATAAAAAAACTCACAAAGAAAATAACTCACAAAATTTGAACAATGGCAAGATATGATTATTGGATTAAAAGGGATAAAAGTTCACCATTAAGACTAAAAACTAAAAGGATACAGAATACTACCCTAAGAATTCTAATCAAGGATACAGAATAATAAAAGTTCACCACTTTAAAAAATCTACCTAAGAGATACATAATCTAAAAAATAGTCTAAAAAATTGTTTAAGGATAAAGAAAACTCTATTATTTTTCTACCAAAGAATAATAAAAAATATATAGGCTAAGAACATCCTACAAAGCATGGGAACTTTCAGATTGCATTGCTAGAATCGTACCTAAAATCAAGGATTTTGCATGTAAACTCATTTACTCATGCAAATTACATAATAATGAATCCAACCATAATCCATCCATATTCATACTCTTCTTCTCTAGCTAGTGTAAACACAATCTTCCTATTCTAGCCTATCTTATTTTGCATTTATTTAGTGAATTTGGACCAAAAATAGGCCTATCTTATTTTTGGATAAATTGCTTTAATCTCAGCCCAAGTTATATGATGTGTAGACACTTCACTGTCACTTTCACAAGCAAAATATTTTCAATATTAGTAGAATAGTAGTTACCAATGAACCAATTCCATCAATTTTACTTTTGCAATTTTCTCTAAATGTAACATTTCCTCTATTTTTGGACTTTAAGTCCTTAAGTTGACTATTATCCCCGATCATGTGTCTTGAGCACCCTTTATTAAGGTACCATTGTTTTTCTTACTTGAATTTGCCTTGTATCAATGCTCATCTACTTACAAACACAACCAAAATTTGGTTTTGGGCACTTAAACTTTCTTAGGTCTTTGAGTGTTAGTACTCACAATTCTTGTGCCTTTTGAAATTCATTTCATCTTAGTAATTTTATATTGAGATGTATTAACTCATTTTGGAATCTACACACTCTTAATGATTTTACCTCTATAAATAGCTTTTCTCAAGAAACAATATTGTATAGAATATCCTAATTTATGACAATATGCACATATACTAGATGCTTCATTTAAATTATATGCTTTAACAAGAATATTCTTTAAATGAGTTTCCTTATTACTACCATTGTACCCAATCCATATTTGTCAAAAAAAGCTTTTTGAGTTTCAAGCATGTCATTTAACTTTTGATATCCCATTTAGAATCTAGAAAAAATGTTTTGTAAATTCATATTCTTCTTAGTCAAATCATCAATATTAAATTTTAAGATATCAATTTCCTTTTCTAATTCATTCTTTATCTTAGTTAAAAGCTCAATTTTTTACTTTTAACTTGGAAATCATTTTCTTATACTTTATATTCATTGTTTCAAATTCCATGACTAAATCATCAAAGGCATCTTGCAATTAATCAAATGTGTGAATTTAAATCACTAGAATTGGAAGTTACTTTGAGTTTTTCAAGAACCATGAAACATAGGCTGGGCACCTTCTCCTTATTAGATTCATTATCGAATATGTCACTATCACTCCATGTAACAATAATTGCTTTTTTTTGGCTTTATTGTATTTTACCTTTTCCACAAAAGACAATCAAATTTGATATGACTTGGTTTCTTGCACTCATAGCATATAATTTAATCTTTTTCCTTTTTACTAAATTTTTTTTTATCATTTCTTTTTGTGGTCTTCTTTTATTTGAAAACTTATTCATCATCATGATTTTCTTGGACCTTTTTACAAACATGACTATTTCTTCATCTTGTTTAACCTTTTTTTTTTCTTGAATGATTGGTTTAAAGGCTACTCCAACTTTTTTGGTTCTTGTCCATGTTTGATCTTCATTTCATAGGTTAGGAGAAAATCAACAAGTTCATCCAATGAGAATGTATGGGGATCTTTTAACTTTTCAATAACCATCACCTTTGTCTCGCAACTCTTTAGTAAACTATTTAAGATTTTTTTCACCATCTCTACATTGAATATGTCTTCTCAAAAGCCTTAAATCCATTGATGATGTTGGTCAAATGATTTGATATTTCACCAATAGTCTCTTCTAATCTTATATTAAAGAGTTCATAGTCATGAGTAAACATACCAATCTTGGTTTCCTTAACTTGATTTATACCATCATGAGTGATGACCAATTTGTCATAAATCTCCTTTGCATTGTTACATAAAGAAACCCTATTGTATTTACTAAGACCAAATACATAAAAGATTATATGCATTGCCTTGGCATTGAGTTGAGCCATCTTGAAATCATTTGTATCCTATTCACTTTCTTCTTTGATGGCTTCTTTATCTTTTACCTTTTTTTTGGAATGAGATGACCATTTACAATTACCTTCCATACTTTATAGTCATTGGCTTGAATGAATAGTCTCATCTTAGTTTTTCAATATAAATAGTTTTTGCCAATAAGTAGAAGAGGTCTCATAATAAAATGTTTTTCACTAGTAAGGGATGTGGCAACCATTTCAATTGTCATGAGTATACTTCTTGTTGATTTCCATTTGTGCCTTCATTTTGCTTAAGGCTAGTTGATGGTTTTTTTTCATAAGGTGTTTCTCCATCTTCATATACTTTTTCCAATTTTTCATATATCTTCTTAGAGGTTAAACAATTTGAGATCAATTTTATGTTGTGGGAATCAAGGGCTTTATAAAGAAAATTCTTTGCTATTGCATTATCTTCTAATTTCTTCAAGAATTTTGATTTGAGAATGCTTTAAGACTTTCCCACTACATTCCATACTCTAAGACTTTGAGCTATGATGAACACACTTATTCTCTTCTTTCATTGCCAAAAATCATACTTCATAAACTTATAAGCCTTGTGTTCCTTCTCACCACTTAGCACAACATTGCTTTGAGCAATTTGAATTATTCTTAGGTTGTTAGATTTGCAAAATAAAGTACTAGCTTTAATATCAATTGTTAACTTAAAGTATTAAATAAACTAAGATAATGATGAATTGGTTAATTCAAAATTTTGACAATTTGATTACCAAATCTAACAACAATATCAAATATAGATTTCTAAGCAAATAAAGACAATATATATGCACAAATATATAACTTGGAAAGATAAAAGAGTAGGGATAAAGAATCAAACATCGAGAATCATAAAGGTTCGATCCTTCAACAAGGTATCTACATCATTTTCCTTACCTTCACTTTCCAACGAGCTCAATTCCCTATATGTTGAATGTTACAACCAACCTTTCCAAAGCTATTAATACAATCAATTTATGAACCTTGCAAAGGTTTTCCTAAGTTTCTTAAAGAGCCACTCAAAGGTTATACTCTGCCTTAAGCTTACAATCTCAAGGCTAGATACAAGTGTTTTGCAAACTTAAAAATAATCTCTCTAAGGTTAGGTGTTTGCTATTTTAAAGTACAAATAGAAAGAATGAATAATAATAGAAAGATTTAAATACAAGATAGGAACTTATGCTCTTAAACACATTAATTGCTCATTGAATGCTTAAAGAAGATGAAAAAGGGATAGCAATAAATTCTTTTAGCTATTAATCATTCATAATATGGTAGGAGACCTCTTTATATAAATAGAAATGAGAAAAGAGCCGTTGCATTCATTTAATGCATTTAATGCCCTTGAAAAAAGAAAAAAATGGCAATTTGAAATTATCAGGGCTGAACCGATCAATGCATTTTTAGAGATGATAGATTGGTTTTGGCCTTTTGAGCCAAATCAAGTTTTTGGAAAAATAATCAATTGATCTATTTTATTAATGGGTCGACCCATTTTCATATGGATCGATCCATTATTGTCAATTTTAAGTTTGAGATCTTTTTGTAATAAAAATTGATCGATACACTCTCATAATGGATTAATCCATTTTTACTAATTTTAAATTTGGGATATTTTTGTAAAAAAAAAAATGAATCGATCGTCTTTTAAATGGATCAATTGCTTCTGGATTTTAAACAAAAGTTTTGCTTTCGGTTCAGGAAGGATTGATTTTGTTCTAAAAAAGGATCAATCCATTTTCGTAATTTTGTATACAACTTAGCGTTAATGAAGAAAAAGGTTTGTTTTGGTCTCAAATCATTTTTTATTCAAAAATCTACTTATAAAATTTCTCTTTATGAATTTAAAGTGTTTTAACCCAATTTTGTAAACAAAATATTATTATTTACTTAGTGCAAATATAATTATCAATTTAGAAGCAAATACTAAATTAAAAAAATTTAACCTTAATATTTTGTCATTTCAAAATAAGTATGAATTCAAGACTAACAATTTTTATCCTCATTTAAATGTGATAAGGTTATTGGGATCATTCCAATGAAAAAATAAAAATTAAAATCTCATTTAAAATTAACCTAACATTTTTTTATAAAACATGTACATATTTTTTTATCTTGCATTCAAACTATGTAAATACGTGGTAAAACAATTTTAAATTATACTTTATTTATTTATTTATTTATTATTATTATTATTATTATTATTATTATGTAAAGTGTGGATATATTTACATATTGTGTTCTTATTATTAGATTTGTAATATATGTTTTCGATATTTTTCACTCAGTAAAACTAAATGTATGCATGAAAGATGTGCATTGTTATAATTTTGTCATGTATAGTAAATATATAACCAACTTTCATTTTAAATTATTTTTTAGTGTGTAAAATTAAGTAAACTGTTATAAAAAGATTTTTTAATAAGTTAAATAAGAACATATATAGGTCCATAACAACATATAATACTAATAATTATTTTTTATTTGCATTATAATAATATTTTTTTCAATGTTTCATATGTCCTATATGTGTATAGAACAATGGTGATTATCTATAAAATTTCTTAATAAAATAATTAAGAATAAAATAAGTGCAAAAATGTTATTTGTCTAGATGTTGAATTGAAACTTTGGTGTGGGTTAGATCGACATCATGTAAACAAAAAGATAATAATATATGACAAAACATTTACTAACCAAGGAAGTAATTTTTTATTAAAATAATGCTAAATTTAAAAACAAATTAAATTAATAATATTTTTTACTATAAATATGCAAAAAAAATTAAAAACTAAAAATATTCTCTCTAAATTTAAAATCACACGTATCTCTTCTATTTTTTTTTAATTTTCAAATACCTTATTATTAATTTCTTTTTAAATTAAAAAAACACATGTCACTTTAAGCATATTAATAATATGTACTATGTCATTTTTTCAATATTCAATTTTCCTTTAGGTAACATTTTCTATAAATTTAAAAATCACCATGGTAATTTAATCACTGAAAATGATCTTATCAATTATGATATGAAATCATTTTGTTTGCTTAAAAATAATTAATTCTTAATAATTAAAGAACATTGTGTTTGATATTACTAAAAATCAAACATTATTTTGTTTGAAAGTACCAAAATAACTAAACGTATTATAATAGCTATACAAGTTAATAATTTCAATATTATTTAAAGATAATAATTTATAAAGTATTAGTAAAAATTTATTTATTTTATAATAAAATATAATTAAATTATTAAATTAAAGAATATATTTATCGATCAGTTAACTAGTTTTTATAGTATATATTATGTAAAAAAGATGAATTAAAATAAAACTAATCTATTAAAATCAAAATATTATATACATATAAATTAAAAAATAAAAGAAATCACACAAATTATTTTTAAACTTGTTTTAATAAATATTAGTTTGAAATTATAAAAATTATAAAATAATTATAATTAATTTTAAGAAGTAAGCTTTTTAATTCACATATTAAATAGATAATATAAATTATTGTTAATTTTATATATTAATTCACTTCCATGATAAAAGTTTTTCACCTCTTTAAATGAGAGTTAGATCATATTTCACGATAGTGATTTAATTGCTCTTAGTGATTCAAGATCACTGCCACATAAAATCACTAAGTGGTTACTAAACAAGGTGATCTAATCATCATTTATAAATTACTATAGGTTTTTTTTAATGATCACTCCATACCAAACACTACTTTAAGATTTATATTTCTTTTATGATTTTATTGTTTATTTTACTTAAATGATTTTTCCTACATTATTTTTATTTTTTTTTTTAATTTTTCACACATTTCTTAATTAATTTTTTTAATATTTTGATCAAAATAATAATTTAGTAAAGATATGTCAATACTTCTTTTATTATTTAATTGATCATTCAATATTATATTTTAAGTTCTTCTAAACAACCAATATTATATTTATATTTAATTTTTTTTAACTTTTTGATCTATATCTAATATCTCCTATTTTTTAACATTTGTTTTTAGCATTTTGATCAAGACAATAATGGTAAAGTTTAATTTTCTTATGATATGTTAAGTTAATATATATTTATATTTTATATATGTCATAAAATTTTAAAACTTAGATATAATTGTAGGGAAAATACAAATCTTACAATGTTAACACATATTTAAATAAATAAAATAATTCATGCATAGCATGGATCACAAGCTAATTATGCATATATTTTAATTAAATTTTCTTTTATATTATTGCTTTTAACTTACATATATTGAATCATATCTCTTTTTTTCATTCCAAAAAGAAAGAAAAGAACTCTATATGCGATGGATAGGATATAAATGGGTATCCAACACTACACAATCCATTTAAGTATGACTAGGGTGTCATATAAACGGATTAAAGGGTTAGTTACTATTAATAAACTTAGGGTATCCACTATCCAAATCTGATTATAAATAATTAATTGTTTAATATCTATATTATTTATGATTGATTCTAAACATAAATTATATTTTTAAATTTATTAATTTAATTTTGATTAGTAAAATATAAAAAAATAATTAAAATTAATTTTTTATTATTGAATTTTAGAGGTTTTTGTAATGGCACCTATACAACTTTAAACTAAATAAACGTGTTAAAAATCTCATATTACTAAATGATTTCAAATAGGATATGGACATTGAATTTGGTAATATGAATATCTGGATACTATCCATTACCATCTCTATATTGTGAACCCATATAGGAGAACTAGCACTGGAACCGTCGTTAGCGCTTTTCTATTCTTGTGTATCTTCCAAGCAAAGTCATTTTGAGTGCCTGCTAATCTGAATTCTACATTCCAGAATCAAACAGCTAATTAACTTGAATCCACCTGCGTTCTACTAGTAAGTTACTCTCGAGAAAGGTAACATTTTCGGAATTATTTCCTCCAAGCTAAGTGAGTAGCATTGTGTGTGCTATTAATGGACATGGAAATGGATGCCAAAACGCATTTCAGATTTCAGTTGCTGAATGCGTTCCACATTGCGCAGTTGTTAACAATCCAAAGTACCAGTATTATGCAACAACAGATTTCCAGAAAATGGAGTTTGAAATTTTGAACATCAAACCAATGGCTGGTTGGCACTTCTTGTTCAATCACTTCGTCCTATCTACTAGAGCAATATCATTGAAATAAGACAGTCAATTACTGCTTCCATTCCATTTACATGGGCATAGATTGCACAATAGATCTAAAGATTCATTGAGATGGTGATAGATAATTCTCTTTTTTTTCTTTTTCTAAAATTTTACAATTATTTTTTCCTCTTTTGTTTTTTCATTTTTTGTTAACGAGAAACAAAGACATGAGATGAACAAGGATTGATACAAGAGTTAAATATCCTTGGTCTTTACAGATGTTATAGTTACACTAACTGGAAAATACACTACCGATGAACTTGACAGATCATAACCTGTATGGCTAATTGAGACTCTTTCAGCGGGGCTGCTGAATGCAACGTGGGCTGCTTTTAGGTTGCACATTCTTGGCTGGCTTCTCAGCATATTTTGCTGGTTCTGCTGAAGACCTTGGACTTGATTGCAACAAACTCAGATTCTTCATCAGGGTTTCAGCATCCCTTTGAAAGCCTATTTTAATCAGCCAAATGACAAAATATAAGTTCAATGATCTGCTAACATTTTTCTTTTATCTTGAAGAAATTCTACCAACATTCCTAGAAATAAATTCTCTATTTCCAGACTCGTAAGCATTTTAACACTTTAAAGATAATAGACAAAACTTATTTGTACCGTTTGATGGTAAAGGAGGTGATGTGCTTTCCATTTCATAAGACTGGATGAGCTCTTCAAACTGAAGATCCATACCAGAGAGATCTTCATCAGCACCGAGGTCAAAGGTATCTGGCAGCAAATCAACAATGTCTTGGCTATCAAAGCCATCATCCTCAGCATTGTCATAGAAACCATCCTCATCCTGGTGCTGGCTGATCCAATACTCCCGAAACCATGTTGAAGTTGTAATCAGTTGCCACCATTCTGGAGAGAAATCCTCCACTTGGCGATATGCAGCAGGAATAAACAGAGGGGCATTGGGGTTCAATGTTGACCTTCCTCCCGCAACTAGAGCCATTCTACCAATTGTGTTTACTTATCCCTTAAATTCTACATTGCAAATATACAACAATTTAACAAAACCAACAAATGAAGAGAAGATTAAAAAGGAAAGAAAAGTAAGTTCGTGAGAAGTCAAGATTTCCTATGATTAAAACAATTCAAGATCTATACACTCCTAATACCAAACTTGAATAGTCCAAATGAAGACATCCCTCCTCCCCCTGACTTCAACTCATTTCAATGAGTAACTTCAAAGGATTTGCTCCATTCATGAGCAGTTGGAACCAAAAAAATTACAAATCTGTTAAAATGAAAGTGAAAAGAATCCAAAAATATAGGAAATCAAATCATAATCATAAACAAAAAAAGCAACTGAACACTTTCCTTCATATCAGTATCTTTTCATATGAAGACTGCATAATCATCTAAGTATCAATTATTCTCAGCATCCTAAGTCAATCTATGTAGTAGAGCCCCTATCTCCTAAAACTGTTTTTCCCAATTCTCATAACAAATCAGCAGATAGTCATTCCAGTCTAAAAGCTTCCCAAACTTTGAAAAACATTTATAGAGTTCAGCGATCAGATCACTTTTGAAAATATATCAAAAAAGAAAAAGACTCCATCAATCCTTTCTTTATTAACATGTAAAATTAAAACAATCATAACCTCAATTATTACTCTATCTAATCATGATAATAAATGACACTGTAATAACAGAATCACATCAGCTGAAAGATCTTAAGAACACGTTTCCGTTTGTTTACCGAGAAAATGGGATGACAAGAAGAACTCACTACTCATATCTGTATGCTTACTTCATTCATATTTAATTTTTTTTTTTATCAATCAATAAATTCAATTCCATTTCCACTCCTTTTCTTCGATCTTTTCTTTCACTTTCTTACCAGCCAAGCAACAGATCAAACAAAAAAAAAAAGCAGTGAAAAACAGATGAAATATCGAGAGATTCAATTTAATAATTACCTTTAAGCAGCGTAATCGAAAATTCTTCCAATTTTCTGTTGATTTTGTGAAAGCTTTGGAGCAAGGAGAAAAGAAGATGGACCCCTTATATATGTAGGGCGGGTGGACCGAATCTGTTAGTTCGGGTAAGGAAGGATAAGGTTCGGTGTATCCGAAGCAAGAACTTGGATGGAAGTAATAGTGTATGGCTTGCAGGGGCGGGTGGGTCAACAATCCTTGTCGGCTCTTGGTAGACCTGTAACCGCGTTAGCCTTTTGTTGACTTTGACTTCCTTCTTCATACATTTTTACCGCATTTACCATGTCTGCCATGAAATTTATCTCTAGTTAAAACATGATAGAGTCTATTTTAATTTTTTTTATCAATTTATATTTCATGCACCTTTAAATATTAAATATTATATAATATCGGTGCATCAAAAATTATTATTGTATGAATTTATTTTAATTTTTTATATAATTAAATATTTAAAATAAAATATTTATTTTTAATAATTTAAAATTTTTAAATTTTTAAATATGATAATTTTATGATGCAATAATAATATATAAGATTTATATACTTAAATACATCAAATATAAATTCTTTGTTTAATTTTTATTTTCTTACTTTATACTTTGAAAAACATAAGAAATGCATTTTGGATACAAAATCCAAACTATTATTTTTTTATATTCGAAACTAGTACTTTTGAAGAATTATAAAATAAAATAAGTATCTTTTCCGTCCCAAATCATTTGAATGTTATTAATTTTTTTAAAATTTTTTTAAAAAATTAACTTGAATGTTTTTAATATTAACATTTTAAATTTTTATAAAATTAAAATTTCAAGATTTTTAATGTAAAAAATTAAAAAAATCATAAAAGATAATTTAAAATTATAAAAAAAATTTAGATATTCAAAAAATAAAAGATGACATAATTTTAGGACATTTAAAAAAAAAAAAAGATGAACAAAGATCAATCGTATATCAAATATATTATTTTATTCAAAAAACTCTTTTAGGACATTTTTTTGCAAACAAATTTAATAAGTTCAAATTTGATAAAAATAAATAAAAAGGCTTATATAAAAAGATTGCTATAAATATTTCAAAACAAGCTATATTCATTCAAAAACTGCATTTGTTAAAAACTAATATTAATCCTTAAAATCATTTGAATTTTAATATAAAAGATTTATAGATAGAGTTAATAATTTGGATAATATATTCAAATGTATTCCTTCTTGATTAAAAAGAATTGCTATAGCTCAAGAAAGAAAAAGAAAACAGAACCAATATAAAGCATGAAAGTGATGGAGTAAATTTTTACATAGTTATGTAATTTTTTTAAGAATGATCTCTTCGAGAAAGCATGCCAAAATAAAATTCCTTTCAAAGTTAACAATGCTTGACGATAAGATTGTACCCCAAAAGAAAGGTTCAACAAGAAGATAAGATAAGTTTAAGAATCGTTTTATTGTTGTTTTCGTCATTTCCTTTTAATTGTTTCAATAAAATATAATATTAAAAAGTAAAATAACAATTAAAATGAATAAATAATAAAAGTCATATCAATTATGATAAATGCAGTGTTACATTTATAATTTCATAAAAAAAAAAATATAAGAATGCTCCACTTGTTTTTTAACTATTAGTCGTGACTCTGATAATGTTCTATCAAATTTTATTAGCCTTTAGTTTTTATTTAAAAAATTAATAAAAAAAATAGTAACAAATGAATGAATAAACTATCTTTAATCAATTAAAATATTTTATACTATACAAAGACCTAAAATATATTTGACCAAAAAAATGACTCATATTTTTCTTTTTGAAAAAAAAAAGCTTTTTTTAAATATATTTTAATCATTCCAGTATGAAAATATAACATATTTTAATGGATCAAAGCAGTTACATTCCTAAAATCTTAGGAGTGAAAAAATAAGAAAAAAAATCCAACGAAGAAAAAAAAGAAAATATAAGAAGAAATAAATGTAAGGGGAAATTAAAGTCAAAATTAGTGGTTAATTTATTTTTAATTAAAATTATATGGGCCTATTAAAAAAAAAAAGGATTGGGTCCCATTCACGTGAGTATTATTGACCTCATACGAAGGGGACAACCTAATCACCAAAAAATTAAAATAAAAAAAGAATACTTTAAAATTTGAACGGCTGAGATTAAAGGATTAGGCAAAGGGAGGGTGACGATTAGGTAGTGGAAAAAGGCCACGGCAATCCGCGTATTGCACATGGAAATGTTGGTCGGTGAGGTGGAAACGTGACTGTTGATTGAGAATGACACCACATTTTGTTCTCTATACTAAATCAAACAAATGTACATGAATCTTTATCATCATCATTCCTATCAAAATTGTAGTATATGAAGATATTTTTGATTGATCAATATCATTGGCTTACATGCCGTTATCATTCGTTTTGATAATTAAATGGAGACTAATAAGTAAATGAAACAAAAAAATTAGGGACGTAGGGTAACTTATGGACAGGTTTCAGCATATTGATATTCAACATCATTATTATGATCATACATAACAAAAACGAAGGATGATAACGGGTGAATTTATATTAATATACCTTACATGATTAATGGTACTCCATCATGCAGTTTTGGATAATTATAGATAAATATGGATAAATATCAGATAATAAAATTAATATTTGATGTGCAGTTTTAATTTTAGATAAACAATTTCAATTTCAGATAATTCGGAATAAGCTATTAGCCTACCTGTTTAATATATAATAAACAAAGTTATATACGTTTTAGTTCCGGCTCCACAATTTAATATATATCCATTTTCCTTCGAAATTTTTCAATAAATTTCAGTAAAATTGTCATTTGCATCTAAAATTAAAATACTCGTCAGTCTTAAAGAAAAAGGAATAGGAAAGGAAAAGCTCTCCAGATGCATTTCTTTTATCAATAAATTCCACGACTTTCCTAGTCATATATCACAAATATTATACCAGCAAGCATTCCAACTTCAGATTCGGCTTCGTACTATGGTTAATAATAAATGCTATGGCTTCTATTTTATCTGTTAAATTAATCGCATGCTGATTCCACAAGTAACCGATTTTCCACGTTTTCTCTCTTAGACACCTTCATCCTAGAAGAAATTAGTTTAATTTTTTCTTCAAATTTACGAGGCAAATTTTTTATTTTTGAATTAATTTTGATTTCACAAAATATGTCATTAGAATGATTCAAGTGATTAAAAATGATAAAATTTTTTGTTTAATTTTTAGATGATCAATTAGGATAGTAATGGAATGAATATATCTTATTTTTAAAATTTTTGTATTTGAGTCCATCTAATTTTTATAATATTTGAATTCATTTAGATTTAAATTATTATCCGAATCATATCCAATTAAATACTTAATGCTTTGTTTTTTTAAATGTTTCATACAGATAAATTTATATTTATCATACTACAAATCTGATTGTTAGTAGCATATTAATTTAGACTATCGTTTTGTATTTTAATTTAATTGTTTGTATTTGTCTTGAATTATGGACTCTTTTAAATTTTAATAGATTTAAATATTAAAATTGTGAATTTTTTACTCTCTAGTAAAATCCAAAATCCAATAAGAAACCAAAACAAATAATTTCGGTTTGGTTTTAGGGTGTCTCCTTGAGGCCAAACCAAACCAAATCAAACAATAATTGCCCCTAGATGCGATGGGATAGCTTATTTCTAGAATGTCATCTTTTATGTGCTTGATTATAATTTGTGCTAGATTGAAAGTAAAAAGAGTGAAAAGAGTTTTTAAAGAAATTCAATCTTTAAGAATTTTCATTAGATTCAATTTACACTTAAAAAAACTATTAGTTTAGTTAAATTTATCAATATATATATATTTTAAAAAATATCTAATAAATTTAAATTTTAAATTTCAACACATGTATCCTATCTTATATTTTTAAGTTGTCTTTTTTACATATATAAAAAAAATACACTTCAAAAATCGATAAGAATCGGTCTTTTATAGAGTTAACTTATTTTTCAAGATAATTATTCCTCAAGTAATGTGCCAAGGAAATTATCTACCTAGATAATGATAAAAGTTATCATAAATCTTAATTAAACTTGAACTTGAAACTTAAAAATGTTTCATATAAACAGTTTTAAAAGGTAGTCTCTAATAGATTTGAAAGTCGAATCCTAGCACTTATACCCTTTTTCCAATTACGAAATTGTGACCTCTTATATATATAATCTTAACTAAACTTCTTAGATAGACAAATAATGTTGTTGGCTAATTAAGCATGATCATGGTGGTTTTCTTCAAGCAACCATGGTTCCATCCACCGTTTACCATTTTCAGTTGGCATTGCTTTCATGTACACATATGAAAAATTTCTCTTGAATTGAACTTTTTAGGCTGAAGGGTTTAAAAAAGAAAGTTCTTGAACTATAATTAAAAAATCATTTAAGTTTGTTTTTATTACAATAAATCACTCATGCAATACCTAGTTGCATTCAATTAAGCTTTTATTTGAATGAAAAAGTTGACACTGTTAATTTTTTTATCAACTAAGATATATGAAAGTAATGGGTCAAGATAAGGATAATGTCTCAGAACAACCTCATGATAAGAACAGAGAAGCCATGCCTCTTGATAAAAATATAAAAGCCAAGTCCAACTTCTCTCCTAAGTCAAGCATCAAATAATGTGCTGAATTTATCTCTTGTATCTTGTATTTTCTTAAGCTAGAAACTTATCTTATACTTTGTATAAATTTGTAGCTATTATGTTGAGTAAATTGTCAAGTACCTTTTTTCTTTATTCTTGCCTTTTGATGGTATCAAAGTAGTGATAATGTCTTATGAGTAAAATAATTTATGGTTGTCAATAAATCCAATATTGAGTCCAATAACACCTCCATTATGGCTGGTAATGATTTAAGCATTTATTCATTTTCATGTGATATAATCGCATAAATCTATTTGCTATTAACTTTGTTGCCTAGTTACCTCTCAAACTTATGCTTTTAAATTACTCATCATGGCAAGTTCAATTTATGTCTCTTTTAGCGAGATATCATCTCTTAGGCAACGTGGATGGAACTTTCCCATGGTCTTCACCTTTTACTAGCAAGGATGGAAAAAATGAACCAATCAAGCCTATTTTTATTGGAATAGACAAGACTAGCTATTATGTCACATAATTATCACTTTTATATCAGAAACCAATAGTTCCAATGGTGACTACAATTGAAACTTCAAAAGAAGCTTGGGATGTACTTGTAAGACTTTATGCCAATGATTTATATCACATGTCATCACCTTAAAGAAAGACTCCATGAAACAATGGAAGGATCCAGGTCTATCTCTGAATATATGCAGCTGCTTAAGCCCACTATTGATGAACTTGCTCTTATTGACAAACCAATAGCTTTGGAAGACATTACAATCCATGTGTTTAATGGATTAAAGATAGAATTTAAAGAAATTGGTGCCTCTATTTATGTTAGAGATATTTCTCTCACCTTTGAAGAATTGTATGACAAACTTGTTGCTTGTAAAGAATATTTGAAAAGAAAAAAGAAAATTGACAACACAACTCTAGCACAACAAATTTTACCAGGAGGAATAACAATAATCCTTAGCATAATTTCAATGATTATCTTCGATTCAACAATTCAAGAAATAGCCAGATTTAGAATTACTTTAACTATGCCATGTGAAAAGAATGTGCTCCTCATAGTGGTCAAAATTTCCAAGGATGAAGGATAAATAATTTTAGTAGAGGAAATAGATCATTAATTTCATGCCGAATCTTAATCAATATGGCCATTTTGCAAGAAATTGTTCTTATTTCTTAAATTGCAATGGCTCAGAACCAATTAGAAATTATGCTACATTTATTATATCTGTCAATAAGTATTAGGTACTTGATTTAGGCTTATCAAATCATGTCACTAATGATTTGAGCAATTTATACACTAAGAATACATTAAACCAGATGAATTACAAATTGGTGATGGCTTAGGTTTGTATATAACACATGTTAGAAAAACCATAATTCCTACTTGTAATACATCTATTGATTTTTTAGATGTTTTATGTGTTTCAAAAGCTTCAAACAATTTAGTATCAATATCAAAGTTTTGCCTTGATAATAATGCCTTTGTTAAATTTCACCCATTTCATTTTTTGGTAAAAGATTGATACACATGGGTGATTTTGTTGCACAGACAAAATAAATGTGTTACATATTTTTTTTTTTGCCAAAATCACTTCAAATGCAACCAATTGCCTTTGTTGGTGAAAAAACATCACAGACTGCTTGGCATTCTAGATTGGGTCATCATTTTCTAAGAATTTTCAATTTCATTTTTAGGGCATTTTCTATACCCATATCTATAATCTCTTCTACTAATCAATTATGTCAATTCTATCAATGTTGCAAGAGTCATTGCTTACCTTTTAGTTCTTTTCTATTGAAAGTCACAATCTTTTAGAAGTCTTATACATAAATATTTGGGGGCTTGCTCCAGTTACTTAAATAGAAGGTTTTTGTTATTTTGTCATTTTTGTTGATTTATTTACTAAATATATTTGGTTTATCCCAATGCAATGAAAATCTAATGTTTTCTCAATATGCACCAAATTTAAGTTATTAGTTGAAAATTGTTTTAAAATAAGAATTGTGTCCATTTTCTTTGATGATGGATGTGAATATGAAAAAGTTACCATTTTCTTTGGCAATCATGGCATTGCACATTTGTTGACACCACCTTACACCCCATAACATAATGGCATTGTAAAAAGAAGACACATACACATAGTCGAAATAGGCTTCACACTGTTACACCATACCTCTATGCCACTTACATTATAGGATCATGCTTTTGCCATATCCACCTATCTCATAAATAGACTACCATCTCCAACTCTGAATCACATTTCCTCATATCAAAAACTTTTCAATCAATTCCCAAACTACAAAAAGCTTCGAACATTTAGGTGTTTATGCTATTTGTGGGTAAAACCCTACTCCAAAAATAAAATGGAACCAAAGTCAAAGCCATGTGTATTTTTGATTGCACTAAAATTTTAGTATTTTATAACTTTTTTTTAGTGCAATTTCTATTAATATTGGCTTATTCCTTGTGAAATTTAGTAAAAATACTTCTAAATGCATAAATATTCAATGTGTAGGTGAAAATATGAAAAATGAGAAAAGTTGGAGCTTTTGGACTCATTTTAGAGGAATTTTGGTACAAAAAGCTATGAAAAGCCTAAACTAGTGTGCTTGTGCTACATTGCCACTTATGGGAGTTTTTCTTCCCCTTTTACTTTATGATTTCCTTAGCTTGGTTGAGCTTAATTGAACTCTATTTCAAGCTTTAATTCTTATATTTGCCATTTGAAAATGTCATTCTTAGTTCATTAGTGCATTATTACTTTTGTAATATTTTTACAAGTGCTAGAAAGATAATATGTGCATTAGTATAGTTTAAACCTATTTTTGGACTTGTAATTTTTCCATATTTTACTAGAATTTATAATGCATAAATTTTCCACTTAATGGTTTATATTTTGGAAGCAAAATTCAACCAAGGCCATTGGATGCATGTGATAGGTGATTAAAAGATTGTGGCACCATTTTAGGGATTCAAAGAGAGACCAATTAGAGCTACTTAGCTAGCCATTTGAAGGCTTCTAATTGGACATAATGTTGACTTTTTGGAGCTTATTAAATCATGGAAAGAAGGCTTGAAGTAAAGGGAAGCAAGAAGAAGCAAATAAGAAAGTAAATGATGTAAAGTAATTGAGATAGAAAGATCTAGAAGAGGTGGTAGTTGACTTAGCATTTTTTGCATTTTGATTGGTTGAACCATTTCACATTTGCCTATAAATAGAAGGGGGTGACTAGCCATTTGGGGACTTTAGAGACTTTAGCTAGTTTTTACATTTTTTTTCTTTTCTTTACTTCACTTTCTTTTCTCTCTAAATAGTTTCCTTTTTCTTCATTTAGAAGGTTGTTTAAGAGAAAATTGCATTTATTTTTTAGCAAAATTTACTTTCCTTGCCTTTTTTTTTCTATTTGCTTTAAAATTATTTCAATAAAAGTTCAAGATCTTTAAGTTTTAAAGTTTAATTTGAAGCATTTTCATTTGTCTCTCAAATCTATTTGGTAATTCAAGTTCTTGACCTAGCTATAGTTTTTCTATTAAATCTTGTTCAAATCTTGCTTGTTTCAATCCAATTTTTTTGTGGACAATTTCAACAAAAAAATTACATTCAAATTCATTCCATACAATTCCAAAAAAATCTTCAAAGTTTCAGTTGAATTCAAAAAAAGAGCTAGAACTTGAGTGAGTGATAGCACTTCAAGTTGCTTCTCTATTAGCTAGGCATTTGGTTTGCAATTTTTTCATTTTACACTTTTTAATTCATCAATTTGCTTGTTAAATTTCATTTGATTGCCATTTAAATTTTGTTTGGCTAATTTTTCTTGTAATTGCTTTGTTTTTGCTATCTTTACTCTTAGTTTGAATTTAAGTTCAAAAAGTTGAGTTTTCTATTGTTTCATGTGATTCTTTATCGATCTAGGTCGTAAACTTATAGATCTATCGGTTTTAGTTCAATTTGAGTTCATTCCATCTGAAGAATTGTAGATCTAATGTTTCTTTCATGAATCTATAGTTTCTAGCATTCAAATTCAGTTTTAGTTTTTGATTCCTTTGGTTAATTCCTGCAATTTCCTTTTATTACTTATACTTCAATTTTATTTTGACTGTAGATAATTTATTTTTTTTGTAATTTCCAATTCAAATTCATTCAAGTTGTATTAGCTTAAGATCTATATTCCTTGTTGAACATTCAATTTTTAGTTTTGCATTTAAATTTTGGTTTGCATATTCTTCTTTAGATCTTGCATTTTTATTACTTCAATTGCACTTTAATTCTATTTGGATCTTCATTAACATTCTAGTTTTGTAAATTTCCAACTTGTTTAGATTGAGATTTAAGAATTTTCTAGATGTTTTCTTTTGTTGGAAGTTGAAAGTTAGTTGAGGTAGTTAATTTTTGTTATAGTTAGTTAATTCCGTTTAAGCATTTTGGCAACTGTTTTACTTGTTTGTTAATCTTGTAATTTTTGGTTCTTAGATTAGATATACATTTCAAATCATGTTAAGTTCATTTCAATCTATTTTAGCTATTATTTTTGTTGAATTTTCCAAGTTGCTTATTTTACAGGTTGCCAGTTTACTTTTTATAAGAATTATGTTTTGTTTATTGTTTTCTTCACTTGTTCTAGTGAGCTTAATCTTGTATCAACCTTTTGATTAAGTCAACTTTAGAGAAAGTGTGGGGATAATAGGTACTTAGGTTAAGAACCTCTTTAGCTAATCCTCGTGGGAACGATATCTTGACCTTAGGTCACTATTATTACTTGAATGACCTATGCACTTACAAAAATTTGCAATCAAGTTTTTGGCACTATTACCAATGATTAGATATCAAGAGTTTTACGCTACTATCATGTTTCACCATGCTTATCTATAGATTGATTCACCCTTAGTGTACATTTACTAAGTTAGTTACTAATTTGCCTTGTTTTGTTTCGTTAGTTTACACACAAAATAACTTTCTTTGTTGTCTTATTTCATTAGTTGACCATACTTAGTAGAGGTACTTAGTTCACATTGCCTTAACATTTACTTAGTTTACATAACCTTAGCATAGCTTAGCTTAGAATCGATCCATTACGTTCTAGTTTTTATAGATTTGGCATAGATAGGTTAGTATAGATAGTTTTAGTATGCATAGCTATTATGTTTTTGTTTAGGATTTGTTTTTCTTCTCATGTGGGAATCCAAGTTTTATGAGGTAACCGAGCATTATGAGGACCATGCTAAGTGTCTAGGTTATTATTTTAATGATTACTTAGAAACATGGCCAAGTGATGAAGACAAAGCCACAATAGAGTTGGCTTTTAAAGCTTTATTAGAAAAATTTGACTTTATAGAAAATCAAGTAAAGGCTATCAAAGCTAGTTATGATCCTAAGCCTAAACTAGTTCATAACTTTCCAAGTCAATATGAAAATGGTAAAATGCATGGTGGAAACTACTATAATGATAGATGAATCCTTAACAAACAACTCCAATCTTACTCAAACACCTATACTACTCAAACTTGGAAGGGTTATTTTAAGAACATGTGGGATACTAGTCTAGGGCATTATTTTAGTTCACCACCTAAGTACACCCTGACTTATTCTACCAAACCTTCATTTCCATAATACCTTCCACCATCATAATATTCTCTACCATAATCACAAGTACCTTAAGTTCCATATGATGTTCCACCATAACAAACTTTTTTTTTATCACAATATTATTCATCTTCATATCACTTTTTATCAACACCACATTCACCACCACCTTTCACACAAGGAAAAAAAAAATCTTTTAAGAAAATATTCACCAAATTGCTCTAAACTCAAGCAAAACTCTTTCAAACCTAAGTGGCATTCACTATGAATCTTAGGCAATTTGGTCAAAAGGTATAAACCTTAGATACTTGCCTTCAAGATTTCATGCCTAGTATTATAAAGTCAAAACCTAGTTGGGTAGATAAGAAAGAGCACACATTAAGGGATTATTTAGGGAAATGAGGTGAATGTGATTTGATAATGATGACATAGAGCCCATTGTGGTGGAATTGTCACATTTGTTAATGCTGTGGAATAAAAGATAGCAGAGGTTGAGGATAAGCCTATGGCTAATGAAGTTAATGATAATGGATCATTTTAGAAAGTTGAGAAAGATGATAGTATTCAAGAAATTGAGCTTGATATTTCATTCAAGACATTTTTGAATTTTTTGAAGATCACTTACCCAATTGTATAAAAATGGATGATGAGGATAGATATGTTGATAAAACAAGCTTACTAGATAGATCATTTAAGTCCTTAGACATATTCCTTCTTGAATCTAGTATGAAGCATAAGAATGAGAAGGAACTCATTAGTATTAAACTTAAGCACTTGTCTAGTAGCTTTTCTATTTGATGATCATATACTTGAAGCTTTAGATACCTTATTCTTTGAGCTTCCTCTAGATAGACCATCAATGGAGGAAAAGGTAAGTGAAAATAATTTTGAAATGGATAAATCAATTCCTTATCTTGAGTTACAAAAAGGCCTTAGCAATGGTTATAATAAATAAGAATATGAACTTCATAGTTCACTCATGCTATTTTGTTAGTTTTTTAAGAATCTATTATTTGATAAGTTAAAAATGCATGTAGTTGAAAACCCATTGTTTGACACAATTAATAAGCCTAGTGAACAAGATGAGGATGAAATAGAGGAAATTTTGAAAAAAATATCAAAAGTTAATAATGTAGAGGGTTTGGATGACAATGATATAAAGGGATTCTTTACTTGCTTAGAAATTTCCCCAACCTCTAATTCTCAGCTTGATACCTTTGATTTCTCATTCTTTATGCTCACTCAACTTATACCATTCATGGAAGAATCTTTCATCTTAGAACCAAAACCCATATTCTCTATGGTGGTACCCATGTCATTGGTGTTGAAGCCAATGAGCACCTCTATTTGGTTAGATTGCAATATGCTTAGATTATATATAGAGGTGGGCTATAAATCTACTCTTAAGCACCACATATACTTAGAGATTATTATTACACATTTGATGCAAAAGGAAAAGAATGAAGTGAAAAGATTTCAAACTAAGTGTGGAGTGATTCTCTAACACCAATAAAAGTCAAGCTTTTAACTTTAAAGAAAGCTTTTCTTGGGAAGCAACCCGAGTTTTACTTTTCATACTGTTTCTTTTTTGCTTATTGTTCACATTTCATGTTTTTGTTCATTTGGTTATTTTGTTGTTTTGCTTATATTTCCTTGAACATATTGATGTTTGTTATTGTTGTAGTTTTTTTTTTTTTGTAGGAGGAATAAAAGCTTAAAGGATGAAGTGCAAGTTTCAGCCCATTTGCAATTTACATTCAATCAACATGCTTCCAATATGATAGGTGAGTTCCCTTATTCCCTCTTATGCTTTATTTCTTTTTGCTTGCATATTGAGGATAATGTGTTCTTTAAGTTTGGGGGTATGGGAAAATTGCTTAAAATTTTTATAAAATTTTTTGAATTTTCCTTGAGTTTTGCCTTGAAATTGAGCTTGACTTGTTGTAGCTTGAATATTTAGTATGTTTTTTTTGATTAGTTTTTCATGAAGCTATTGATAGGTAGAGATTGAGAATGAATATAACTTTAGGAAAAGATTGAATATTGTGTTTAATATGAGATGATGCTTAGGTTTAGTGACCTAGTGAGTATGAGTTTTAATTTGTAAGTTAATACTTTAATCATTGAATTGTATTTTATTTATCTAATGTATGATTATGTGAGCCTAAAATATTTTTTTCATTATTCTTTGAAGTTATGTTTCATGTTCTAGAATTTGTTTTGATCATCTCTCAAGGTAAAATCCTAAATGACATATGATTAAGGAAATGATATAGGCCATCTTTGGATCATTTAAGTCTTTTCAAGCTAACTTTGATATAATTCTTTCATAGTCACCTCATTTGAGCCAAATGATAACTTTTCTTTGTTTTGAACTCATATTACAAACCCAAGCCTTTGCTTTTATATTTCTTATCTTTTGGTCATTTACCTTATGTGCATTAGGACATTCATGCATTATTTTTGAAGTATGCATTATTAGAAAGGAATGGTGGAGTTTGAGAAAAGAATGGAAAAACAAAAAAATAATGAAAGAAAAATAAAAAAAAAACAATAAAGTGGTGAAATAGTAAAGAAAGGAAAGAAAAGAAAGAAAAAGCAAGGAAAACTAAGTTTTGAGGTGATTCTTTAGACAAGCTTAAACTTCTTTCCCTTAGAGCTCAACAATGAATGATACTAGACAAAGTAATGCATAGTTAGGGTCTTTAAGCTTAAAATATCTTTTATCATAGCTTGATCCTAGTCTTACATTACAAGGTTATACAGTCCTAAATGATCTTTAGCCATGTGTTTATCTACATTAGTGGAGAAAGATGTGATAAGTAACATATGAAACTTGATCACACTTTATTGATCTTTGTTTTTGAATTTTCATGTTCTACGTAACATCATTAGATTTCATGTAAGGATTTGAGAGATGTATTGCTTGCATTTAGAACCATGGTTAGGAAGAAACTTGACTTAGGTTGATTCTTGTAGATTTGCATATGCTTATAATTTTGTTTTAGCTATATTCATTAATCAATCTATGATGCATTCATGTTGAATGAAGCATTGAGAGATAGTGATGATTCTTACTCAATCTTGGTTTGCTTGAGGACAAGTAAAAACTTAAGTTTGGGGGTTTTATTGCACTAAAATTTTAGTATTTTATTACATTTTTTAGTACAATTGTAATTAAATATTGGCTTGTTCCTTGAAAATTTTGGCAAAAATACTTCTAAATGCAAAACTATTCAATGTGTAGGTGGAAAATATAAAAAAATGAGGAAATGTGGATCTTTTGGACATATTTTTGAGGAATTTTGGTGCAAAAAGCTATAAAAGGCCAAAACTAGTGTGCTTGTGCTATATCATCACTTATGGGAATTTTTCTTGCCCTTTTACTCTATGATTTCCTTAGCTTGGTTGAGCTTAATTAAACTTTATTTCAAGCTTTAATTCTCATATTTAGCATTTGGAAATGTCTTTCTTAGTTCATTAGTGCATTATTACCTTTGTAGCATTTTTACCAAAGTTAAAAAGGTAATAGGTGCATTAGTGTAGTTTAAACCTATTTTTAGACATGAAATTTTTCTAGATTTTACCAGAATTTATAATGCATAAATTTTTCACTTAATGGTTTTATTTTGGTAATAAAATGAAGGAAGAAATTGGTTTCAATCGGCATCAATTGTTGGAAGCAAAATTTAACCAAGGTCATTGGATGCATGTGATAGGTGATCAAAGATTGTGGTTCTATTTTGGAGATTCAAAGAGGGATCAATCAGAGCTGCTTAGCTGGCCATTTAAAGGCTTCTAATTGGACAAAATGTTGATTTTCTGGAGCTTACTATATCATGGGAAGAAGGCTTGAAATAAAGAAAAGCAAAAAAAAGCAAATAAGGAAGTAAATGATGCAAAGTAGTTGAGATAGAAGTATCTAAAAGAGGTGGAAGTTGAGTTGGAATTTTTCTATGTTTTGATTGGTTAAATCACATCACATTTGCCAATAAATAGGAGGGAATGGCCGCCATTTGGGAGACTTTAGAGACTTTAGCCAGTTTTTACATATTTTCCTTGCATTTATTTTCTTTTCTCTCTAAATAGTTTTCTCATTTTTTTAGAGGGCTATTTGGGAGAAAATTGCATTCATTTTCTAGCAAAATTAGCTTTCCTTGCCTTTATTTTCAATTCACTTTAAGATTCTTTCAATAAAAGTTTAAGATCTTTAAGTTTTCAAGTTTAGTTTAATGTATTTTCATTTGTTTCTCAAATCTGTTTGGCAATTTATGTTCTTAACTTAGTCATGGTTTTTCTATTGAATCTTGATCAAATCTTGCTTGTTTCAATCCAAACTTTTTTTATGTGGATTCTTGCTTCATTATTCTACAATTTTAGAAAAAATTGCATTCAAATTCATTCCACGCAATTCCAAAAATTTCTTCAAAATTTTAGTTGAATCTAGAATGTGAGCTGGAGCATGAGTGAGTGACAGTACTTCAAGTTGCTTCTATCCTAACTGGGTGTTTGGTTTTCAATTTCTTCACTTTACACTCTTTAATTCATCAATTTATATGTTCAATTTCATTTAATTCCATTTAAATTCTGTTTGGCTAATTTTTCTTGTAACTGCTCTATTTTTACTATTCTTGCACCTTTTGAATTTGAGTTCAAAGAGCTGAGTCTGTGATTGTTTCATGTGATTTCTTTGTTGATCTAAGTAGTAAACTTGTAGACCTATGTTGTCCTAATTTAGTTTGGGTTCATTCCATCTAGAGAGTTGTAGATCTAATTTTTCTAACATGAATCTGTAGTTTCTAGCATTCAAATTTAGTTTCAGTTTTTGATTCTTTTGGTTAATTCTTGCAATTTTCTTTCATTACTTGTACTTCAATTTTGTTTTTATTATTGATCATTTATGGTTTTTCCAATTTCCATTTGAAATTCATTCAATTTTCATTAGCTTAAGATCTATATTCCTTGTTGAACATTCGGTTTCTAGTTTTGCACTTAAGTTTCAGTTTGCATGTTCTTCTTTAGATCTTGCTTTTTTATTACTTCAATTGCACTTTAATTCTATTTGGATCTTCATTCACATTCTAGTTTTGTAAATTTCCAGCTTGTTTAGATGAAGTTGTAAGAATTTTCTAGATGTTTCTTTTATTAGATGTCGAGAGTTAGTTAAGGTAGTTTAGTTTTTGGTTATAGTTAGTTAATTCAGTTTAAGTATTTTGGCTACTATTTTACTTGTTCGTTAATCTTATCATTTTTGGTTCTTAGATTATATCTACATTTCAAATCATGTTAAGTTCATTTCAATCTATATTAGCTACTTTTTTTTTTAATTTTCCAAGTTGCTCATTTTACATATTGCTAGTTTACTTTTTACAAGAATTATGTTTTGTTCATTCTTTTCTTCACTTGTTTTAATGAGCTTAGTCTTGTATAGACCTTTCAATTAAGTGAACTTTAGAGAGAGTGTGAAGATAATAGGTACTTAGGCTAAGAATCTATTTAGCTAATCCTCATGGGAATGATATCTTAACCTTAGGTCACTATTATTACTTGAACGGCCTATGCATTTTCAGGAATTCACAATCAAGTTTTTGCAACAAAATGCTTATAAATGCTTTAATACTTCTTCAAATAAAATTTTTATCTTTTGGCATGTTTGATTTGATGAGCAAGTTTTTCCTTTTGCGTTAAATACCTTTATGCCTACAAGTTTGTTTGATAACAACAACGTTCATTGGATTCCATTGTAGGATATTCTAACAACAACACTGTTCATTGGATTCCATTGTAGGATATTCTTTAACCTAAGTTCCAAAAATTTCTTGGACTTTTTAAGGGTGCCAAATAGCCCAAATACTCTTTCTGTAGGTTTGTATTATGTTTTTGCAAAAGAATCTTTTTTGATTGTTAACTCATCATCATCACCAACCACTACATCTCCACCTCTTAGCCAACCTTCACCATAAGCAAACCCACCAGAAAGGACTCTTCCAATGACTACACATTTCGAAAACATCATATTCAAGCCTAAATATTTGTTTCTTACAACCAATTATACCTTTTTGGAGCTTTTTGAACCAACATGTGCAACATAGGCCATGAAGTATCCTTATTGGAAATTCACCTTGCAAAGTAAATTTAATGCATTAACATTTCAAAACACATGGGAGCTAGTTCCAATGACTTGAACTCTCAATGTAATAGGTTGTAAATGGTTGGTTTTCTGTGTTAAAGGGAAACCAAATAGAAGCATTGATCGCTAAAAGGCAAGGCTTGTTGCTAAAAGATTTCATCAGAGACTTGGTATTGAACATAACAACACATTTAATCTAGTGATTAAGCCCACCATAGTCTAACTTGTGCTTTCAATTACAGTGCAACGTAACTGATCATTACGACAACTTGATATTGATAATGTTTTCCTTCATGGTTATCTTAAAAAAGAAATATTCATGAAGCAACCTCCTAGTTTTATGGACAAAAATTATCCTCATCATGTTTGTCTGCTTTGCAAATCAATGGCCTTAAGTAGGCACCAAAAACTTGGTTCCATGTTTTGATAAATTTTTTGGTGTTACTTGATTTTAATCAATCCAAGTCAGACTCATCCTTATTGATTTATTCTCATAATGTAGTGAAAATATATTTCTTGATTTATGTGGATGATCTCATTGTTACTGGTAATTCCACAACAATAGTGAATTGAACTATTATAGCATTATCTTTTCAATTTTCTATCAAAGTTCTTGGCATGCTACACTTTTTCCTAGGTATTAAAGTAATTCCAACATCAATAGGCTTATTTTTATCTCAACACAAGTACATTAAAGAGATGCTTGGGCATCATCGAATGCATCTTGCCAAACCTATCTTTACACCTATGTCATCAAATAATAACCTTAAAATTGATGATGGAAGTTTGTTGACTGATGTAACATAATGTAGGAGAAGAATTGGTTGTTTACAATACTTGGCTTTCACTATACCAGATATAATTTTTTTTATCAATAAGCTAGGTTAATTTTTGCACAAGCCCACCCTAAGTCATTAGCAAGCAGTTAAGAGACTCCTACGCTATCTTAAAGTTACCATGAATCATGGTCTTATTCTCTATAAATTTTCATCTTTATATTTGTATGCATAATCAAATTCTTATTAGGCTGGTGACAAAGATCCATTCACTTCCACATAGTTTATATTGTTTATCTAGGTCATAATCTTATTTCTTCGTGATCGTGCAAACAAAAATCAATGGTGAGATCATCCACTAAAGCTATGTATAAGGCCTTAACCTTAACATCAGCTGAATTGTCTTGGGTACAAAATATACGTAAAGAATTGGGTGATTGCTCCTCTAGTAATTTTTGAGACAATATTGGGGTTACCCACTTGAGTGTTAATCCAATTATGTGTTCTAAGATGAAGTACATTGCTATTGACCTTTATTTTGTTTGAGATAGGGTGTATATAAACCTACTTAAAATTTCTCATAATCTCTAGTTCTAAGCAATTAGCTGATTATTTGACAAAAATATTGCCTAAGCCACGTTTTCAACATCTACTGTGCAAGATTAGAGTCTTTGATGGATCCTCCATCTTTAGGGGCTGTATGGAAACAATGAAGCAAGATAAGGATATCATCTAAAAACAGCCTCATGATAAGAATAGAAAAACCATATCTCTTTATAAGAACAAAAAAGCCATGTCCAACTTTTTTCCTAAGTCAAACATCAGATAATGTGCTGAATTTATTTCTTGTATCTTGTATTATCTTAAGCTAGAAACATATCATATGCTTTGTATAAATTTGTAGCTATTGCATTGAGTAAACTATGAAGTACATTCTATCTTTAGTCTTACCTTTTTAAAATTGTAGATATCCCATTTTGTTCAAAAAAATTTTTGGTAATAAAATGGGTTTCATTCGTGGAATTAGACTTTAATATGAAATTATAGGCCCAATGATTTAAAGCCCAAACACAAAAATTCTTGAACCTTGATTTTAATTTTGATTTTTAATTAGGATTTTTAATTTTTTTAAATGGCTTTTTAGTTTTTAATTTTGATTTTGATTTTGTTTATTTTTAACTCAAAGTCAAAAGTAAAAAAAAAAGAGTAAAAAAATTCAAAAAAATCAAAAAATCAAAAGAAACACGTGGGATTTTATTTCTGCTGAAACCTTATATTCGATATGTAATTGAATCCAATCTTAGATCATGAATTAATTTTGGAAAACTTGATTCCCAATCTTCATGCAAAAAAGAAAGATTGCATAAGATACTAAATTTCACAAGTTCTCCTAGATTTGATAGAACTTAAGAATTTCCAAACCGAAAAAGATTCAATCCCTATATAAAAACTCTTTAATTTATGAATCAAAGGACACATCATCAAGCAATACTATTACCAATACAGCATTAATAAGCGATAAACAAAAGCATTTAACACATCAAATTTTTTGGGCTTGTTTCTTGGTTTTTAAAAATTCGAGATTCTGGTTTTAGGGTATTCTGAATTGATTTTTGGTCTTTGAAATTGTTGAAGAATCTAGGAGTTTGTTCTTAAATTTGGAAATTAGAATTGTTCTATTTTAGAATTGTTTTGGAATTTCTGGATTTTGGTTGAATTTGTTTGAATATCTGGATTCCTTTGATTTTTTTGGGTTTGGGTTAATTTGAAATTTTACTAAAGTTCTAGGTTGCTAAAGTTGATTTTAAGTTTGGTTATTAAAGTTGATTCTAAGTTTGTTTACGTATCTAGGGTTGCTTTGGAATTCAAATTGAATTTTTGGTTTTTTTTGAAAATTTTTTTAGGTTTTTTGGGTTTAGGTTTGAATTTTTCAAAGAATATTTGAATTTTTTAGTGGGATATACGACAATCGGAGGGAAAAGATGGCGACCGAAAATCGGGTTCTTGAAGTTTCTAGGTTTATTTGAAATTTTGGTGGTCGATTGAATTTCTCAACATTAGATTCTAGGTTTTAGCTTATTTTTAGAGAAAATTGAGTTTTTCGATAGAGGATTCTAAAGAGAAGGCAGAGAAACTAAAGGCTAGAAATAGAAAGAGTGGGGCACTCTGAGGAAAAGGTCTAATTTTTTACTTTTGTAGTAGTATGAAACGACGACGTTTGAGAGTAGGTTAGACCTGTGTGTGATCTGAAAACCTAAACAGGACTCACACTCCAACTCGGTAAAGACTCGACTCGATCATGATATTTTCCTTTTCTTTTTTGTTTTAATTTTTATTTTGATTTTGGTTTTCTAATTTTTTATTTTGTTTTTTTAATTAATTAATTATTTATTTTAATTTTGTGATTGAATCAAAGAATGAAAAAAAAAACTTTGATTATTTATTTGCATGAATTTTACATAATTGCATGTTTTTGCTTGATTATTAATATATTTATTTGCATGATTATTAATATATTTGTTTGCATGATTATTTGCATTATTATTAATATATTTATTTGCATAATTGTTAAAATATTTATTTGTGTGATTGCATGATTATTAATATATTTATTTGCATGGTTATTTTTTATTTTTTATTGCATGATATGATAAGATTTTATGATTATTTCATAATAGGTTGTTTGATTATTGCATGATATTTTATGATATGATATGATTTTATGATATGACTGCATGGTATGATTATATTTATTTGTGTATTTGCATGACTAATATTTATGGCTTGATTTTGCATGATTTATTGTTTATTATTGCGTGATTAATATTATATTTGCATGATATATAATTGCATGTTTTTATATTTATTGGGTGCAAAATTGCATGATTATATTTAATTACAAAATTACTAATGCCTTTGTGTGATTATATTTGATTGCATGATTATATATTTGCATGAATGGTTATTAATATATTTGCATGGTATTTTATATTATTGCATGATAAATAATATATTTTTGCATGATATTATATATTATTACATGATTATTGCATGATAAATAATATATTTGCATGATATTTTGTATGAATATTTTTGCATGATCTAGGCATGATATTAGTGCATGATAAGTTTTGCATGGTATGATTTAATATTTATTGCATGATTGCTTGATACTTTGATAAAATTTTTGTATCACCATGGGGTATAAATAAATAAAAGGATTGGTTTTGATTTTGATTGGCATGATATAGAACCATCTTTGATAAGGCTTAGGCAAGATAACACATAATAAATTTGATACCAATTTTAGGTGTAAAGGGGTGCTAATACCTTCCCTGCACGTAATCAGCTCCCAAACCTTGTTCTGTTGATGTAGACTAAAATTTATTCTTTTTAAGGACACTTAGTTTAGGCTAGGACAACCTTAAAAGGGATAGATTCATATAAGTGGCCAATCAAACATAGACAAAAAAGATTGGTATGACTATTTGACTTTTGTGTCAATGGGTAGGTTCTCCCAACCTAAACATTATAATAGTTTGGTGACTCCATTAGGGACATTAGAGAGTCAAGCAATTAGTTAGTTATGTGTTATCTTAAGCCTTGCTTTAATGGTTTTATTATGCAATTATTTGTGATTTTCATATTACTAACCTATTTGTTTTTGTTTTCTTCTTTTGCAGATTTTAATTTTTGTGTCCTTCAATTTACTTGATTATTTGGCATATTCCTTTCCACACACTGCTCTTGTATTTATGCATAAGCTCTAGACCCGAGCTTTATCCTTTATTAGGAGGGTGCAAGTGCCTACTCTCTCATGAGATGATAATCTCCATGTGAGCTAGCAAAAAATCCCATTCAAATTGAACTCTTTCCATTTGAGCCTAAAATGGTGTATGAGAATTAGGGTTCTTTATTAGTCTATAATGGATGATGATGTAGGGAACAATTTGTCAAACCCTTGAACTCGACATGTACATGAACCCTAAAGACCCAAACTTAAGTTAGAACCATGCCCTCCCTTTTGTTAGAAAAACCTAAATATGACATATGATATGACAGTTATTATTCTGCATTTATATAATTTGCATATTAACCCTTTATATTGTTCCTTATATATTATGATTATACTGTGCCTTGTATTTATTATGTTATGTTGACTATCCTTGTATATATTATGTTATGTTGACTAACCTTTTTTTTTCTTTACTTTATTATGCATGCATGCATTATTGATTTATCATAAAAGTGATTGCCACGTGACAATCTTAATAAAAAGAATCTTAATTACATCCATGGAAAGCTTAGCAAAATCCCCTATTAGCTTGAAAAGAAAGTTAAAGGATTTGAAGCTGGTAAACAAAAGGCTTAAAATGGTAGTCCAAGCGCTCAAATAAGAAAGGGATGAATGGAAGAATCTATTTGTTGACATTAAATCCACACAATCATCCACCGCTTATGAGTTAGTCCAACTTTTGAAATAAAATAGACAATTACAAGTAAAGATGCAAGAAAAAGAGGAATCACTCATCGAAACACAGAAGCACATCCAAAAGCTCAATGGGGTAGTCCTTGAAATTGGAACACAAATGGGTGTTGTAAATGAAGAATGTGAGCAACCAAAGGAGGCATATGTGAAAAAGCATACCAGTTGGAGTACCTGCTTGATCAAATTATCATGGCCACTTACAAAAGATAGGACATGGAAGAAAAAGTTGAAGAATGAAAGACAAGGGTGCCACTAGTGGGAGCACATGGCCAAGAACTAATAGAATTCATTAATGAAGTACAATGCCAATATCAACAAATTAGGGATTATTTTCCACAATGAACTTTAGACTTTTCATGGATGTAATATTGGATTTGGTTAGAAATAATTTCAATTCAATAAAGATATTCTTTGTTAACAATTATTATGTGGTAAATCCTCCTTATTGCAATCATGCATTCATGTATTCATACATAAACATCTCTCCAAAGTGCATGATAATAAGTCATCCTAATTTTTAAAAATTGTGAAAAATCAAGGTTCAAGGATAGCTCAATTTTTAAACAATCTGAGGCACTATAACACTAGATATTAAATGAGGGTCGTGGAGGAAGAAAATGCTCTTTACTTGTAAAAAGTTGAAAAGGAACAATAAGAGCTAAAAGGGCAGTTGGAAACTATTATCGAATTGTTGAAAAACATGAGCAAAGGGAAGAAAGTGGTAGAAAAAATGGTGATACAAAATGAGATTGATCTTTTATACCCCTATTGGTTTTAGCCTATATTTAGCATATGCATCTCAAGGGGTCTAGCACCAAATGGCATTTATTGCAAGTTACATTTATGTGCAAACTAGCATGTTGACAACTATTGCTTATGCTTCCATTTCCCCTATTCCAAATCTTGATGATCCCAAGGAGCAAAAAAAGCTAAGAGAAAGCTTTGAAACTTAAAAAATGGATATTATTAAAGAAATGCTTAGAATTACTGAAGGGACAGATTTTTATGGGTCAATGGATGCTGCTCGACTCTACTTAGTTGTTGATGTGGTGATTCCACCAAAGTTTAAAGTTTTTGAGTTCAAAAAGTATGATGGGACCAAATACTCTATTACACATGTTATGATGTATTGTCGTAAGATTACTGCATATGTTCATAATGAGAAGTTGCTCATCCATATCTTCCAAGATAGTGTTATTGGTTTAGCTACTAGGTAGTATATGCAACTAGATAGATTTCAGCATTCGTGGAAGGAGAGAACTTGTAAAGGTTTTCATTGCACAATATAAACGTATTATAAACATGGTGCTAGATCATATGTCTTTCTAAAGCATGAAGAAGAAGGCAAGTGAGAGTTTCAAAGAATATGCTTAAAGGTGAAGAGATATGACTACCCAAGCTTAACTTTCATTGACTAAAAAGAAAAAACCATAACTTTATTTATCAATACTCTCAAGGCTCTTATTATGAGAGAATGATTGGTGATGCCATCAAGAATTTTGTTAATACGGTAATATATGGGGAAATCATTGAAAATGCTATCAAGAATGGTAAGATGAAAGGGGGTGAAACATTTAGTGTAAAGAAAGAAGTTGCAACAAAAAAAAAGAAGCAAATGTTCATGCTATATTTTGTGAAGGGCCACAATTCAAAGAGTACCCTCAATATCCTTCATACCTTATGTACCAAGACCCTTTCCATTCTACCTACAATATTTCAACAAACATCTACCTTTACAATCTTTCACCACTTGCTTATCAGTCTAGTTTTTGACTATAACACCCATATATGGCCCTTCCTTTTTTCCCACTACCTAACTAAATGCACAAGCCAGGTATTCAAAAGGACCTTGAGCTACCTAAGAAAAGATTCGGATTAATCCTATCCTTGTGACCTATATCGAGCTATTCCTCTATTTAGTAAATGGCCACATTATAGCACCTTTTCATTTGTTACCTTTGAAGCCTTTTTACCCTAAATGGTATGACCTACTACCAAATATGACTACCATGATGGAAATATAGGTCATTCAATTAAAAATTACCTTGCTTTGAAACATAAGGTGAAACATCTCATTGAATAGGGTGAATTAAAATTCAATACCTCTAGGGGACCAAACATTAATGGGAATCTTCTACCAAATCATACTGGAACAACTAATGCTATAAACGGTGATAAAGCTTACCATATTAAAAGAAGTGTTAATGATGTTAAGAAACCATTGAAATAAGTCTTTGAAGCTCTAGTTAAGGCAAACATAATTTGTCCAATACCACTAAGTCACAAAGATCATTGTGACAAAATGATCTAAACCATCTTGTAAATATCATAAAGGAGCCTTAAGGCATTCTATCCAACATTGTGATGCTTTTTGCCAAGAGCTACAAAAGATGATGGATGCCACTTATATTGAGTTTTATGAAAAAGTTAAAGAAGCTATGTTAAACATTATAAGGGAAGAACCTTTCAAGGCTTAGGTCAAACTTTTCATAATCTACTGTAAGCCAATTTAGAATTAAGAGAAACCTACTCCTAAATTGATCATGGCAATCAAAGTCCCAAGTCATTTTCCATATCAAAGTAACAAAATAATGCCATGGAAATACAATTGTGATATGGTGACTTAAGGATTGGGTAATAGTCAAACATCAATTGATTCTACAATTATAATTAAAGTAAGGGGCATGACTAGGAGTGGATGATGTTATTCACCTAAATGGTGGATAAGGCTAGAAAAGAAAAAGCAAAAGAAGGTGAAAAATATAGCAAGAATAACCTTGTTGAAGTTTCAGATATGGAATACCAAAAACCAGTCATCAAGAAAAAGGCATGTGAATTTCTTGAATTAATCAAGCATAGTGAATACAATATGGTAGAACAACTGAATAAGCTCACTACTTTTATCATCAAAATCCCACAGGAATGTTTTTATTGAAAGTGTTAAATTAAGCTTATGTCTCTCACAACATATCTGTAGAGGAAGTTGGCAACATTGTTAAAATTGATGGTCTTGAATTACATAGCCTTCAATGATGATGAGATACCCCTGAAAGGAAAAGAAGCATAAAACCCTTCACATCACTATAAAATGCAAGAGTCATACCATTGCCAAGATCCTAATTAGTAATGGCTCTTTAATAAATGTGATGCATGCTAGTACTTTGGCTAAATTACCAATTGACGCATTTTATATGAAAGCTAGCCATATAGTAGTGAGGGCTTTTGATGGTTCTTGAAGGGAAGTAATAGGAGACATCAAGATACTATTGTCAATTGGTCAGGTTCATATGGCAGATGCTGTCTTTTCATTATTACACTAAAAAGTCAAATTCATTATTGATAGTTATTTGGTTTGTATTTTTGAGAAAGAAGATTTGCTGGTAACACAACCTTTATCTCTTCCATATGTAGAAGCAATTAACAAAGCATTGGACTGCTCATATAGATCATTAGAAATAATCAATGCAACATATATAGGGGAAAGATCTAAACTTTATACTCTTTAACTATCTGTAAGCACTGGTATGATGATCAAACAAGTGATTAGAAAGAGTTGGCATCTAAGAAAGGATTAGGAAAGAATCTACAATAGATAAAATGACCTCTATTGATACTAGATAACAAGGATAGATATGGTTCGGGATATAAGCCAATAAGGACAAGATGAAGATAGTAAATGCTAGAAAAGAAAAGAGAATAGTTGATTTCAAGGGATGTGAACCTGAAGATGAAAAGTTGGTTATTCCCTACCTTTATGATACATTTCATTCTAAAGGATGCATGTATCCTGAGTCATGTTAAGTTGTCGATAGGGAGATGGAATGGAATTTGGGGAAGATCTTTTTTAAGCTTTCTATTATGATGGTGAATGATGAAGTTATTAAAGATCAAGAAAAAAAGCCATATATGTATCTTACTGTGCCAAGTAATGAAATAAGAAACTAAAAGATGACAAAGTTACTTGCTATCCTTAAACCTTTAAAAAAGTAATGTAGTGAGTCAAACCCTAATTGCTTAAGTCCAAGTATTAGGGTTATCTTTTATGTATGGGCTAATTTACTCATTATTATTCTAATAAAATGATTTGCATAATGCATTATCATTACATTTTCTTTTTCAATTTTTATTCTTTCATCTTTTTGCACGTATCTTTGCCCACATCTTTCCATTGCATCCATTCTTCAAGTATCCAAATAATGAATGTGAAAACAATCATAATAAAAATTTAAGATTTAACTTAAAAATTCTATTCATATTGATGAACTTGATAGTGAAAAAGTTTTAGATGACTATACTTTGCCTCATAAATTAATGGGATCAATGGAACAAGAGAAAAAACCAATTAAACCACATCAAAAAGCTTTAGAAGTGGTTAATTCAAGAGAAGAAAAAAAATAAGAAAGAAGTTAAAATTAGCACAACTCTTCACCAAATGATAAGAAAAGGTTAATAGATCTACTTCATGAGTACGTAGATGTGTTCACATAGTCCTACGAAGCTATGCCAAGCTTAACACTAATATATTAAAGCATAAGCAACCCTTGAAACTTGAATGCAAGCCAGTACAACAAAAGCTAAGATGTATGAAGCCTAAAGTATTGTTGAAAATCAAGGAAAAAGGTTAAAAAACAATATTATGCTAGTTTTCTTGAAATAGCCAAATATCCTAAATGTTTGGCTAATATAGTCCCAGTTCTCAAGAAAGATGGCAAGGTCATAATGTATGTAAATTATTGAGATCTAAATAGAGCATGCCCTAAAGATAACTTTCCACTATCTCATGTTGATACACTTATGGATAACACTACCAAGCATTCTATGTTTCATTCATGGATGGTTTTTAAGACTACAACTAGATTAAGATGACCATTGAAGATATGAAAAAAACCACATTTATAACAATGTAAGGAACTTTTTGCTACAAAATAATGCCCCTTGGATTAAAGAATGTTGGAGCCACATATCAAAAGGCAATGGTAACTTTTTTCTATAACATGATGCATAATGAGATCGAAGTATATGTTGATGATATGATTGCCAAATCTCGTAAATGAGAGGATCATGGTACTAATTTTAAAAAATTATTCGAAAGATTAAGAAAGTTTCAACTCAAGCTCAATCTAACCAAATGCACATTTGAGATAAAATCTAGAAAATTATTAGGATTCATAGTTAGTAAAAAGGGATAGAGATGGATCCAAATAAAGTAGAACCTATTCAGAATCTATCTCTTCTACAAGCACAAAAATAAGTGCAAGGCTTTCTTGGGAGATTAAACTACATTGCCTATTTTATCTTTCAACTTACTTAGAAAATTGATACCATTTTCAAATTGCTTTACAAAAAGAATCCAAGTGAGTGAAATAATGAATGTCAAAGGCTTTCGAAAGAGTCAAAGAATATTTTATTAAGCCTACCAGTGTTGGTATCACCAGTCCTTAGGAAGCCCATGATATTGTATCTAATGATGAATGATAATTCCATAAGATATGTATTAGGGCAACATGATGAACTAGGTAGGAGAGAATAAGCTATCTACTATTTGAGCAAGATATTCATTGATTGTGAGTCAAGATACTCATCTTTAGAAAAAAATATGCTATGCATTAACCTGGATGACTCAAAGATTTAGGCAGTATATGCTATATCATACAATATGGCTTATTGCAAAATTAGATCTTCTTAAGTATATTTTTGAAAAGCCTTCACTATTTAGGAAATAAGTTAGATGGTAGGTTATGCTTTCAGAACATGAGATTGTTTATGTGACTCACAAATTGATCAAAGAAAATGCAATAGTTGAGTTTTTGACAAAACGAGCTTTTGATGATTATGAGCTAATAAAGCTTAATTTCTCTGATGAAGACTTGATAACTGTTGAATAAGAGGTATCTATAGAAAAGGCATGGAAAATGTTTTTTGATGGGGCTTCTAATGCTTTTGGACATAGGATTGGGGTAATTTTGATATCTCCAAATGATTATTATTACCAAATCACTGCTAGACTAAATTCCAGTTGCACTAATAATAGAGCTGATTATGAAGCATGTATAATGAACTTACAAGCCATAATTGAAAAGAAAATTGAACTCTTAGAAGTATATGGAGATTTAGCCTTGGTGGTTTATCAGTTACGTGGAGAATGAGAAATAAAGATGTTAAGCTAGTTCACTACTAAAAATACATCTCTGAGTTGATCAAGCAATTTGAAAACATCCAATTTGAGCACTTACCTAGAAAAAAAATCAAATTGCTGATGCCTTGGCTATTTTGGTTGCTGTGATGAAAATGAATGAGAACTCTGAAATCCAACCTACCAAGCTAGAAGTAAAAGACTTGCCAGCATATTGTTCAAGTGTTAAAGAAGAAGTTGATGGGCAACCTTGGTACCATGACATCATATAGTACCTAAAATGTCAACTGTATCAAGAGTATACCAAAAAAATGACAAAAAAATCATTTAAAGAATGGTAGTGAGATTCTTTCTTGATGAAGAAGTACTTTATAAAAAAGGTTAAGATCAAGTGCTCTTAAGATGTGTCAATGCCACTGAAACATAAAGGTTACTTGAAGAAGTACATGATGGAGTCTATGGAGCCCATGCCAATCGTCATATGATGGCCAAACAAAGAATGAGGGTAGGGTATTACTGGCTATCAATGGATAATAATTGCATCAATTATGCAAAAAAGTGCCATAAATATAAGATATATATAGATAAGATTAATACTTTTCCAATAAATCTACATGTCCTAGCACCTCCATGGCTCTTCACAATTTGAGGCATGGATGTGATTGGACCTGTTACTTTAAAGACTTCAAATAAGCATAGATTTATTTTTGTAATGATAGATTATTTCACCAAAAGGGTGGAAACAACCTCATATTCAAGTGTCACAATGGCAGTAATGTGTAAGTTCTTGGAAAAAAGAGATAATATGTCGATATAAGTTTTCAAAAAAGATCATTTCTAGTAATGCCAAGAATTTGAATAGCAAGATGATGAAGGAAGTATGTGCTCAGTTTAAAATCAAGCTTCATAACTTTACACCCTATCGACCAAAGATGAATAAGGCAGTAGAAGCTGCTAATAAAAACATTAAAAAAATCTTAGAAAATATGATTGATATGCATAAGAAGTGGCATGATAAGTTATCTTTTGCTTTGTATGCTTATAGGAACTCAATGTAGTACTGCCAATTGAAGTAGAGATTTCTTTTTTAAGAGTTCTAATAGAGGCTGAATTAGAAGAAATAGAATGGATCAAGAATCATTATGAGCAACTGAACCTCATTGAAGAGAAAATAATGATAGCTTTGTGACATGGTAAATTATATTAGAAGAGAATGATGAGAGCACATGATAAAAAGGTTCGACCTTTGTAATTTCGAAAAGGAGAATTGATTTTGAAAAAGATCATTCCAAACTAGCTTGACAATCAAGAGAAGTGCATACCAAATTATGAAGAACCATTAGTGGTGAAAAAGCTTTTTCTAGTGGTGCATTAATTATGATTGAAATGGATGAGGATGAATTGCCAAAGCCAATAAATTTTGATATTATGAATAAATATTTTGTTTAAAAAAAAGACTTAAGGTGAAAAAGGGCAGTTTAAGTTAAAAAGGGGGCATATAATTTGAAAACCTTAAAAGACAGCTTAATGTAAGGATGGAATGGCATTAGTGAACACCAAATTGGAAGTGACCATAAATGGTAAAGAAAGCTTTTTATGGTGGTGCACTAATTCTAACTAAAATTGATGGGGATAAATTGCCAAACCCAACCAATTCTGATGCAGTAAAGAAATATTTTGATTAAAAAAAAAAAAAAAAAAGACCTAAAGTGAAAACTCAAAAAGACAATTTGAGTAAAAAAAAAGGGCATCTAAGTAAAAAATGTGAAAATGTGGCTTAGATGCAAAGATGGAACAACCTCATGAAAGTCTTACCACATAGGGGCAAAGTGGTTTGATAAAGTTCGTCATGATAAAGAATGTTGATGGAATGGGCTTTGAGAAAAGAATTTTGGATTATTTGGTTAAGGTTGTTGAACATTCATTATTTGGATATTTGAGACCCATTCAATTATTGATTGACCATTTTCTTTTAGTTCCTTGGATACTTGATACTCATTCAATTATTGATTGATTATTGTCTTTTGTTCACCAAATCCATTTCTTTTAATAAATATCCTTTTAACCTTTCACATTGCCTTATTTATCTCCATTTTAATTAAGGAAATACATGATTGCATTGTGTTTGTTGTGATATTATAATTATTATAATAATAATGAGTAAATGAAAAAATTTCATAAAAGATCTCTACATTGCTTTAGAAAAAGGGAAGGGAATAGTAAGGGTAATAAGAAGGCTTGAAAGAATGTCAATCCCCAGTAATTTAGAATAAAATTTTTGGGATCCCTATTTGTAATTGGATGATAAAGTGGATAAGATTACTTGATAGTGTAGGATATCCCATGTGGATAGTGCATGATAACCCATGTTGATAAGAAATTTTTTTAATTTGGATGATAAAATGGATGAGAGTACTCAATGGTCAATCATAGCTCATGTTGAAAACCATAGGTGTTAAAGAATTGGAAAAAGTATAAAGATAAATCAAGAGCTTTGATAACCTTTTGATTTACCACAAATGAAAAGATAAATGAATTACATTGCATGTATTGCATTTTTTCACATGTATTATATCCATGCATTCACATTGAGAACATTACATCATGCATGCCTGAAAAAAAACAAGAAAACTAAAAATTAAATCACAAAATTGTAGTGAATCTTGAAAATTTTTTCATTCATTGCTTGCATTTATTATATACATTTAAAAAGTGAAATGAAAAATAGATGTTGAAATATTTTTGAAAAACATTAGAAGGTGATCAATGAAGGTTCAGATGAGATGCATGCATCACATTGAGAACATTGCATCATGCATGTTTGAAAAAAACAAGAAAACTAAAGATTGAATCATGAAATTGAAATGAATCTTGAAAAATCTTTTCATTCATTGCTTGCATTTATTGTATACATTTGGAAAATAGAACAAAAAATAGATGTTGAAATGTTTTTGAAGAGACATTGGAAAGTGATCAATGAAGGTTCAGATGAAATGCAAAGACTCAATTTAAAGTAACATTTTTTTAAAGTTTGAATGCCTCTAGCAGGGAAAAGCTTTCTTTATGGTAAGAATGATCTATAAGACCTTCAGGCATGATCTTGAAAATCATATATCTCATTTGATTTTTCAAAAGTTTCAAAGCCTCGATTGTGATGGAGTATTTCATTTTTCTAAAGTTCCAAAGCTTTAGTTGTAGGGGAGCATTTTATTTTTAAAAAATTTTAAAGCCTTAATTGTGGAAGAGCATTGTACCAAAGTTTTAAAGTCGAAGTTATTGGGGAGCATTTTATTTTTCAAAAGTTTCAAGCCTTTGTTAAGAAAGAGCCTTTACAATTTTCTTTTCAATTTTTCTTGACCCGAACAAAATAGATGTGTTTTATCTTTGTACAATTCTTGTTTCATAGAAAATACAAAAAGAAGAGCAATTGTTGATACCTTATTTTGTCCAAAATTTTTTTAGTAATAAAATAGGCTTCATTCATGAAATTGGGCTTTAATATGAAATTATAAGCCCAATGATTGAAAGTCTAAACACAAAAATTCTTGAACCTTAATTTTTATTTTTAATTTCATTTCTAATTTTTAAATGGGTTTTTGGTTTTTAATTTTGATTAGTTTTTGTTTAATTTTGGGTCAAAGTCAAAAGTAAAAAAAAAAAGAGTAAAACAAATGCAAGAAAAAAATAAAAAATCAAAACAAAATGTGGAATTTGTTTCTGCTAAAACTTTAGATTCCATCCCATCATTGAATCTAATCTCAGATCATGAATTAATTTTGGAAAACTTGATTCCTAATCTTTATGCAAAAAGGAAATATTACATATGATACTGAATTTCGCAAGTTCTTCTAGATTTGGTAAAACTTAAGAATTTCCAAACTTAAAGGAATTCAATCCCTATATAAGAACCCTTTAATCTATGAATCAAGGGACATAAACATCAAGCAATACAACAAGTAATAAAGCACTCATAAGCAATAAACAAAAGCCATCAATGCATCAAACTTTTTGGGTTTGGTTTTTGGGTTCTGGGAATTCAAGATTCTAGTTTTGGGATATTCCTAATTGGGTTATGGTATTTGAAATTGTTGGAAAAAGCTAGGAGATTGTTTTGAAATTTAGGAATTGGAATTGTTCTATTTTAGAATTGTTTTGGAATTTTTGGATTTTGGTTGAATTTATTTGAATTTATGGATTCTTTTTATTTTTTTGGATTTGGGTTAATTCAAAATTTTATTGAAGTTCCTAGGATATTGAAATTGATTTTAAGTTTTTTTTTTAATATCTGGGTTGTTCTAGAATTGAAATAGAATTTCTGGTTTTTTCTAAAATTTTGTTAGGTTTTTTAGGTTTAAGGTTGAATCTTTTGAAGAATATTTAAATTGTTTGGTGAGATATATGGTAGCTAAAGGAAAAGGCGGCGGTCGAAATCTAGGTTTTTAAAATTTTTGGGTTTGTTTGAAATTTTTTATGACCAGTTTAAATTTTTGGCACTGGATTTTAGGTTTTGGTCGATTTTTAGAGAAAATGGAGTTTTCTAGTAAAGGTTTTAGAGAAAAGGTAGAAAATTTGAGGGCTTGAGAGGGAAAGAACAAGGGTACTCTGAGGAAAAAGTTTGATTTTTTACTTTTATAGTAGTACAAAGTGACACCGTTTGGGAGAAGATCTGACCGGTGCATGACTTGAAGACCCATGCATGACCTGGGCTCAAACCCAGTAAATACTTAACCTAATCACAACATTTTCCTTTCTTTTTTTGGTTTTAATTTCTATTTCTATTTTGATTTGTTTAGAATTGTTTTAGAATTTTTGGATTTTTGTTGAATTTGTTTGAATTTCTGGATTCCTTTAATTTTTTTGGGTTTGGGTTAATTGGAAATTTTACTAAAGTTTCTAGCTTACTGAAGTTGATTATGAGTTTGTTTAAGTATCTAGGTTGTTTTGGAATTGAAATCGAAATTTTATTTTTTTGAATTTTTTTTGGTTTTTTGGATTTAAGTTTGAATTTTTTGAAGAATATTTGAATTTTTTGGTGAGATATATGGTAGTCAAAGGGAAAAAGAGGTAGTTGGAATCTGGGTTCTTGAAGTTTCTAGGTTTGTTTGAAAATTTTGATGATTGGTTGAATTTCTCGACATCGGATTTTAAGTTTTGGATGGTTTCTATAGAAAATTAAGTTTTTCGGTGAAGGCTTCTAGAAAAAAGGTAAAGAAACTGAAGGCTGGAGAGAGAAAGAATAAGGGCACTGCAAGGAAAAAGTTTGATTTTTTACTTTCATAGAAGTATAACATAACACCGTTTAGGAGAAGGTTTGACCTATGTGTGAGTCGAAGACCTGCATATGACCCGCATTCTAACCTGATAATGACTTGACTCGATCGCAACATTGTCTTTTTCTTTTTTGTTTTAATTTTGATTTTGATTTTCTAATTTTCTAATTTGTTTGCTTTGTTTTTTTTATTCTATTTATAATTAATTATTTTATTATTTTAATTTTGTGATTGAATCAAAGAATGAAAAAAAATGAAAAAACTTTTATTATTTATTTGCATGAATTTAACATAATTGCATGATTTAATTGCTTTTTTTTGCATGATTAATCTTTGCAGGATTATTAATCTATATATTTGCAAGATTATTAATATATTTATTTGTGTGATTGCATGATTATTAATATATTTATTTGCATGATTATTTATTATTTTTTATTGAATGATATGATATGATTTTATGATTATTGCATGATATGATTTTATAATTATTGCATGTTATGATATGATTGCATGGTATGACTATACTTATTTGTGTATTTGCATAATTAATATTTATGGCATGATTTTGCATGATTAATTATTTATTATTGCATGATTAATATTATATTTGCATGATATCTAATTGCATGTTTTTTTATTTATTGTATGCATAATTGCATGATTATATTTAATTACAAAATTACTAATATATTTGTATGATTATATTTAATTGCATGATTATATATTTGCATGAATGGTTATTAATATATTTGCATGGTAGTTTATATTATTGCATGATAATTATTATTTTTTTGCATGATATTATATATTATTACATGATTAAGCATGAAAAATAATATATTTGCATGATATTTTTGTATGAATATTTTATCATGATCTGCGTATGATATTAGTGCATGATAAATTTTGCATGGTATGATTTGATATTTATTTTATGATTACATGATTTGACACTTTGATAAAATTTTTGTATCACCAAGGTGCCTAATAAATAAAAAGTTTGGAATTGATTTTGATTGGCATCATATAAAACTATCTTTGACAAGGCTTAAGTAAGATAGCACATAATTAATTTGGTACCAATTTTGGGTATAAAGGAGTGCTAATACTTTTCTCATACATAATTGACTCATGAACCTTATTCTATTGATGTAGACTAGATTCTATTCTTTTTAGGGACCCTTAGTTCAAGCTAAGACAACCTTAATAAAGATAGATTCACATAGGTGGCCAATCACACATATATAAAAAAGGCTAGTGGTAACTAGTGTTGGCAACGGGTCGGGTTTTGCTTGCTCCTAACCCGACCCGATTTTATAAACATAAAACCCGTACTTGTACGCGACCCAAATTTTTTTTATTTTTTATACTTGAACTTGATCCAAACCCGACATTATATAAATTGTACCCGATCCGACTCGAAATTAATAAAATATTATTTTTTAAAATATAAAATATTATTTTTTAAATATAGATATATAAATATATATAAATAAAAATTTTAAAAATAATTAAGAAAATAATTTTTTATATAATATCGGGTCGAGTCGGTTTGCCTAAAACTTGAACCCTACCCGACCTCGATTTTCCCTTAATAATACTCGACCCGACCCGACCCGAAAACCAAGTTTGGAAAAAAAAAACCGACCTTATAGGGTCGGGTCGGAACCCGTCGGTTCCGGGTTGGGTTGCCAACCCTGGTGGTAACTCAATGATTTTTGTTTTTAATGGGTAAGTTCTTTCATTTTAAACATTATAACAGATAAAATTTCATTTGATATCAATAAAATAGATTAAAGTTTGACACGTGATGCAATTAATATATAAGAAAATTAAATAAAATAAACTTTTTCCTTTTTTTTCTTCTTTATTTTCTTTATCATTCTCTCTTTAAGATCTCTTTAAGGGTCTAATTGAATATTATAGTTTAAGGGTTGATTGATTAAATTTTGTCATGTGATTACATTCCATTCGTTTAAGGATTGAATTGGGTTGAAGCAGAAGATTGAGTGAAAATACAAGATTAAGGGTTTAATTGATTACAATAAAAGTGTTAAGAATTTAAATGATTATTAAATTATAATTCAAAAATATTTTTGAGCTTTTAGCCAACTTTTTATTTAAGAAAACATATACGTATCGATAAACTTTTTAATATTGAAAATGAGTGAGTTATCTTATGAATACAAGAAAGAATGATATGAAGAATCACAAATTTCGAATATGAAAATAAGAAAGTAAAAATTTCGACTCAAGTAATAATTTTAATTTATAAAGAATGCATTTACAATTTTGGAAAATTCTTTAATAAAAGAAAGATCCTCTAATCTTTTCTTTTGCAAAAATTCACTTTAAGAGATTTATGATTTATTCTTGAATTGAAAAAAAAATGGATTTGTTCTTGAATAAAAAAAACTTAATCTTTCCCAAAGTCTTGGAATTTGTTTCCAAAATTTAGAAATTGATTATAAAAGTCTTGAAATTTGATCCAAAATTTAGAGATTTTAAAAATTTAGATCTTCCTCCTTAGGTTTTGTTATCCAAAATGTAGGGATTGTATTTTAGAATTCTTGAAATTTGGTTTCAAAATTTAAAGATGGTTGGAGAGGCTTTGATTCTTTATATCTTCATTTCTTGGATTTGTGTGAGTTTTAAAGTCTCTGTCTTTTTAGATCTTCTTCTTTCCTAATTGTGTGTCAAATAGTTATGGAGGAGCTTTACACAGATTTGATAATTCGTATATTTATATTTATTTATTTTGTGTCAAATATTTAAAATATAAAAATTATTGTGTCATAATTCATCTTGACACGTAAAATATGAAATATATTTTTAATTTTTATCCAACCATATGAGATTTTTGCTAAAATTTTAAATCATGATATTTTTATATTTTTTTTATATAATTTTCATATCATATAATTATGTTGTATTTAAAATTCCTATAAGTCTGAGTTTACGTTTATAGTGCTTAGTTAAGAGTGTTTTTAAATTAAAAATTTATCTCTTTAAATTTATTCATAAATTATTTTAATTTAATTAGAAATAAATATGATAACTTAAATGTGCAATTTAATTTAATGATTCGTGACTTTTTGAAACTTGATTTTATTTTAAAAATATTTTTATTTAATAAGAAATTAAAATGATGACTTATAAATGACATTTGGTTGGATGAAATACCAATATTCGCAATTTGATTAGAAACACCTGGTGTCTTATCATGCTTGACCAAACTAATGAATTGAGAAATCTTCAATTAATTTATATAACACTTAAAAATTTCAATTGGTTGCTAAAGACATTTTGAAGAAAAATTTTGAAAGACATATGACACTTCTTAATTGACTGCAAATTTTCTTGTTCTACACATTTTAATTTACTTTTTTTTCATAAGCAAAGTTTCAAAAGAAGCAATACCGCTGCTACAAGAAATTAACATATTGTATGCAAGAAGCAACAAAAACAAAAGCAACTAAATATCGATGGAGTCACTTAACCCGTATTGGAAATATTGAATCAAATTTTAAAGATTTGATGAAATATGCTTTCAAATTTTTTAGAATTATTAAAGATATTACTTGACAGATAAAAGATTTATTAGATAATAATTCTAATGAAAAATAAGTTTGTGGTGAGTAAGTTAGTGGACTTATAATTAAAGGAAGTCTCAATTAGATTAAATAGGAGAAAAAATTTGATGGGGTTTTGTGCGTGGACACCTAATGGGCAAAGGGAGCACCCATGAGTATAAATGTTTGATTTATGTATGTTATAATTTATTTTGGATAACCAGTAAAATTGATTAATGAAATTGAAAATAATGATGATAGTAAAATTAATTATTATAACGATGAGATTAAAATCAGTGAAAATATATATTTTGATAAAAAGCAATAAAATGATCATTAAAGATATTAATTTAAAAATAAAGTAAAAAATTATTTTGATGCATATTTTAATTTTATTTAACATTTAAAATATAAAAAATTAATTATTTAAAAATAAAAATAATGAGTATAAATATAATGTTACTTTTAAATTTAATAAAATTATTTTAATCTTAATAAATTTAAGTGTACGAATAAAATTGGATTAAAAAATATTAATAGGGTAAAAATGTAAAAATGAGGTGTAATGAGCCACTGCACCCCTTTCCTACCAACAAAAAATTCCCTTCGCATCGAGCGCACGTAAACATAATTACTTTGTAATGATTATCAATTGCGACGCAATTGCAAAAAAAAAAAAAAAGGTTGTTAAATCGCACCATGCCATCGTTGCAGTGAGATCCAAATTCAGTCTTGGAGACCAAATGAAAATACTCATAGCTGACCAAGTGAGAGTGCTAATAGATTGGGCTGAGTGATTTGTGGGCTAAGATTGATTGTAATTTAGTGTTTAAATGAAATATTAATATGATTATAATTCTTTATAACTAATTAATAATTTTTCTTATCCGTAAATATAAGCAAATTGTATGCAGGACAGAAAGAATTTCTTATTTCTTATATGAATGATTTATTTTTCGTTTATGCCGTCCCTTACTTGGATAATTATTGAATTAAGGTTTGACCTAAACACCCCAAGCTAGCATTACATAACTTTCTATGGTTAGTATGGTACCCAGGAATGTTTTTTAAATTATTAAGTCTTAAATTTCACAGCTTCAATGATATTTGAACCAAAAAAGAGTTAAAATATAGTAAGGTGAGTACTACAAGCATGCAAAGAACAACAAAAATATTAAAGAATGTTTTTGGATGAAGTATGGATTATATTTTATTTGTGGAAAGAGTTTCAAAATTATAAAACAAAATTATTTTATTTGATTCATAAAAATAAAAATTATCAAATTTCTTGAAATTTAAATGTGGAAAGTTCAAATATCTTATTTTAAATTCCACATCTTAAGGTAAATTTTGTGTGATTCCTTTATTGTTTAATAAGATATCAATTATTTTACATAATTTTTATTTTCTTTAGTTATAACTATAAAACTTATCTTTTCGAGTTTTTAATATCATAAATAATGTATATATATTTTCACAAATCTAATGTTACTAATATATATTGCATTTTTTTTAATCTTTTTTCATCCCTAAATATCATAATTTTTTATAATTATTTTTTATCTGATCAAATTTCAATACTCAAAATTTTATTCTAAAAAAATTCAAATAATAATTATAAATACAATCATGGTATAATGAAATTCAAATTCTTTATAATTTTAAAATTTTACATCCACAACATACTCTTAGAGCTCTTCTCTTAAGGTTATCATTGCCCACTACAATTTAGCATTTCAATTACAGCTTACAATCCTCTGAATCCCATAGTTTATACCATTCTAGGCCACACTTAGAGGAGAAAAATGCATGATTTTTAGTTTCAATTGTTTGTGCATAACGTTTTTAATACAAAAGAGGTTGTAGTTTGAAGTAGAAGTTGTTGTGCTAGATTTGATCTCAAACTTACTAAGGCTACCTCATAAAAATGATTGCATGAATTAATTAAGTAAAGTTTTGGGTTCTGCTTATGCCTAATTTAATTTCAAGTATAAACATTCACTATATCTAGCAATAGGAGTAAGCTAATTTTTAGTACATATCCCTATTTTTATTTATAGAAAAAAAGCAGCAAGATGTCTCATGTTTAGCAATTTCCTCCAACTCCAACTAGTATTTTGAGTTATATTTGAACAATCCTGAGATAACCTATTAAGGTAAACACAAGTTAGTTTTTAGGTTGTCTTAGCTATAAGGAGCTGAGGTGAGGTTGGAAGGAAAACAGTTGTGACTTGCAGCCAGAAAAGACAGTCAAGGGCATTGGAGTTGTTACTTCGAGGCGCATTTTGATGCTAAAGTAATAGGATGCTTGAGGTAAGGTAAAAGAAGGAAAGAAAGATATGAAAATAGTGAAATGTGTGGAAAAAGCTTCAATAGAGGGAAAAGTCAGAATGTGTAGTAGGTTTAGGTGTTTTTGCTGTGCTTACATACCTAGTCTTCCAATTAACTTATATATGAGGCCAAAATGTGGTGACCTGACTGAGATAGTTGACAATTGATAGGATGTTTTCGAGAAGGGTTTATGTGAGTAAATGTGAGTTGCATTTAATGATCTTAGGCAAGCATAGGCTGCATTTAATGGTCTCAAACAAGTTGGATGCCAAATGGTTAGTTTTAAAGTGATTGTCTTAATATGTTGTCAATGGGACCTTAGGTCTTTCTTTTGGTGAAGGGTGAGCCATTTCCCTGGAGTGTATGATGTGGTTGTCTATGCATGCCTTGTCTAAGTGACCTTAAGTTATAACTGTTTGACTAAGCCTTGACTAAGTTGACCATTGGCCAATTGACTTAGCCGTAACAATTGCTTTCTAAGTTTAAGGGAGGTTATAAAGTGACCACCCTTAGACCATTATCTAAAGCTTGAAAAGGAATAGAAAAGAAGATAAAAAGTGTTTTGGCAAGGGTTTTTGTAGCTTAACGAGCTTGATGTGATGTGTCTTTTTAAAATGATACGAGCGTTTTTTATGAATAATTATGCTGATGTGTCCCTATAGGTGAGATGGATATGCTCGATGACCTTGATTGATAATGTGTCACACTAAGAAGTAATAAGTGTCTTTGACAAGCTAGGGAACTAGTAGAGCTATAGTGAGCAATAGGTGAGGACTTAGAAATATTTTTATGAAATTCTACACTTGTGTGTGGAGCATGTATTGTCAGAGCATATGTTATGGGGCAGTGTACTATATGCAACCATGTTTCTAAAGAAAGTGGCTAGACAGTCTATGTGTCATGCTAGGAATAGAGAGTTGTTTCTTATAATAATGGTAATAATTTCTAGAAAAGTATTTATTTTTACGAGGGAATGAATGTTTTAATTTTAAAAAATAGTTAACCGAAAGTTTAAGTTAAAAGAGGGATCAATATGGGTTATTCATGAATAAATTAAAATGATTCAAAGAGGTGTTGTTTCAAAGGTGTTGTTTCACACCTGCCTTTTGGCTAGGTATAATTGGATGTTTGGAAAAATTTTAGCCTTCACCTTTGTTATTTGCTTCCAAGAGAGAAAAAGTTTGTGCTTTCTGCTTTTTGTACTTATTCTTTGTGTTATAGTAAACTTCAAATTTTTTTTTTTTGGTAAGGTTCTGGTAGTTTTTTGTTTTACTTTTGTTTAGTATTTGGGTTACTTGAGAAAACAATAGAAATGGCACCAAAAAAAGGATTATTGTTAAGAGCTTTGATGAGGAGAGTGAATCTAGGGTTTTGGCCTCTAATATCGATGGTTAGCCTAGGGAAGAAAACACTCAGAGAGCCTAGGAAAGGATTGAAGATAGCCAATCTAGGGGTTGTGAAGGCCAAGGGAGTCAAGTTGGTGGTAGCCAAAGCGATGGCATAGTGATTAAGGGGTGCCCTTAATGTTGGTGCTAGTGCTAGTGCCCCTATTGTTAGGCATGGGTAAGATAAGGGGAAATGAGTTGTTGTGGAAGAACTAAAAGATTTGGCACCAAGTTTGTGGCCTCTAGATGGTTATGCTTATTGTACCATTATGCGATGATGGAACATGAATTGGATCATGTGATGTTCGACCTTAATGATTCTATATATAAAGTTTCTTTACCACCTTGAGAGTTCACTATTAATCAAGTGGGCTAGTTTAAAGGCATCGTAGACTTTTACTTACACAACTTCCATTATAGGTTCCACTTATCGTTGAACCTATCTTCCATTTATTGTTGGCTACCTTTAATGTTGTTGCCAATCAACTTATGCACTTAGTGACCTCTGTAAATGTCATTATGATGTTGTACATACTGAGGGAGGTTTATGGTCGGCTATACTTCTTGTAAGCTTGAGATAAAGTGGTTGTTATATATCTACCTTCTAACACTTACTTGTACTATGATCGATTTGTTGTAACATGTACCATGGTAGTAAGGGTGAGGTTTCCTTTCAAAATAAGGTGGTCATATGCCAATCTTTTGAGAAAAGAGATACCTGAGCTAAATAGGGATGAAGCTAAGCAAGTACAAAAGTTAAATGACTCTAAAATGTTCTACAAGAAGTTAGCCATGCCTAGGAACATTCGTGATTACTACACCATTACTGGGGAGGACCAAACTTTGGCTGCTATTGTTAATGAAAAATTGGTTGAAGAAAAGGCTTAAGATGTAGGTGCAGCCTAAGGCACTTATGCAAAAGCCTATCTTAAGGGCCAAAAATGTAAATTATTCATTAAGCTATTGTGTTTGTTGTTTGACTTATGGTATTGTTGAACTTGTTGCTCATGTTGATTTGTTTATTTGTGATTGTCTGTTATTGTTGTAGTGAAGAGAGTGGTTGTGAAAGCCAGGCAACTTAAGAGGCTAAAGGCCCGTCCAAGGGATATTCTTGCCAAAAGGGTAGAAGTAGCCCCTGAAACAGTCTCTTCCCTAGCTCATGCATTAAGTCTTGCACCAATTTTTACCTCAATTCCTATACCATCTCTTGCACCCAGAGTCGAAAGGGAAAAGGGTAGTAAGAGGTTAAAGTGTAAAAAAAAAGTGTAGGGGAAAAAATGTAGGCATGCCAAGTGTTAATGACCTTTATAAGGGTAATTATTGTGTTTATTTCTAACTTCTGTTCTTGTGTTGATTATAATCCCTATGTCTTTGTTTTGTAAAGATGGATCATCAAGTCAAATTTTAGAGGTTCATTGGCCAAAAAAGCCAGAAGAGTAAGAGGCCTTTAGCTATTAATCCACTTCATTCCAAAAGACTTACTATTAGAGGCTTTGGTTTACCTACTACAACTGCTGCTACAGTTGTTCCAAGTCCACTTCTTGCTCATGCTGCTTCAAGCTCTGTCCCAACTGTTGTAATTGATCTTGTAATCCCATCCAAAGCCCCTGTTGTTATGTTAACTATTGCTCATCCTCTACTGAGGGTCTTTGCACCTACACCAACAACTACTACCCCACTAGCTCTTGCTATTCTAGTCCCAGCCCCTACCCAAGCCCTAACTCTTTTGCCTCTATTAGCAACAACTTTGGCCAAGAATGTGACCACTAAGGCTGAGTTGGGTGGGCTTACCACTAAATAGTTTTAGGTAAGCCTCAGAACAACTGTCCTTACTACTAGTTATGCTGTAAAGGGGCTAGATAGTGTCTGCTCCAAAGACTTTGCTATATAGTCTTTGAGGCCTAGGACCTTATTTCTTACTAATGCTTCTTATGTGTAGGCTATTACTAGCCTACCTAAGTTTGCTAGGAATAAGGCTTAAAGGTTCCTATTGCTTAACAATCTATAAAATGAACTCTCTCTAGTTGCTAAGGTAATCTTTGTGTTGTTGAAATTATATATTTGTTGTTTTTAATATAGTGATTAACTTTGATCCATTACTATGCTTTATGTGGTCCCTGGCCACCAAAATATGTGTTTATGAGCAAGATAGGGAATTGATGGCCAATCTGGACTTCAAAAGGGAAGAGCTGAAAAGAGAGAGGCAGAGGGTTGCTACTAGGCTTCCTTAATGAAGGAAAATGATGCCTCTATTGAGGGGATCTCATAATGCCTTTTTAACAAGGGAAATAGAGGCCACAAAGGCCAAAATAAAAGTGACAACAGGGAATAATTAGGCCTTCCAATAGGCTATGGATAATATGAATGCTCATTTAAGAGGAATGGAGGAAGAAAAAAATAAGGTAAAGGTAAAATAGGTTACGGTTGTGGCTCTAGTGAATCAAGCATAAAAAAAAAAGAAGCAAACCTTAGTAGAGAGAAGGCAAGCCATCATTGATAGGGAGTAGGCCTTAGCACACACTTTACAAGTGGAGGAACAATTGGTGAAGCTAAAGGTTGTGATAGAAAAGGAAAAGGCAAAATCTTCTACGATAATAAAAGAGCATGATACAGAGTGGACTGAAATCTGTACAAGTATTGGGCTGTAGTATAGATTGTTTATGCTGTACTAGGTGCAACTCCAAGTAAGGCCGTTAGACTTAAGTGGTAGGCATTGACTTTACAAAAATAAGGGAACCTCTAAAGGGATTTAATGTAGAATATATTAAGGATTTAACCTTGCTAGAAGTTTTAAGGGCCTCTGTGGAATCTACTAAAATCATTGTAGGCTTAGACTTAAATGCTTTACCAGCTTCCTTTAATGATGCTAAGGTCAAGAGTTCTAGCACTGAACCTGTCCTCAAGGGACATGGGGTTGTTAATGCTATTGTTCCCCTACCTTCTGTTGAGCCTGCACTTGTACTGACTAAAGAGCCAACTATTAAGGCTTTTGTTCTTCCCACTAAAGGTGAGACTACCATCCCTACTGCCAAGGATTGTGCTTTTTCTACCTTTTAGGGCTTTGATTTATATATTTCTTCATTTCATTTTAAATTGTAATTTTTGATGTTGCTCTATTATGTATATATTTTATAATTAAAAGTGAAATTTTCACAATCCTTATCCCAACTCACTTTACTGGTTTAGTAACTTGATTGCAACTATCGATATGAGTTAACCATATATTTGCTTATAGAAAAGATGACTAAGTTAAGAACATGTAATTATCAAATTTCATGTAAAGTTGATAATCGTGAGACATCTGCTTATAAGAATTAGCTAAGTTGAAACTTTGTTCAAGTATATTGATTTTGCATTATACTAGTTTTCATCAAAAACAACGTTTGTAAATTAAACAATTAGTATTTAGATTAAACTTCAAGAATTTGTGCAAGTTAAACTAAGTAGTGTGGTTAACATTATAAAGTTCACTTACAATAAGCCAAGTTACTCCTCAGCATATAACAAAGCAATTGTAATCTTAACAACTTTTCTTTATCAAGCAAATAACATATCAAATTTAATGGTGTAACTTATTAGATGGCTTTAAGAATTGTAGGAAGAGTTGATCACTAAGTGAGAACTACCTTAAAATATTTAAATGAAATAGTGGAAATAAAATGGCTTGTTAAAAATAATAAGTATGGCACCTTGTTTATCAAGCAGATAGCATATCAAATTTAATGGTGTAACCTATTAGATGGCTTTAAGAATTGTAGGAAGAGTTGATCACTAAGTGAGAATTGCTTTAAAATATTTAAATCAAATAATGGAAATAAAATGGCTTGTTAAAAATAATAAGTATGGCACATTGTTGTAAGGTAATTGTTTTGCTTGCTATAGTTTTATCGACCTTATTTTAGCCATGTTGGCCTCATGTCTAAATTAGTGAGATGAAGCTTGACGCATGGTGTGTATTAGGTGTGTTGGCTGAATAGCCTTAACACAATATGAAAGGTGCACTGGGGCACATTGAGTGTATTGTTTTAAAGCCTTAACATAATAAGAGAGTAGTCTATATGGGCACATTAGACATGTTGGCATGGACACTTAAAGCAATAAAAAAAAGATGTACTGGGGCACATTGAGTGTGTTGGCTTAGAGCCTTAACACAATAAATGGTGCACTAGAGTGCATTGGGCATATCAATAAGAAGTGGGGTTTGTGTTCACCCATACGCCTTAATGTAACAAATATGTCACAAAAAGGTACGTTGAGTGCGTTAGCTTAAAACCTTGACATAATAAATGGTGCATTAGGGAGCGTTGAGTGTATCAATAAGAAGTGGGGTTTGTATTTGCCCATATGCCTTAATGTAATAAATGTGGTGTGTAAGATGTGCTGACCATGTTGGCTTAGAGACTTAGTGCAATAAATGGCACATTGGGGCATATTAAGCATGTCGGCAGGAAGTGGTATTTATGCTTACTTATATGCCTTTGCACAATAAATATGTCTTACAAGGCTTGTTGAGCATGTTTGCTTAGAATCTTAACATAATATATGGTGCATTACGGCACGTCGATAGAAATTAGTGTCTATGTTTGCCCATACGCCTTGCTTAAAAGAAAGGGTGGTGAAACCTAAATGTATAACTTAAAAAATACATAAGTATTAAAAAGTAAATATGAGTATTTAAAAATACTGTATAAATGTCAAAAGAGGTGGCTAGATGTCGTATTTCTTCAAATAGGCAACGTTTCAAGCCCTTGATATGGGGTTACCCCTCATGTCCTCTAACCTGTAAGCTTTAAACCTAATGACTACTGATACTCTATATGGTCCCTCCTAATTGGGTGATGGCTTTTTTCTTTCAATGCTTGACTTTGGAATCATAATATTTAACAACTTGTTAAGCCTTGGTAGCCAATATAACTTCGATTAGGTCCTTAATTTCTTGCAACAAATCCAAGTTAGCCTTCGAAGTTTCTTTATTCTAGTTAAAGTCAAAATGTGCTATTTTGAGTGTGTTTGTGCCTATCTTAGTAGCTATCACTATTTTTGTCCTATAAGTCAAAGTAAAGGGTGTTTCTTTTGTTGCCAAATGATCTATGATCCTAATTGCCTAAAGTATATGGGTTTTCTCTCCCATGCCTTATGTTGCTTCATTTAACTTCTTCTTGAGGGTAGTTAGAATCTTTTAGTTCATGGACTTTACCCGTCATTTGTTTGAATATCGGCCATTGAACTGTATACCAAGGCTACTTTGAAATTTTAGTAAAATCATTTTAATTTTTTAGCCTAAAATTATGTTTTATTATCTGACACAATGGTGTAAAGGAGACCAACCTACATGTAATATAATTCTAGATGAAATCTTTCATTATTTTGATCGAGATTATGGCCATTAGATCTACATCTACCCACTTTGAAAATAATCAAACGTATGATCATGAATTTCTTTTGGGCAATTGCCATAGGAAATGATCTTAGGATGTCAAAACCCCAATGTGTAAATGGCCATGGTTGAAAATCTGATTAAAGGCTTTTGTTGGTTGTATAAGGACTTTGGCAAACTTTTGACATTTATCACACCTTTTAACTAACTCTGTTCTTTATTATGGCCTAATAATAATCCTATCTTAGTGCATTCTATGCTAATGCTCACCCATCTACATAATGGCCACACACTAATTCATAACTTTTTCTCAAAACATATTCTATTTCAGATGAGACGACACACTTGAAAAGAGAGGCTGAGAAAGCTTTCTTTTACAGGTTATCTCCCATTAGTGCAAACCTTACTAATCTTTTTTTGTACCTTCTTACATTTTTTAAGGTCAGAGAGGTACTTCTCTTTGAGGTGCACCTTAATAAGAGTCATTTTATTGTCTTCTTCTTCTATAAAAAAGATAAATGGAGAAAGCAAGTATCAAGGTGTGGGCATATACTCCCATAGAATCTTTCTACATTCATTGATCTCAATAGATGCTACCAACTTGGACAATGAGTCAGTTTTGGTGTTGTTAGTATCGGTGACCTACTGTAAGATCATTATAGTGAAAGGCTAACTATGTTGATGAATAAATGTATGATACTTAGTGAGCATGGAATCCCTAACTTCATATTTGCCATTCATTTGGTAGGCTACTAGTTGAGAATTTGTATACACGATCAATTCCTTGACATTCAAACTAGTTGCTAGCATTAGTCCTATAACTAAGGCCTCATACTTAGCTGCATTAATAGAGACAAAAAAATTAAAGGACAGGCCATATTGCCACTCTTGTCTTTGTGGGCTTAACACTAAAATCCTTGCTCTAAAGCCATCTTTTTTCCTGATGAACTATCCACATACAATAACCATGTGTACTCTAGTATAAGGCTTACCACTAAAGAGCATTGGATATTTTAGGGGGTAGTGTGGAAGGCTCAATTGGTTTATTTGTTTCTTGTTTGTTTTGTGGTTTTGCTTGGGGATTTAGAGGTATGGGAAAGGCTTGAGTTTAGGGCAGAGTTTTTGCCTCATGTGTGAAAGAGCACTCGATGAGAAAGTCTGCTAGAGCTTGAGCCTTAATGGCCTTTCTTGGCTTGTATTCGATGTAGAACTCACTAAGCTTAACACTCTATTTCATCATTCTTCCTGAATTGTTAATCTTATGCATGACTTCCTTGAGTGGCTGGTTTGTTAGTACAACTATGGCGCATGCCTAAAAGTATTGTCGTAATTAATGAGCAACCATGATTAGTGTGAAGGTTATTTTCTTCAACCTTGTATAATTAACCTCCCTATTTTGCAAAGCCTTATTGGTGTAATACACTAGTACTTGATTTTTATTTACCTCTGTAGATATCAAATTTTATCCGAAACATTTTAGTATGGTTAAACAAAGTCGATTTAAAGCCCGTAAAAAAGCCTTTTTAAGAGCCCACAAAATGCATCGATATTTAAGCCTAATAAACAAAGAAAAATGAGACATGTATGGTTACTGTCAGCTCTTTCACATGAATTTATATGGATGATATCTTTTCACATGGATGCATGAGAAATAAAGAATAAATGAAACAAGTAAACCCCCTAAAGCTAACTCTGGTTAAAAGTGCACAAAACTTGGTTAAAATAAATAGAATCGAGGTCAATCCTTAAAGTTCACAACCTAATTAGAATCAATGTGGTTTAAAATTAAATTTAGTGATTTTTAAAACACTAAAAATTGTTATTGCACTAGGGGAAGTACAAAATTATTAAAATGCCTTTTAGGGGATATTTTTATAATTTGACATTTTTAAGCTTGGATTTTCATAAAAATTTTAGATTTTAATTTCATAATATTTCATGATTTTTGGTGCATTTGAAATCATAGTAGTACCTCAAGAAGTGTGAAATTACCAAAATATCCCTATAAAGGTATTTTTGTAATTAGCCTTCCTGAGCTTGGATTTTCATGAAATTTTTCATATTTCAATTTCATAATATTTCATGATTTTTTATGTTTTAAAATCATAAAAATGAGAATGAGAACATTGATTTCTAAGAAAATGGCCTAGCTACCGAAAACTTTGCACTAGGGGTAAAATGGTCTTTCCACGGGTTTAAAGGCTATAAAAATCTAACCTTTGCAATGAATAATATAGACCATTAGATCTCTCATTGATCTTGATCCAATGGCTTAAGTTTGTTCTTGAAAAAAAGAAAGGAAGAAACTTTGACCCATGGATGATATTGGATCTGAAGGCCTATAGACACCAAGAAAAGAAGATATTTTTTAGAGGGCTCTTGAAAAGCTGAAAAAGGGGTTTGCTAGGGAAGAGCTAGAAGAAATGGAAACAGTAAAAAAAAAAGAGAAAGAAAACAACTAAGAAAAAGGTAAAAAAATAGTCGATTAGAGAAAGAATGAGAGGAAGGAGAAAAAAAAGAAAAAAAAAGGACAAGGCTTGAAAGAAAGGGGGTCTACTAAGAAAAAAAAAGAAAGCAAAAGAGCTAGAAGAGAGAAAAAAGAAACAGCTGAGGAGGTCTTTAATTTTTTTTTTTAAGAAAAGGAAGTAGAAAAAGTTTCCTATCTAAAAGAAAGACAAAGATAAGTTTTAAAAAGAAAGAAACAATAACGAAAAGGAGAGAAACACAAAAAGAAAGGAGTGTGCAGGAAGGTTAGAAACAAAAAAAAAAAGATCTTGGGAAGCCACTAAGGTTAAAAAAAAAGATCAAAATAAGCAAACAACAGAAAGAGAGAGGAAAAAAAAAGAAATAATAAGGTAACTCCATTTGCATCTATTTCGTTGGACGCTTATTGCTTGTTATTTTCCTTCATCTCGTTTTTTCTTCTTTTACGTGTATTTGGTGATGTTTTGTTCAGGTTGTCATTGGATAGAGGTTTTGCATGGTCTCTTTTTACCAATAATGTATTGAGGGTTATTATGAAATTTGTTTTTGTTCATCTAGTCTTTTTATTCATTTTTCTTCATCGAAAATAAGCATGATATGCTACGTGAAGATGAGAAAAAGGAAAAATTATTCTTCATAAACTCGATTATGTTGTTTTATTGCTTATAAAGATTTGAAAACTTATGGTATGAAAGTGTATATTTTTTTGGTGAAAAAAAACTGTAGGAAATCATAGAGAACCTAGTGATTCTTGTAGCTGTGACAAAGAGTTTTTAAACCAAATTTTATCCCTCTATGCTTGCCATTTATTTGTTTTGGTTATTTTGTTGTTCCTGCCTATTAATTTCATTTATGACCTTCATGTTTGCCTTCTTTTTGCTTTTCCACTTAACCTGTTACTTTCATAAATAGTTTTCAAGTGCATTATTTCTTTATTTACGTGTGGTATGTTGTTTTCGCATGGGTAGTAGGTCAGCTGCCTAAATTTGCTTGTTCTCCTTAAGGCCTCTCTTTATGCATGACTTATCATTCAAAGCTATGCACACTTCTTTTATGCTGTTCAAGTTTAATTACAATTCAAATTTCCCTTTTTTGTAGACTTCTTGTGAGTGGATCTATATGCTTATCTTAATTTCTTATGCAATTTAAATTTTTATATTCCAATTTATGTTTAGAGTAATTTATTCTTCATGTATTATAGATTTATGCAAAATAAAATAATAATACGAATGAATTTATCTTAGGATGAGATTTTAAAGAAATACAAGTAGCGATTCTTTAAAATCTCTAGGTGAAAATATTTTTCTAAAATTTACTACCAAAGTAATAGAATATTAGGAAAATATTTAATACAAAATATTTTCATTCATCTATTTTCCTAAATTTATATTAGATACTGACAAATTAATGTATAATCTTTGAAAAAATTTAATTCATTAAAATAATAATAAAAATTAAAGATTAAAAATTAGAATAAAATATAATTAATTAAGTAAGAAGGGAAAAAGTGAATGAAATTTCTTAGGATTGGATTTTAAGGAAATCCGAATAGAGATTCCTAAAAAATTCTTAGGTAAAAAAATTCATCTAAAAGGCCACCAAAGTATTAGTGTATCTAGAAAATTTTTCAATAAAAGATTTTGTTTACTTTGTCCCTTTAAAAAATTTTTGGTGATAATTGTAAAATAATTAAAGAAGATTAAAACATAATTAAAATGAATAATAAAATTATAACAAAATAATAAGTAATATATATTTTTCATGTGCATATTTTACTTTATTCTTTCATTACTTATTAATAAATGAAATAAAAAATTTTCGATAATGAGACTTTGAGAAGTCCAAGTAGTGATTCTCGAGAATTTCTTAAGTGAGAAAAGTCTTCTAAAAACTATCAAAGTATTAGAATATTTAGAAGTTTCTTTTCAATATGAAAAATTTTCATTTTTTAATTATTTTCTATAATCTAAACAGTTTTCTTAATAAATAAGAATGTGCTTTTTGGAAATAAATATATTTGTAGATAATTAGATTATTAAATGACTTTAATAATTTTTTAAAAAAATAAAAAATCTTCGAGAATGAGATCCTGAAGAAATTCGAATAGTGATTCTTGAAGAATCTTTAGGTAAGAAAATCTATCTAAATGCCACTAATATGTTGGAGCATTTTAGATTAATTTTTGATAAAGATTTTTCGTGGCTTTTATAAATGGCATAAAAGTGAGTTTTTAGAAAATACTATTTATTTTTAAAATTATAGATATCATATTTTATGTTTTTTTAATATAAATATTGGAAAAAAATATGAACCACCGACGATAGAATTTTTTATAATTCCAAGTAGCAATTCTTAGAAATTTCTTAAGTGAGATGGTTCCTTTTAATATTGCCAAAGTATTGGAATATTTTTAGGAATTTTTCGATATAAAGTTCTTATTTATTTTTCAAGCTTATTAAAAAATAAAAATATGTTATTTAAAGAAAATTAAGAAAATTAAATCTTTAAATACCAAAATTAGGATCATTTTTGTCAATATTAAAAGATAACATATAATTAATTGGAACTATTTTAAATGGGTGTTGTGAGGTTACTAATCTTTCCCCACGCGTAACTGACTCTTAAACCCAAACTATTTTTTTAGCGGACCCAAAATTATCTTTTTAATAAATTTTAATTAGTTTTAAAATTTTATTAAGAAGGTAAGTTTTAATAGGTGACCAATCACACATAGACAAAAAAGATTGGTGTTGACTCCATCTTTTATTTTCCAAATTCGTCTAGTAATCTCCAAAACTATTACAATAGCCTCCTTAAAAAATATTGCTACCACTATTTCGTTAGAAGCTGCCAAATATACATACAAAGGCTCATTAGGGATAAGACTAATAAGTAGTGGTGGAGAATGGAAATACTACTCTTCTTCAAAAGCTCTTTAACACTAATCATCTCACTTAAACTTAGTTGCACTTCGAAAAACCTTCAAAAATGGTAAACATTTATTTGCTAATTAACTTGGACATGAACTTATTAAAGGTTGCCACTTGCCTTGTCAATCTCTGCATCTCTTTGGTGGTATGTAAAGGGTTCATGTCCAAAATGGCTATCACTTTCTCAAGGTTTACTTTAATCCCTTTATTAGACACCATAAAGCCTAAGAATTTCCCTATCTCTACTTAGAATGTACACTTAGTAAGGTTCAATTTTATGTTGTATCTTTTTAAGATGGCAAAAGCCTCTATCAAGTCTTGCAAATGTTGTTCCAATGGGAGGTTTTTAACTAACATATCATCTACATACACGTCCAACAATCGTCAAATCTACTCCTTAAAAATTTTTTTCATCAATTTTTGATAGGTAGCCTCTGCATTCTTCAATTCAAAAGGCATTATTATATAGCAAAATAAACCATCCTTAGTGATGAAAGATGTTTTTTTCTTGATCTATCCTTGCCAGTTTAATCTAATTATACCCTGAGAAAACATCCATAAAGCTCAAGTACTAGTGACCCGTAGAAGGACTCCACTAATCTATCCATTGAGGTAGAGAAAAGCTATCCTTTAGACATGTCTTATTCAAATTTGTGAAGTCTACGTACATTCACCATTTACCATTCACCTTCTTCACCAACACTACATTGGCGAGCTAATCAAGGTACTTCACTTCTTTGATATATCCAGCTACTAGTAGTTTGTCAACTTTTTCTCTAATTGCTTGTATTCATTTAGGGGTGAACTTTCTTTTTTTTTGTCTAACTAATAGTTGGATCAACATTCAGGTGATAGGTAATAACTAGTTTGTCAATGCTAGCTATATCCGTTGCAGACAACACGGAACACATTAACATTTTTTGTAAAACCCTATGCAGTATACTCTTTGCCTTAACATCTAATAGATACCTATTTGAATAGTAAGGTCTAGATTTGAGGGTAGAGATGGATTGGTATATTTTGCTCGACATATTGATCCTTATATTCTCTAGTCTCATCCCTTATGTCTAGGCTATCGATGTTTAATATTTGGGCTAAAGCTAGTTTATAACATGAACTAATAGGGAGGGATGTGTTTTAGGGTCATCTATGGCCATGGGTAAGGATGGGTTGGTGGTTTGGTCTTTTTTATAGGTGATTTGGAGGCTTCAAAAATGGTATTAGCAAGCTATCACCTAATTTGTTTGTATGTGTCCTACTTCAGTAGACGTGGGAAATTTGTCCTTCAAATAGTAAATGGCAATCACCATCTTGGCTTTCTTCATCAATGGCCTACCAAAAATAACATTATAAGTAAAAAGTTGGTTAACCATTAAAAAGTTTACCTTTGTTGTCAATGTATACCCATCATCCTCCATCATAATTGGTAAAGTAATTGACCTTTTCACTACTATTAGTTGATTGACGAACCCAAATATAGGTCGTGATGACTTCAAGTTTCTATCTATAAATCCCATCTACCTAAAAGCTTGATACTGAATCAAAGCAACTGCACTTCCATTATAAACCAATATGCATTATACTTGATAATTGGCTATAGTTGCTATGATCATTATAGGGTCATTGCTATTGTCCACCAATATATCAGTATCATTTTATAAGCATTGACCTGCCAATCTTTAACCATTTACTTTTTAGGTGCAACGTTGATGGCCATTACACTATACAAATGGGACATGTGCTTGGATTTACTATTTGGCCAATCTTTTATGGCCCTTATAATAACATGAGTAATGCCCTGGATTAGGCATTTGCCCATAACTTTTTCTTGATAGACCTTTTCTATTTAGTGAGATGAGCCCTTACCTTATTTACAGGTAGGTGGTTCACGATTTTGGTGATGAAAAGGCTTATTGGCTATGAGGGTAGGTCAGGTGTTGATAAGGCTCTCTAGTGTTTTAATCTTCTTTTAAAAAGCTATGCACTTATTAGTGCAGTGCCCTTTAGTTGAATGATAATTGTCATGTCTTTTTGTAGGGGTTGGTTTTTTGGGCATTTAAGCGAAGGCCTTGCCTGATTGGGTCTTTGGTTGGGCTTTTGGGTGGAATGTTGTGTGATGGCATTCAGAGTTCTATTTTGGTTTTGGTGTTGGTTGGATTGTGCTTAGGAGCTTCTGTTGTTGTTGTTGTTGTTGTTATGCCATTCTCTTTTTCTTTACTGGTTATGGGCTTAATGGTTATCATAGAACATGAATCTATTTGCCAACTCTATCCTCATAGACATTTTGGCATTGCTCACCCCATTCTGACATGTTCATAGTCCTAATCTCTTTTGCTTCAACAAACTTTTGGGCTCTTTCATGCAATTGGTATAGCTATTCTGATTTGTTCTCAATCAATAAGAACTTGAGATGGTCATGCCTCACACTAAAAGTAAAGGCCAAAATGGCCGACTTAGCATTCAAATCTTTTATCTCTAAAGTGGCTACATTAAATCTTTTCAAATATTGTCATAAATTTTTATCTAGTTTTTCCTTTACAAATAACATGCTTGTAGATGAGTGGACAATAGCACACTACTCAAAAAATGTGCCAAAAATTGCTTGCTTAAGGCATCGAAACTATCTATGGTGGTAGGGGTCATAGAGTATAACCATATTCTGACTTTTTCACACAAGGTGGTAGGGAAAACTCTGCACTTCACCACATCAAAAGCATTGTGCAGGTCCATGAATATCCTAAAGTCATCTAAATGATCTTCTAGATCAATGGTTCCATTCTATGTGTCTTTTGTTTTTCTCTGTTTTTAAGTCAACTAGCTCTTTGCGTAGTGTAACGAATTGCACAACTAGCTCATTATCTAGGTTAAGGTTTGCATAGACTTGACTTTGTCTAGGGTTTAGTATGGTATGGTTATTATGGTGGGTATTGTTTTATAGTGTTTGGAGGTAGGTTTCTTTAAGGAGGGTTAAGTTTTGTGGGTTGGCGGTTCTTTCAAGGAAGAGGCTGAGATTTTTTAAGGTGGGGTCATTCTTGAGAGGCTATTGAGTAGCTTGTTGGTATTACAGGAGCAACCTTTGTTGAATGGCCACCTAGGCATTTAGAAGTTGTATTTGAGCCATGAGGGCTTAGAAAAAATCTAGAGAAAATTGCTACATGGTGGGTTGATATGTTGGGATCTGTGGCATTGGAAGTGAAACATGTATGATGGAAGTTACAGAAGGAATGTTTGGCCACTGATTGGCATTTAATGGGTTATATAAAGGGAATTTATGCTGTGGGTGGTTGGGAAACAGGGTTTAAAGGTTTGACTGCAGTGATATGGACTAATGGTGGAATTAATGTTACATTTAGACATAAAACTCCCATCAAATTTTGGTAAAAACCTAAAGACTATGTGACTCAAGCATTTAATGATAGTGGGCTACTAGGGAATGGAGAATTCCAATAAGGTAGATTTGGTGATAGGATTTGAGGAGGAATTGGTAGCAAAGATGCTACATCAATAACAACTGCAAGTTGAGTAAAAGCATCAATTATAAGAGTTAAAGATTTAAAGGAATATGGTTGGTAAGACATGACTATCATTTCCCACGAATGGCATCGATTGTTGATGGTGTTTTAGGTTGTTTAGCTAGAAAAAGGTCAGGTAAGGTTGGATGGAAGACAACTGTGACCTACAGCCATAAAACATAATCAAAGAGTATTGGAGTTGTTACTCCAAGATGCTATCTGAAACTTAAGTCAATAGGATGCTTGAAGTAAGGTAAAGAAAGAAACGAAAAAAGATGAAAATGGTGAAGTGAGTGGTGGAAGCTTCAATGAAGGAAAAGCTTAAAGTGTGTTGTAGGTTTAGGTGTTCCTACTGTGCTTATGTACTTAGTCTTTAATTATCTTATATATATGAGATCAAGAGGCAGTGACTTTATTGAGACAGTTGATAGTTGATGAGATGTTTACATGGAGCTTGAAAAGGGTCTATATGAGTAGATATGAATCGCATTTAATGATCTCAAGTAGGCGTGGGTTACATTTAATTGTTTCAAGCAAGTTGGATGTCAAACGATCAGTTCTGAAGTGAATGTCTTAATAGGTTGTCAATAAAACCTGAGGCAAGTTCTTCTTTTTGTTGGGAATATTGACTCAAATCCCATAAGAGATTTGTTTGAGAATTGTTAGAGATTTGTATGAGATTTGTCAGATATTGCTTGATGGACAAGAAGACTTGCAAAAGAAGAATTTTAAGAGAAAAGGGATTCTTAATAGGTAAGTTTGACTTGCAAGAGAAGAATTCTAAAAGGAAAGAGATTCTTAATAGGCAAGTTTAACTTACAAGAGAAGAATTCTAAGAGGAGAGGGATTCTTAATGAGCAAGTTTGTATGGTTATAAATATGTGAAGTCTCTACAGGGTTAGGTATGAGAAAAAAATGTAAGAGAGTTGTAGGGTTTTATGGGATAGACACCCCATAGGAGTATTGGGGCTCTATGTCTTATGGGTGTGTATGTTTGTTTGTGAGTGGACTAAAGGAGACTGAGAGGATCTACATAGGTATGATGTATGGGAACATATAGGTATGTGTTTGGTTATGTTGAAAGGGTGCACAAGGGTTTGGGTTTGTATTTGTTTGGGTTGAGAATACTCCATAGGACTAGAGGAGATTGAGAGTGTCTTATGAGTATTGATTGTTGAGTGAGGTTGATGATTTGATGTAAGTTTGTAATTCTCTACAACTAGTGGATCTTGTTTCTCATCCGTGGATGTAGGTCAGTTGGACCGAACCACGTTAAATTGTTGTCTCTTATGTGTTTGATTATTATTTGATTTCGCTTCCGTTGGTGTGATTGGATTGGAGGCTTTTAGCCCAACACTTTTGGCAAAAGACGAGCCATTTCCCTAGAGTATATGATGTGGCTGTCCAAGCGTGTCATGTCTAAGTGACTCTAAAGTATAACTATGTTGACCAAGCCTTGATCGTTGATCAATTGACTTAGACGTAACAACATCCATGATTCCAAGTGTAAAAGATTTTTAAGACCAACAGCCTTCTCTCAAATTCTTTATAACTTTTTGAGTCAAAATAAAATTTCTATTACCAAAAATTCTGCATGCATGATAAGATTGAGGTAAGTTGCAATCTACCAACATATGAAAGATGTTTGGCTTCCCAAACATTTATTCTACTTAAGAGAGACTCTAAGTTATTTGACAAAGAAAGTGCCAATCTTAACACCAGAGGCAAATTGGATAGTAGAATATATATATATATATATATATATTATTTATTTTGCTTAAGAGAGACTCCAAGGAATTTGACAAAGAAAGTGCCACTCTTAACACTAAAGGTAAGCTAGAGAGCATAATTTTTCTTTTTGTTTTAATCATATTATGGTTACAAAATATTTTTATATATTTATATTAATTTGTCTTAAAAGAACAAATAATTTATTCTTTAAAGTAAATTCATTAATCATGAGTTGTCACGTGACATCCTGATGTAAATTTAAAGAATTATTTAATTTTTTTATTTCATATGTGATGTATATATAATGCAACTTTTATTGATCGGATACCATGTGAGCAAGATTAACATGATATATGTTGTTGGAGATACCAATTTGTATATTTTACTATAATTTGGAAACTATATTATATGTGTAAATTAACTTTACTGTAAACTTTATGTATTTCAATGAAATATTATGTCATTTTTAGTTTTTTGGTTTACAAGATTTTGGGATGGGAAGGTATTGGCTTGGTTCAAACCCAAGCTTTCATGCATTCTTTATCCTTTTTGTTGCCACTAGGCCAAGATTTTATCATCAATGTTAAAGAAAAAATTCTCAACCAATTGAACATTCACACAAGTGAAAGCACAATCAAACCATAAATCATCCACATAAGAAATAATAATTTAATATAATTTGACACTCGACTTGCTTATCGCCGTGGATTAAAGAAAATATTCATTAATTGTATAGAATTATAGACATACAATCAAATCAATCCCAAATTGATCTCTAACAATCAAAATCCAAACATTTACACACATACCCATGTAGAATCTCTCATTCTCCGCTAATACACTAACAAACAACACTCAGGATATTCTCACCTAGTCCTATAAAGTATTCATACACACCAAACATCAAACATACATATCCATATAGGCCCTCTCAATCTTCTTTAGTTTTGTGAAGTGTCTAACCCGTAAAATCTTACAACTTTCTTATATTTTTTTTTCATATTTAACTTTATTGAGATCCCACTGCTTATAAGCCTATTAACTTGATTATAAAAAATCTCTTTCCTCTTAAAATTTTTTTCTTACAAGTCTTTTTATCTATCAAATAATATCTAACTATTCTAAAAAAATCTCAAACAAATCTTCTATTGGATTTAAGTGACTATTTCCAGCAAACAAGGGTATCAAATGACTGTTATTAAATTTCTTTAATTACCAAATAATTTCTCATCATTGATCAATAAATGTTAATTTGAATCGAAATTTCCGCAATAGATAATGTCAAGACATCTTTAACAAAATCAGTAATGCTCATTAGTTATAACAATGTAGTTGCTAGTTGTAGAATCCATCTTCGATAGACAGCAAAGGTGAAAAGAGTAAGAATTACTAGTAATTAAAAAAAAAAAAAAAACAAACAAACAAGAAGACATATAGTTCACGAGAGGCAATACACAGATGACAGCTAAGGCCTATTGGGCTGGAGGGGCGGCTGAGGCAGTTCCTCCTCTTATCTTTCTTAAATTTCCAAGATCAGCAATGAAGCGAACAGGAAAGGGTCACGAGAATCGGATAGAGTCGGAGAAAGCGGAAGAATGAAAAGTTTCGACAAACAAACAGTTAGGAGTGAGAGGGCTACGTGTATGGTTTGTTTCATCTTCGATCTGTTATTTTAGTTTGGATCTGTTGGGACCCAATTATCACAGAAACCTAATATTGAAACATGTGAGTGCACATGTAAGGTAGCTCTCTTGTCATTTTCATGTTGTCGGTTCACATGGTTAGGAATCAAATTAACGAAGCCACGGGAATGTTCCTGCCTCTACCTTTCATATACTAATGACCACTTTAATCCTTCATTCAATCATTTTTACTCCTTTATGTCCAAAAACAGATTTCTATAGCGATAAGTGTATAAATATATATATGGTATACCTAAAGAAGGACAGAGGTATAATTGCCTTTCTGGAAGGCAGAAGGTTTGGTCATGTGACTATTTCAAACTGTAGCAGTCGGACCTTTTTCATGAATAAGACACACATGATTCTCCAAGTCTTCAACCATGGTTTGATCCAACTGGCTATAAATACCCTCTGAAGGGCTTAACTACATGCCATGACACCCACAAATTTTCTCTCTCTCTGGGCAGCTGCTTCTTGATCGCTTCATTGTAGCAGTTGCATTACTAAAGGCAATGGCAGGGAAGCTAACCATTGTGATGTTCTTTCTTGTTATAATGATACATTTACCAGCAGAGAACAATGTGAGTTTCTCTCCTCACTACTCCTCCTCCTCCCCACCGGGTGCCTTTTCTTTTACTAGGATGGTGGTGGCATTTAGGCCACAAGTTAGTATACTTTTTACTTTCTTGGGTATTAGTAATTGCTGGTACAGTAATTTTCGTACTTGACACCCTTTTATTTTTAACCAAAAGTTAAATTATAAATAATAAAGAAACAGAAAAAAGAAAAATAATTTATTATCTGCACTTGCGAAGTCACTTATTGCTTTACATGCACATATAGTTGCAAAATTTTTATTTGGAACCTAAAATTAATTTTGTTGATTAATGCAATAACCTTTAAAAGATAGCATCTAATAGATTTTAGGATTCAAATCTTAACATCTTAACATATACAATCCTTTTCTTTATATCTCCAGATTACGGTAAAAACCTAATTCACCTGTGATTCTATTTTAATTTTATAACCGAATGATGATATCCCCAGGCTGCTACCAGAATTAATGAGGCACCTGCGCCACAGCCCCAGCCACCTAGCAACTTCGCAATGGTAATTATATATACATATATATATATGCAAGAGATCCGCATCTCCTTTTTTTTTTTTTTTTCATTTCCATTTATCCCATAATATATATATATATATGTTAATAATTTTGTTTTGGCTTTCAGCATGGAATCACTCAAGGCAGCCTTCGTCCCCAAGGTGAAAATTAAACAAGCTCATCTACTAGTTTTTATAAAAATATAATGATCCAAATTTTGATGAAATTTGCTTGCAAGACTATAATTAATTAATAATTGCAGAGTGTGGCCCTCGCTGCAGTGCAAGATGCTCAAAGACACAATACAAGAAGCCATGCCTGTTCTTCTGCAATAAGTGCTGCGCGAAGTGCTTGTGTGTGCCACCGGGAACTTATGGAAACAAGCAAGTCTGCCCTTGCTACAACAACTGGAAGACCAAGAGGGGAGGACCCAAGTGCCCTTGATCACACCTAAGCTAACTGCTGTAGTTTGGAGATCACCTTAGCTTCCCATATTTCTTCTGCTTGTTCCTTTTTCATTTATCACCAATCCCTTAATTTGAATTTTCATTTACTTCTTGTTACTTCTGATTCTGTAATTCATCCTGTAGTTTAAACATTCATCTTTTCTCAAATTTTGTAAATATATTTCTTTTTTATGACCAATTTTATTTCTTATTGAATTTTTCTCATTTTTTTGTGTCATAAAAATCTATACCTGCAAGGTTGGAGTTTGATCAGAATTTGCAATTTCTCTTCCTTAATCTTTTAAGTTGTGATCAATTTTATATTAAAAAAAAATGATATGGGGGGTTTGGGTTTGACATTTGAACAAACTTTTTTAGACACGTGAAGTTATTTGATTTTTTTTAATCGATGAATCATTATTTTTTGATAAATCGATGAATTATTATATATTATGTATAAATCTATTTATTCATGAATTCAAGCATGAATTAGAAAGAATTTTTTCAAATTTTTAAATGAAAGTATCTGTATATGAACTAATAATTTGTTTATAATGAAAAAATATATAATCTAACATAATACTATTTTTCGTCCACAAACTTTTATCTCCTTGACATGTGGCAATCTAAAACATCTTTTTGTTAATGTATTTATTTTTTTTATTTTAATTACATAAATCAATCTAGTTATGAACTTAACATCTTTTTGTTAATGTTTTTTTATTTTAATTACATAAATCTATCTATTTTTGAATTAAGCATTCATGAATATATGGTATTCTTGAATTAAATTAATTATCAATGAATGTATTATGTGTTTTGTGTCATTTAAATTTTCAATCTAAATTCATATATACTATATTTAATTATTCTTGAACTTAACCATCCATGAATTTATGGTATCAATGAGCTTAATTAACTATGACTGAATGTATTTTGATTATTTATGAATTTAGGCATTCGTGAATTTATGGAATTCTTAAACTTAATTAATTATAAATGAATGCACTCCATGAGGAGCCTGGGGTCTTTCATTTGGCATTGGCCAATTAAAGGCGAAGGGCTTTTTGTTTTAGTCAACCCAACTTAACTTTAAAACAAAAGACAAAAGGTTTTTGGCATGAATATAAAGTGGCACTGAAAAGGAAAGAAAAAAACGAGAGAAGATAGAAAAAAAAAAAAAAAAAGGGAGAGTTGATTGAACGAAAGTTGATTCGTGATTCGATTGAGTTAAAATTTTGCTAGTAAGTTCATAATTCAGTGTTCTACATTTTGAACAGTAGATATCGGATTTGGAACTTCCTATGAATAAATCCAAGGTATATTTGTTGAGTTATCTATTTGATAAGATTTTTTCAATTATCTCCTTAGTTATTGATTAGTTCTAGTTTTAACTATGGAAGAATTTTGTATATCCATTATTTGATAGTGAAGATTTTTTTGGTGATCCATGATTTTTTACCCTCTACACTGAAGGGTTTTCTACTAAATCTTAGTGTGCTTTATTTTTCTTGCATTGTTGATTGTTGATTATTTTCTATTGCTGTGAGTTTATTGCAATATATTGCTTCTGTGTTTTTATGTTTATCATTTCAGGCCCAACAAATGGTATCAGAGTTTAGTTTTTTTGAGACATTGATATAGAAGCAACCCAAGATAAAAGTAAATTCTATTTGAAATCATGGAGAGTGATACAGATTCCATGATAAAATTGACAAAATCAAATTATTCAATTGGGAAGCCTATGATGAAGGATCCTTTATATTGTAAAGATTTGTATGACCTAGTATTGGGTGATTTAGCTAAATCAACAAATATGAAAGATGAAAGTTGGAAGAAGCTAGACAGAAAAACACTAGCCACAATTAGAAAATGGGTTGATATCAACGTATTCCATCATGTAGCGTAGGAGATAGATGCTTACACCATTTGAAAAAAATTAGCAGCATTGTGTGAGAGGAAAACAGGCATGAATAAAATTATATTTGTTAAAAAGCTTGCAACTTTACAGTACAAGGATAGAATATTTGATGACATAGCACTTAAGTGATTTTCAAGATATACTCAATCAAATGACTTCTACAGAGCTTAAAATGGATGATAAAATGAAGGCATTATTTATTTTAGGTTTATTGACAAATAGCTAGAATACTCTAGTTGTGATTGTTTTTAATTCATCTCCGTATTACATGATGACATTAGAGATGTTAAAAGATAGTATACTTATTGAAGAAGCAAAGCAAAAAGATTCAGACTCTGAAAATTAAGTTCTTGTCACAACAAATAGGGATAGAAATATCGACAGAGGTAAGAACTCAAAAAGCCATAATAAGTCTAAAAATATATCCAAATTCAAAGATAAAGTGAAATGTTACCATTATTGTAAACTTAGTCATATAAAGTGATACTGTAAAATCTTGAAGCAAGAGCAAAAAATGAGAAAGACAAAAGTTCCGATGATGGTAATGTTACGACAATAAATTTAGATAGTGATTTAGTTACTTTGATTTGTACACATGATTATTGTAATCATATTGGTGATTTTGGCATTGAATGAATAGTTCACACAAGAGTAGCATATCATTGTGCTTGTAAGAGGGAATTATTTACAACTTACAAAACAAAAAGCTTTTGTACCACTAAGATGAGAAACAATAGTGTATTGTAGATTATTGAGAATGGTGATATTGTTGTACAAACTAGTATAGGTTGTATGTTGACTTTGAGAGATGTTAGACATATTTCAAATATGAGAATAAACTTGGTTGCAATCAATGTCTTTGATAAAAAAAATATATGAGAGTAGACAAATGAATGGGCAGTGGAAGCTTTTCAAAGGATCTATGATAATTGCAAGAGAAAAATTATGCTACCCAATGTGTAAGACATAGATACAATTGAACGGTAACCAGATAAAATGCCTTTGAGGATAATGCTTCAGCAAATATGTGGCATAAAAGGCTAGCACACATAAGTGAGAAAGGGTTATAGGTTTTGGCAAGGCAATCTTTCATTTTCTTGACCAAAGATATGTCTCTCGATTTATGTGATCATTATTTGCATGGTAAGCATCATAGAGTTTCTTTTTGTAAGTGCTCTCAGAGGAAAAAAAACATACTAGAATTAATTCATTCTGATTTATGTGGTCCAATTGAGGTTGAGTCATTAGGTGGTAGTAGGTATTTTATTATTTTTATTGATGATATTTCACATAAGACTTAGGTGTATAAGTTGAAAAACAAAAGTTAGGTATTATAATATTTTCAAAAATTTCATGTCATAGTGAAAAGAATGACAGGGTTGCCATTAAAGTATATTCAAACTAATAATGATGAGAAATACACATCTAAATACTTTAAAGAATACTATTTAAATCATGGGATAAGGCATAAGATGACAAAACATAGAACACCGCAGTATAATGGTGTAGCTGAAAGGATAAACCCACAATTGTAAAAAAAGTTAGATATATACTAAGGATGGCAAAATTATCAAAGTTATTCTGAGGTGAAGCAATTAACATAGCTTGCTGTTTACTTAATAGATCACCATAAGTTCATTTGGGCTTTGACATTCTAAAAAGAATGTGGATAGGGAAAGATGCTTCATACTCTCACTTGAAAGTTTTTAGGTCTAAAGCTTGGCAGTAAAGCCACACAGTGTGTGTTTATAAGATATGGTAATGAAGAATTTGGCTTTAAGGCATAGGATCCAGTGAAGAGAAAAATAATCAAAAGCATAAATGTGGTCTTTCATGAAAAATAAATCATAGCAGAAAATGAGAAGACTATATAAGTTATTGTTAAGTGTGATATTTCAATATTGACAAGAGTTCCATCGAAAAGAGCCATAGATGGTGAAAATGAGCAAAGATAGAATTTATGGATATGAATGAGCCAGCCACAATAAGTGCTCTCCCCTAGAGAATGTTAAGTAGAGTAAGCAATCCTCTCCATCAGAGAGTGTTAAGTAAGGAAAGCTATATTCGGCATCAAGTAATGTAAAGCCTCAACCTAAAAGATCTACCAAAAAGCATCGGCCATCCATCAGGTATCCAAGTTTAGATTTTATTTTAGTTACTAGTAAGAGGGAGTTAAAGAGCTTTTAAAATGTGCAGAATACTTCATATAAAGAGTACTAGTTAAAAGTAATGAAAGAAGAAATAGAGTCATTGTAAAAAAAAGGTATATATAGTCTGGTTAAACTTTTGAAACGAAAGAGGCCATTGAAGAATAAATAGTACTTAAGCTAAAAAAAAAAAAAGGTGACAAACTAGTGAGGCATAAAACTTGATTGGTGATAAAAAAAATTTTTTCAGAAACCCAACATTGATTTTGATAAGATCTTCTTTTCAATTGTGAATATGAATTTCATTTGAGTAGTATTAGGATTAGCAGCAAATTTGAATCTTGTGCTTGAGCAACTTGATATTAAAACTATATTCTTGCATGGTGACTTGTAGAAGAACATTTATATGGGTTAGCCTAATGGTTTTGAAGTCAAACGGAAAGAACATTTAGTTTGCAAAAAAAAAAAAAGCTTGTATAGCTTGAAACAAGCTCCACGATAGTGGTACAAAAAGTCTGATTCTTTTATAACAAGTCAAAGTTATAAAAGAACGATAATGGATCCTTGTATGTATATAAAAAAATTCTCTGATGGTAACTCATTATTCTCTTATTGTATGTTGATGATATGTTGATTATAGGACAAGATGCAGGTATGATTCACAAGTTGAAAAAACAATTGTCTAAGTCCTTTGACATAAAAGATTTTGGTCCAATAAAGCAGATTCTTGGTATGGATATTATCTAGGAAAAGATAGCTGGAAAACTGTAGTTATCACAGGAAAAGTATGTTGAACGGGTGCGTAATAGATTTAACATATAGCATGCTAAATTAGTTAGCACTCCACTTATCAACCATTTTCATTTGAGTAAGAAATCTTATCTGGTGACTAAGAAAGAGCAACTAGCTATGTCTAGTATTCCTTATTCTTTTGCAATCAGTTCTTTGATGTATCTTGTAGTTTGCACATGACCTAACATTGGTCATGCAGTTGGTATAGTGAATACATTTTATTCTAATCCAAGAAAGGTTCACTAAGAAGTAGTGAAATAAATTTTTAGATATATAAGGGGCACTTAAAAATTGTACTTGAATTATAGAGCTTCAAAACTAGTTCTAAAAGGGTTTACTTATACGGATTTACTGATAGTGACTTGGCAGGTGATCTTGATAGTAAGAAATCTATTTTAGGGTATTTGTTAATTTTTGTAGGAGGATCTATGTCTTGACAGTCTAAGTTGTAAAAATGTGTAGTCTTGTCAACTACAAAGACTAAGCATATTATAGCAACTGAAGTAGGTAAAAAAATGCTTCAAATAAAATGTTTTTTTCTTGAATTGAGGTTGAATCAAAATGAGTATATGGTATTTTGTAGTAGCTAGAGTGTTTTAGATTTGAGTAAGAATGCCATTTATCATATTAGAATGAAACACATTGATGTTAGACATCATTGGTTATGTTCGGTGATTAAAAAATAGTAGATACTATTGAAAAAAGTACATACTGATAAGAATGTAGTAGATATATTGACTAAGACACTTTTTAGAAAAAAGCTTGAGCTCTGTAGCAACTTGGTCAGAATGGATTCCTTGACCAAGGTAAGTTCCAAATGAAATTATTATGGTAATGAATCTCCTCCTAATGGGGCTGAAGGGAAAGATTGTTAGAAACATGGGGTACAGCCCTATTTGGTATTGGCTAATTAAAGGCGATGAGCTTTTTGTTTTAGTCAACCAAGCTTAACTTTAAAACAAAAGGCAAATGGTTTTTGGTGTGAATATAGAGTAACACCAAAAGGGAAAGAAAAAAACCAAAAAAAAAAAGAAAAGGGAGAGTTGATTGAACAAAAGTAAATCCATGGTCCAATTGAGCTAAAGTTTTGTTAGTAGGTTCATAATTTAGTATTCTAAGTTCTAAATAGTGGAGATCAGGTTTGAAACTCTCTATAAATAAATTCAAGGTGTATTTGTTAAGTTACCTATTTAGTGAGATTTATTCAATTATCTCTCTAGTTGGTTGATTAGCTTTAGTGTTAGCTATATGAGAACTTTGTATATCCATTATTTGATAATGGAGATTTTTTTTGTAGTTTTTAATTTTTTTCCCTTTACACTGGAGGGTTTTTTATGTAAATTTTGGTGTGCTTTATTTTTCTTGTGTTATTGATTGTTGTCTATTGTTATGGGTTTATTGCAATATATTACTTCTGTATTATTGTGTTTATCACTTCAGGCCTAACATTTTGTGTTTCATGTCATTTAAAATTTAAGTTTAAATTCATATCTACTATTAAGTCAACATATGGATGCAAGAAAAAAATTATTGAAAATGAAAATCAATTATTTATTTTAAGGTTTCATAGTTTTCTTCAAAATTAGAATAGTTATCCAAAATATTTTTTAGATACAATTTTTTATTAATATTTTTTGGAGAAATTATACTATGAAAATTTAACAAATTTAATAGCTTTTAACTGGATAAGAAAAAGGAATTATTTTGACCAGCTCTTTGCCAATATATTATTAGTACATGCAATTATATGAATTGAAATATAAAAATTAGAACACAAATATTGTAAAAAAAAACAAAGAAAGTGCATAATTAAATTTTGAATATAAAATTATATTGAATCTATGTTTTTGAATTATTTGGTCAAAACGAGTACATCTTTTACCTTAAAACTTGTATAATTTATCTTGTTATATATCATAAAATTGAAAATAAAAAGCTACTTCTGTCTTTTAACAATTTCCATTATAATAAAATTTATTTAACTGTTTGTTATATCATGTTGAATATTAACTAGCAAAATTGTCTAAATTATTATTTTAAAATTTTTAAATCATCAAACAATAATGCATATATTAGAAAATACACATTAAACACACCATGTATTTCTTATTTAACTATTTTATTCAATAGCAATTGAATTAACCATGCACAAATAGTTAACCATGACAAAATTGTTGACAAAAGGCATCCATTCATGGCATAAGTGAAAGTAATTAACATCTTAATTTAAAATTATGTTGTTGTACAAAAAAATTTATGTTGTTGATTCATGCAAAGCAAATTAAATAAAATATATATAATTGAATAAAACCACATATAAATAAACATGATGTTCGAAAAAACTACAAATGAAAAATAAAATCGTAAAGCGAAAGTAAAATAAATTTTAGATACAAATTTTAGATATAATATTTTGAAATCAAAGAGAGATTCATGCTGATATGAAATTTAAGCCAATAGAAAAGTAAATGACTTAAGATTATAAAGAATGAATAAATTATAAATAAAGTTTAACTAAATGTGCATAAAAATAAACAAAAGAGAAGTTATACCAAATATGATAAGATAAAAACATTTCTTGGTTAAAAAAGTAATAAAAGAGAAACAATACCTAAAGTAAAACAATATATTTTTATTATTAACAATGATTGAAAAACTAAATCAAACTAAAAATAATTAAAAATAAAAATTATTAGTTGCTGTATAAAATATTCAATGGAATTTTTTTAGTAGAAATTTACCAAATCAAAACTAAGTAAATGCATTTGGAGGGTTTTGGTGAACGTTTGAACAATCTTAATATAAGATGATTCACTATTTATAATAAGGAAGCTCTTGAAAATTTTGGAGTAATTTAAGCAAATCAATTATAATGGGTTATTTAATTATTAGTACTTTTTAGCTTTTATTTTGAAAAGTTTACGTTTTATATTTTAAAAACTTTTAATTAGGAGTAAATTATGCCTTTAAATTAAGATAGTTTATATGATAATTAATCACTTGTAGTATGATTCCTTAAAAAAAAAGGACACATACATAGTACATAGCGAAAAATATGTTTAAAAATAATTAAGCTTTTATTTTTAATTGAATTCTTGATATTAAATAATTTATATATTTATTTAGGCTCATAAATTATCTTATTAAATACCAAAATTACATTCATTAGTTGGAAAGTCAATGTAAAAAATAGTGGATTAATAATGAAAACATATTCATATCTCAAAACATCGAATTGAATATTTGAAAGTGAATTTTTTTATACAAATGTAATTCAAAGTTGAATATTTATAATTGAAAAATGTCTTAACAAAATTATTCAATATATTAATGATGGTAATCAAACTTTTATTACCCTTTTTATAAATTTAATTGAGAATGATTTAAGGCAAATAAAAATAAATTTATTTAATTTAGCTTTTTTGAATTATTAAAATGCATTTATTAGAGAACACTTGTCAATTTTTTATATTATCTTTATGTCGAAAATGTATACAATCAAAATCAGATTATTTCCTTTTTGTTAGAGGCTTTGGCTTTTAGATATTTATGCAAGAAATTATGTTGTTGATTCATGCAAAGCTTATTAAACAGAATATATATAATAGAATAAAACCACATATATTAAACATTATTAAACATGATATTCAAAAAACCTACAAATGAAAACCAAAATCGTAAAGTGAAAGTAAAAATAAAAATCTATATTTTCTTTCCCATTTCATGAAATGTGAGATTTTTATCATATTGTATTATAAAAATTTTAGATACAATATTTTAAAATCAAAGAGAGCTTTCATGCCAATATGAACTTCAAGCCAATAGAAAAGTAAATGAGTTAAGATCATTAAGAATGAATAAATTATAAATGGAGTTCAAATAGGTGTGCATAAAAAATAAACAAAAGAGAAGTAATACCCAATATGATAAAGTAAAAACATTTATTGATTGAAAAAAGTAAACAAAAGAGAAACAATACCTAAAGCAAAAATAAGACATCTTTATTGTTAATAGTAATTAAAAAACTAAATCAAACTAAAAATAAAAATCATTAGTTGATATATAAAGGATTCGATGAAATTTTTTGAGTAGAGATTTACCTAACACAACAAAACAAATGCATTTGGAGTGTTTTGGTTAACTTTTGAACAATTTTAACATAAGATGATTCACTATTTATAATAAGGAAGCTCTTGAAAATTTTGGAGTAATTTAAGTAAATCAATTATAATGGGTTATTTAATTATTAGCATGTTTTTAGCTTTTATTTTGAAAAGTTTACATTTTTTATTTTAAAAACTTTGATTAGGAGTCAATTATGCCTTCAAGTTAAGATGTTTTATATGGTAATTAATCACTTGTAGTACGATTTCTTAAAAAAAAAAAAAAAAGACACCTACATAGTATATAGCGAAAAATGTGTTTAAAAATAATTAAGCTTTTATTTTTATTTGAATTCTTGATATTAAATGACTTATATATTTATATAGATTGATAGATTACCTTATTGAATACCAAAATTACATTCATTAGTTAGAATGCCAATGTAAAAAAATGGTGGATTGATAATGAAAACCTATTCATATCTCAAAAAGTCGATTTGGATATTGGAAAGTGAATTTTTTTACACAAATGTAATTCAAAGTTGAATATTTATAATTGAAAAAAGTCTTAAAAAAATTATTTAATATATTAATGAAGGCAATCAAACTTTTATTACCTTCTTTATAAATTTAATTGAAAATGATTTAAGGCAAATAAAAATAAATTTATTTAATTTAGTTTTGTAAATTATTAAAATACATTTATTAGTGAACACATGTCAATTTTTTGGATTGTCCACATATAAAAAATGTAAACTATCCACATCAAATTATTTTCTTTTTGTTAGAAGTTTTGACTTTTGTACATTTATATAAGATTGGTAAAGATTTCTTAAAGGTACAAATTAAAATGTTTATATAATCATAAATAATGATTAGAAGATATGTAGAATTATTCATGATTAATGAGCTTTTTATTTAAAATTTGATTTTTTTAATTAATGACCAAATTAATTATAGCTAATTTATAGGAGGCAAAAATATTGATATTTAAACAATATAAATGTAATCAATTTATACATAACAAATTATTTTAAATAAATAATATATCAAATCAAATTAATTAATTAAATGACACATAACATTTATTTATGATATTCCACTTATTAAAAAACTAGGCTATCCACATAAGAAAATTACTTTTTTCATCAAAGGTTTTTGATTTTATATATTTAGGTCATATTCGGTACATAAGATTATGATAGAATAAGATAAAATAATATTATCTTATCTTATATTTAATGTGTATAAGAATTAAGATAGAATAATTTATTTATTGGTTAAAATTATCTTTTCTCAAATTTTATATAATTTAAATTATTGATGTAATTTTTAATGTTATAATAGAATATGTAAATTTAATCTCATGAATTAAAAATAATCCTCTTCACTTTGAGAGGATTGAATTATCCTATACTAATAAGATGATAATCTTCCTTATAATCTTATTCCTTTCAATTAGATACAAACTAAACTTAATATAGAATAATTATCAAACCATCATATCCATCATCCTATGTGCCAAACATGACCTTATTATATTAGATAAGACATGAATGAAAATTTTGAGTTTTTAAGTCAATGGGTGAAATAAAAAGTTAATAGATTAATAGTGAAATTTACTCCAAAATATCTTGATATTGTAAAAGAAAAAATAAAGAATTCATACAACTAGTTTGGGATTTTAACACATTTTATCAATGGCGGACAACCAGAGGAAGGCCTTGGCCGCCCAAAAGTTTCAAAATCCCTTTAACATATACTATATATACTATATATTATAATTATTTCATATACTTCTATTAAATTAATTGGTCTTAAATTAAAATTGGTATTTATTAATTTTATTTTTTATTTTTAATCTAATTTTATGCATTGCAATTTAAAATAAATTAATTATATTATTATTTGTCATTTATTGTACCCATATTAATTATAACAAATCCTTAAAAACAATAAATTTATCACAAACGTAAAATCACACTCATGTATACTTAGAAAAACAAATTAACTTAGATGATCTTTTAGATCAGTTGACATATTATTGGAGTTAATATTTGAAGGTTGTGAGTTCGAGAGAACTTAAATGTGTAATGTTCTCTTCAGTCAAATTTGTAGTAGGGCAGAAGATTTAAGGGTAGATTGGGAATTAAAAAAAATTAACTTTCTTCTTTTCTCTTCTCAATAGGATTCCAATCTTCAATCAAGTGCTAAAAGTGTTTCTTTTAGCCTATTTACTTTTTTTTAAAATTTTTGTGACCTTTTTTTTTCTATTTGATAAAGCTTAAATGAACTATGTTAATTGTTTGGATATTTCATTTTTCTTGAAATACTCATATTCGAAACATATATGATAAATGTGGGTATGAAAGTTAGAAAATCCAATATATGAAGAATTTTGAAAAAATGAGCATATCCATGTTAAATACGTACTTGTAATTGACATTCATTTCAGATTTTAAATAACATAATAAATGAAATATATATAATTTTAATTGATTCTTTTAAAATCAAATATCAAGATCCATCACTGCTCTTAATATATAGATCCATAATTTAGTTCTATGAATCTGTAGACAAGAGTAAACACCTACGAAATAACTAACAAAACCAATTATAAGTAGTATTTACAATATTTAACTATACCGTATTCTTGCATTCATCATATTCAGTTCCACCAAGCTGTGTTGATCCATGTTCACAACCCAAAGTAATTAGGAGGGAATCAATGTCCAGGCCCCAGAACTATTAGTAACAATTAGGAGGGTTCAAAATTTTTTTTTAGATTTATATTATATAATATTATATATATATATATATATATATTATAATTCCGTTTGTGAAATCTAAAAACTTCTTTAAAAGTAGATGAAATAATTATGTATATATGATATATATAGTATTCCACAAACTACTTTGACTATAGTTACTATTGCTTCTGAAATAACTGTATATAGGACCAATATGTAGATTTCGCCAATTAAGCCTGGGTTTTTGCATATTGTTTTATGTATTTTAAGGAATATAAATAGCAAATTAAGTACCATATTCAATGAGAAACTTCATTGATTGCTTACTAGAATATGCATATATATATTGGAGAAAAGACAAACTGTCCCAAAGAAAAGAAAAACATATTCCATATATTGATCAACTTAAGAGTGTTGATCTTCAAACTTTTTTGTTGCATTCCACAACCACTCAAGAAGAATCTAAGAGCTCTTTGCCTTCGGGGACCACAGTGAACCAAGAAAGGGGATTTGGAGAGTACTTGACAAGTTTGCCTTGACCTTCGACATAAGCTATGCCTTGATTTTGGTGCATGGAAACACCAGCCTTGTTGCCCTGAATGTTCTTGTCTTGATGAACCCTAAAGCCAAGACTTCTGGGGCATTCAAGATCATTGCCGACCTCTTTCTTCTGCGTCTGGATGGTCATAGCCCCAGAAGGACCAGCATCAACACGCATGGACTGGGGACGAGGGTAGTAGAAATCGGTAGGGAAAAAGTTATACTGAAGGCCGGCCATATGGAAATCAAGATTGAATAGTTACCTGGAATTGTTGTTGGAAGCTTTGGGGTTTGACGTTTATTTATGGACAAAGGGAAGGAGAGGGGTTGTCTTACACTTGGGGTTCAAGTTTATATTTTAAAGAAGGTATTTTTTTTTAACAGAGTTGATATTTAATGCATTGCTGTACATCGTCAATCAATCCTATAATTACATTTGAATAAAATTAGAAATACTTAAGTTTTTTAAAATAACTATTAATAAGTTTATTTAAGTTCAATTAATTACTAAAAATAATTTATTTTTAAAGAATTTATTACTTTTAATTGTGTTCTTTAATGAAATGTCACTGTAGAATTTATTAACATCGCATTTCACTTATTCATGTGGGCTTAATTGTTGTTTGCTTGGTTTCAGATTTCATAGGAATATTCGGAATGGATATAGTTTTATTTTTATTTCCTTAAAAATGACAGCAACATTTACTTTTTTTATAGAATTATCATTTTCATAAAACTCTTTCTACGTAAAACAATATAAGCCGTCCATGACCTCTTCTGCTACATTCATCTAGCACCATAGGAAAAGTAATATATGTCCGTTGATGTTAGGAGAAAGACTAAAACCATAGACCTCGACTACTTTGGATTTAAGTAATGGTATTTCAAAATATACAACCTTATAATCAGCTCATTGGATATAGTAGCTTTCTGCACACAAAATAAAAAATACACATATATATATATATTTATATATATTGCACACGATAAGCTGAGATTTTAACAAACTAGTAATGAATATATGTAGTATATAGAAAAAAAAATGACAGGAATAGAACTAAACAAAAGGCTTAGTAATTAAAAAAAAATAAAAATACATGAAATGGTTGCAATTGGCTTTGCCCTTCCATCATCATTAATTACTTTTCCTTTCTAGTTATAATTTCTCTGTCTTTTTTATTTTCTCTTTTTGGTTATGGAAAAATTACATAAGAAGACTAAATTATAGTCAATGATAGAGTTCTTTGAGGTGATAAAAGTCCTAATGATAGGATAATAGGATATATCATTTGGCCTAATTATTTCAAAGAATATCAAAACTCAGTAATGCTGGATAACTCTCCTCTTTGAACAAAGGTACACATATTATTTATATAATAAAATATAATAAATAGCATCTTTTTTTCTATCTCCAGATTGAGACCTTCAATCTCTTTTCTATCTCTAAACTAAGATTTTTTATATTAAAAAAATAAATTGCAGTATGTGACTTTTTTATAATGTTTATTTTTATCATGACAAAAATATGTAATTCATACACGTCAAAAATTCCGTCGTATTCTAATTTCGTGTTGATGAGTCGATAGATTTGAAATAAGTTCAAATAATGACGAATAAAAAAAAATTAAATCTTTCAAATCATACATGAAAATTAAATAGTAATAGTGCAAGAAATCACAGACCAATAGTATAACTTATCACTTCACTTTGAATACTTGTTGCGGCTGAGCCAAAAAGTCTTTTCAATGCAATTATACAATAATGTTGTTATTGAGAGTTCGTAGATATAAAATGACAAATCATAATATTATATAATATTTATTAGTCGTATTTGATATATAAGATGATATATAAAATAATATGATAATTATTTTATATTATATTTAATATATATATATAAAGAAAAGTGTAAAATTATATGAAAGATTAATCATCTTTTTGATATTATTAGATGATTCAATTCTCTCAAAATGAAAAAAATTATTTTTAATTTATAAGATTAAACTTACATATCGTAGTATACATTTCAAAACTATATCAATAATTTAAATTATATAAATTTTAAAAAAATAATTTTAATCAATAAATAAATTATCATATCATAATCTTTGTATATATCAAACATAATATAATATAGCATTATTTACTTTAATGCTAATCATAATATAATCTTATCATATTCTATCATAATCTTGAATAAAACTTACATAAAATTCTTTAAGTAAAGTTTGTGAAATTCTTTTTGAAAATGATTTAACAAAAACTTTAGTAAAAAATCAAAACTGATAAATTAATAGTATTCAATGTAAAGATCAATAATATATTAAAAAATATAAAAATATTGTTTATAATTCAAATTTAATCGATATTTATTAAACAATAAAAATTTTATCAATATTTTTATTAAAAATATCTATCTAAAAATATATATCAAAATTCATTAAAATTTTTTTAAATTTTACACACTTGATTTATGTAATAAGATCTTTCAATTTATCGATTTTTATTTTTTATTTTAGTTTTTATTTAATTTTTTTAGTATAAAACTTTACGAATTTCACTTATGAAACATTATCTAAATCTTTCCCCATAATCTTTGCACCAAATACATCCTTAAGGGACGTGGCAAATGTTATTTTCTTTTAATCTTATTTCATCTCTATTATTTATGATGTATGATGGGAAAAATAGAATAACTATAAGATATAATATACTCTCACATGTATATAAAAAATTCAGCGAATCATTCCATTAATCCAATTAGAATTGATTGAATAATATTTTTTTCATGATTGTCCACATCGAGATTTCATATTTATAATATTTCACTACAACCTCGTTCGTTAGTCACTAGTCATTGCTAAATATATATTGGCAAACATAGTTTTCTAATTATATTAATTTGAAAATTAACGTTTTGTTTAACCTGTTTTATGTCCTTTGAAGTGGGCTAGAAAATTTGACCCAAATTGTCACATCTCAAATCTCAATCCCAAACATGCATGTGTTTGATCATTCAAGGGAACACCGTAACAGTTATAACTTGGGATATCTTCAAAATTATTGATTGGAATCTTGAGAAATGGATAATGAAATTCATATCGAATGCAAGACAACGAGCCACCTCATTGTAGGTAACTCAAGCTTAAGAAAATTTTATGTATAAAGAAAAAAAATCACCAATGCATAAGAAAAGTTGAAATGAAGGTAACTACCTATAATTTGAGAGAAGATACATTCAAGAGTAGGATGATTAGTTATATCATGATTGGTCGAGTCATGAATAAAGATTTCGAACTCAACTTGACTTCAATCGTGAAAATATTTTATCATAAAATAATTATTTTTATTAAAATTTATTTAAAAATATTAAAATATAAATATAAACATATTTGTAAATATTTTAATAATAAATTTAATTAAATCAGCTTCAATCGGGCCTGGTCAAGTCTCTAAAAGTATTAACAGGGCTAGACCTTACCCGCTCATTAAGGCCTCTATTTGGGAATTGTTAATGCTTTATTTTCAAAGGTTGTTTAATTAAGTAGGAATTTGACTTTGTTTTTAGCGTTCATCGTTGTTAAGAAGGACAACAATTAGGTGTGAGTAAGGTTGTAAATGAGATATTAATACTTGTAAGTTATTCAAGTTTGATTCGAATAAAATTTAAATTTAATTCGGTTATTATCGAATCAAGCTCAAGCTCGAATAGCTCGACTTATCGATCAAGTCAAGTTCAAATATTTTTATACCTGACTTAAATAACTCGCAAGCTTAATTAAGCTTTTTATATTTTAATATAATTTAATTATTTTAATTAATAAAATATATCGAACTTCGAGTTCAAGTTCGAGCACAAATAATCAAATTTTTGTCGAATATAAGAATCAAACTTATTTTTATATTAATCAAGCCTAATTAAGTGAGTTCGAGTAACTTGATTTTTATCTTGAGTTGAGTTCAAGCTAAAAAAATAAAACTCGATTGAGTTTGAGCCGAGTTTCGAGCTTCAAATTTGAAATCGAACTCAAGCTCGAGCTTAATAATATATCGGCTTGAACTCAATTGATTACGTCCCTAGGTGTGAGATGATAGAACTTTTGATGAAGATATGTAACTAATTGAAAAAGTGAAAAATCTCAAGTGGTTGATATCATAGTAGATTCTTAAAGTGGTGTTATATTATATTTAATAAATATTTAATTTTGTATAATTTTATATTTAAATTGAGTTTTTCACTTGATGTTAATTGATTTTAAGTTAGATATTTAAGTTTTTTCACTTAATGTTAATTGATTTTAAGTTTGATATTTAACATGATATTAAAATCAAAATTTTTATTTGTTGTCATTTACAAATTTGTCACATATAGATTTCTTCTATTTACGAGTACAAGTGATGAGAATTTGGTATTATCTTATATTTAATAAATATCTAATTTCTTATAATTTTATATTTAAATTAAACTCTTCCACTTAATATCAATTGATTTTAGATTGAATGCTTCAAGAGATGATGTGCTTTATGAATTAATTATTCTAGAAATATGAGAAGCACAATTAATTCCATAATCAAGTCACGCTAAGTTTCGTTAAGTGGATTCAACTAACGATGTCTATGAGCACTGATTAAAGATAGTTAAATTATTAATCAAGAAAATATTTTTGCAAATTTAAGTTGAAACAATATATTAATAGTAAATTACATATTTATATTATTAAATATCATTTTGACCGGTGTTACCAACCACATAATAAAACTTCCTTGTTAAAGATTCTTACTGGAGCTTAACCGACCAATTATGTACACGGCACGCTGATTCATTCATTTCTTAAATGAACTTCTTTTTATTTCAGTTAGCATGCTTGTTGGGTAAATGAAAGTGGCTAATTTCTAACCGGCTACTAAAGTTAATGGAAAAAAATTCGTTATGAAAAAGACAAGCCATGATAAAATAGAAGGCAATTATGCCATAAAGTTGGAGGTGTATAAACAAATTAATTATTTTAGATTATATTATTACTTTAGACAGTAGTGCTAACTCTCAAATTAATGTTGTATTTTACTTTGTATGCATCATAAACAATTTTTTAAATAAAAAGAGACAGAAACCTAAAAGATAAAATAAAATTGCAAGTGTTGAAAATCAAGTTTAATTTTTTATAATTTAAAATGAATCATTTGAGTTAAACTTCAAGTTTATTATTTATTTGTTTTTAATAATATAAAAGGTTGGCATTAATTCATTAAGATGTTATAAGTTTTAAATAAGAGCTAATGGTCAATATATGTAACAAATAAAAGAGAGAAGTATTTCGAATTTTGGTCAACAAGCATTTATCTAAATAAATGAAGAGGGATATATCCACTTATAATAGTGTAAGTCTTATATTTTTTGACCCTTAGATTAAAATGATTAAGATTAAAAATATTATTTAAATCTAAATTAGTCATGTATTTAATTTTGATTCAATAGTAACAAAAAATGTAAAACTTACATTAATGTGAATGAATTTTTACTCAAAAGGATTAATAATGATTTTTTAAATATAAAAAGCTTTAACCAATTAGCTGTTAGTTAAGTGATAATAAATTGGCTCTAAAATAAAAGATCTTGAGTTCAAATTTTTGTCTTTACCATAAAAAAATTTTTGTCTCGGTTGGAAGAATGTATGATGACTTGTTCTTGGTGTTTATTTTTCTATCTCTAAAATAATAATAATCAATAAGAAGGGAAAGAAGCAATATATATTGGAGGCCAATCATGGGTCCGATCTTTAAATTTGTTAAGCACCCAACTTAAAATCAATTAACTATAAATAAAGAGACTCAATGAATATAAGACAAAAGGAAATACAATACTTAACATATGTGATAACTCCACTTTAACAAACCCTCATCACATGTACACAAATAGAAAAAAAGTAAGAACAATGGAACATAATCTTACTCTAATACCATGTTAAGCATCCAATCCAAAACTAATTGGTTGTAGATGGAAAAATCCAACTTGAACATAAGACCATAGGAAACTCAATATTTAACATGTGGGATAACACCACTTTAACAAGCCATCATTATGTATAGATGGAGATGCGAAAGTGAAAGAAGCCTACTACATGATAAGGACAAATATAATAAAACCTTGGCTCTGATACCATGTTAAGCATCCAACCTAATATTGATTGGCTATGGATGGAGAAAACTAGCTTGAATATAAAATCATAGGAAATACAATACTCAACAAATGTAGGATGACACCATTTTAACAGACTCATATCACGTGTAAACAAAGATAAAAAGAAACCTATCATGTGTAGGTGGAGATTTGGGATAATAATAAAATAAATCTTGAGCTTTGAAACCACATTAAACACCCAACCTAAAACTAATTAGTAGTACATAGATAGACCCAACTTGAATAAAAGACCACATGAAACTCAATATTTAACATATGTGAGATAACACCACTTTAACAAAATTCATGGCTTTAAGTTTAACATATTAAGCTGTCAAGCAATAGTGACATACAACCATGTAATGAGTGCCTTACAAAAAGCAAACTAAGTCAACTCAATCACAACACAAAGAGCCATGCAGCTACTCATGCAACAACCTATGCACTGAGTCAACTCAGTCACAATACAATGAGCCATGCAACTACTCATGTAGTAACCCATGCAATATCAAGTTTAAGCATGCAACATAGTCAACTCAATTATAATACAAAGAGCTATGCAAATAAGGTCAACTCAATCCTAATACAAGAAGCCATGCAACAACTCAATTTAATCCACGTGACTTTGTTTAATGTCAAATAACCTAAGAAAGTGAATAGCCAAAAAGTTAACATTTTTCCTTTAAGTGTATCCCATTATCTATAGGATATGCTTATATAAATCATTTAGATCTTAGATCATTCTTATATCATTATTTATAGGATATATTTCCTTTTGTATTCCTATTATTTACAGAATATACTTATGCAAGTTTATAATATAAATAAAAACACACATACTCTTACTCTTTCACCTTGAGCAGAATGCTTTAACTCATTAGTTTATAAATTTCTTTAAAATATCCGAGCCCTCGATGAGAGAGTAGAGAATTTTTTTCTCTTCTCAAGTGTTCATGACTTTAGTAAACACTTATCCTTATCCCATAACCTTGAATGTTGCAAACTTTGTCTTTATATGTCTCGACCAAAATAATTATTTGTTGTGGTATAAAAAAATATGCTTGCATTTGAATAAAGTCAAGCCATGATTGATTTTTTAAATGGTGAATATTTGATGCCACAATCTTATCTTACTTTATCCAAAAGAATTGCTTTCATCAAATCGAAAAATGCTTGATAGTTTTATTCAATTGCTGCCTTCATTTCTTGAAAAAAATCCCATCGTCTTTTATGTAGTTAGATTATTAACACCTTGTTGTTGGCCTTAAGTTTCTTTTTGATGTATGGAAAGCATTAGAGGACATTTTTGCATGAAACTCTCAAAAAAGAGAGTTTCATCTCATGTAATAGTTATCAATGTTTGCAAATGTAATGAATTTTTAAATGAGTACATTTTTAGATTTAAGGATCTTTGTGATGACCTTGTTGCAATTGAAAAAATATGTGCCTAACAAAACAAAAGTAATTGTTTACTTAATGGCTTTAGACCTAGATATGAAACTTTGTCACCTTTATGTTAAAACCTATAGTACCTTTATATCAAGATATTTTTCCACTACTTCAAAGCCATGAAGCATGAAATCAACTTCATAAATTTAAAAGATTTTGGAACTTGTACAAATGGTCTTCTTTGGACAAAGAATAATAAAGGACAAAACAGAAAACGAGGAACTGAATTTAATAAGTTTAATTCGAAATGAAAAAAAAATTTTCAATGAAATGGTTTTAATAGCAATAGAGGTGAAAGTGATATTCAGTTTTATATAGAAAATAAGTATGGCAGTCAGTTATTTCCAAAAGCAAAGATAGAAACCTCATATCAAGCCTAAATTTTGTTTTGTAATACCACAAAAGAAAGACCTATTATTTGTCAAATTTGTGAAAGCAACAATCACACAACTCTTAAATGCTTCAATCATTTTAATCATTCATATCAAGCCAATGATGTGCCCAAAGCTTGAACAACATTTGTAATTACTATAAGGAATAAAGATAAATGGTTTGCTGACACTTGAGCTACAACTCATATTATTAATGATCTCGGTAAGTTAGCAATGATGGAATCATAGTTGGAAATAGTCACTACACAGCTTAATGGTGCAAAAATTAACTATGAAGCTGAAACTATTAGTTTGAAAATGTTTTGTTGGTTCTAGAAATTAAGAAGAATTTGCTCTCCATTTGTCAACTCACTCGTGATTTTCCTTAAGATTTTGTCTTTAATGATAATGGCTTTGAAATTAGGGAAAGAAAAACTAAACATATGATTGTTGTTGAAGAAAGATGAGGGGTTTATATGCCTTACATGGGTGTGGTGAAAAACACAAAGGTGTAGCCAAAACCTAATAATAGGGTCACTTGACCCCACTCTACTCATATTTAACATTCTTTTGCATAATTTAGGATAATTTATAAATTGACCCCATTAAAAATGAATTTGAAGGGTCGATATATGATATAAAAAATTTAAGGATCAATTTATAGTTAATAAAAGCTAAAAATCACATAGTTATCTTTTATCTTTAAAAAAATTAACCAAAATTTAATAAAAACAAGAAAGATTTAACTATTAAAACTTCAATTTATGATTATAAGTATATGAAGAATATTTTTAGAAATGAATATAATAAAAAATGTTACATACTTGAATGAGTTATAATTCGATAAATGATTGTTTAACTATATATGTTGAGAAAAATACATCTAATAATGTTGATAATGAAGCAATTATACAATAATTTCAAATTATAAAAACTCATGTGATAATTGTGAAAGAATATTTTTATATTGTATAAGTTCTTTTGTTAATAATTTGTTTTAATTTTTTGTAAAGACATTGTTGTTATGTAAAGATTACATATACAAATTTTAAATTCATATATCTACGTATTACGAAATATAATACTTCCCTAGTCCATTTTTGTATGTCTTTTTTTTTCAATTCTAATATACCTTTAAACCCTTACCTTAATACTTACTAGATGAAAAGGACATTACGCATATAAGCTCTTTCGAACCTGTAACCTCCAAATGCTAGCTTCAATGACATGACAACTAATCGAAAAGTTAGTTGACTTGTACATCCCATTTAATTATTATAGAGACAAAAAAAAATTTTAAGTTTAGTGTATTTTATGTTAAAATTTATAAATTTTTTTTAAAAATTTTGATGTTTCATGATTTTTATATAAAAGTAATATATATATATATTTGAAATATGAAAAATAATAAGAGTATTTGCCATCGAATAGTCAAAAAATTGAAGGATAAAAAAATATGAACAAAAAAAATGAGACATATCATAACTAATTGACCCTAATAAAAAAATATTTTGGCTATGCCATAGGAAAACATGCAATCTTTTTCTCGAACTTTTTTAGAAAGAAAATTACAAAAAAATTGCATCAACATTTTATATATCCTTACTATTGAATAATTGATTTTCTTTTGCATAATGGTTTTATTGAGCTTAATAATAAGCTTAATTCTGAAGTGATTTATAAAAGTTATCAATTAGGAATGGTATGCGTACTTCCTTTTGAAAGAATTAAGGATCATTGTAATGACTTATTTATGAAAGTTTATTATGATTTATGGAGACATTCCTCTTAAGTCAATTGACAAATAATGTTATTATGTTATCTTTGTGGATGAGCACACTAGTTTTACTTGGTTTTATCTTATGAGAAAAAAATGATTTTCTAATGTGATTTATTCATTTCCAGAGATTTGTTGAATGATAGTTCAGCAAAAAATTAAAATCTTTCAAACTAATAAATGTGGAAAGTTTGTAAATAAATCCATTTTTTCAATCTTTTAAGAGATCTTGGAATCCAACACTAACTTGCATCTCCCAAAAACCCATTGTAAAATCACATTGCAAAAGGGAAACACAGAAACATTATTAAGTTGGGCTTAAATGTTGTTTCATGCTAAGTTACTAGCTCAATATTGGGTTAATTGCTTTGTTATAGTAGTCTATTTGATAAATCATCTGGCTTCCTCTAGTATTAAAATGGAATCTCCTTTTTTCAAGCTTTATAAAAAGCATCCTGACTATAGTTCCGTGCATATCTTAAAGTGTAGGTGCATTTCATATTTTGGGAAATATCGAAGAAATAAATTGGAAACCAAATCCATTCATTGTGTTTTTATTGGCTATAGCATAAAGCATAAAGGTTATAAATGCTTGAACCCAATAAATGGTAGCATTTTAGTCTTTCATAATGTTGTATTTAATGAGTTGAAATTTCCTTTTGCTGATCCAAGCTCATTATATGAAGCAAATAATGTAAAAGTGAAATTTCTACCTATCACAATTGGCTTGAGATAAATGTTACTAATAAAAAGAATTCCTTTACAGGTGTTAAAGTTTTATGTGATAATCAAGAAACTTTTGCTTACGTGGATCCATTGTAAACAGTTAATGAACTCACCCCACAAAGAGTGCCTATCATGTTACAAAAAATGTGACATTGATGAAGCTAGGATAACATCATCTTTTATTCCTACTACATACCATGGTAATACAACCCCACCACATGTGATTATTGTACCATTATCCAACAATGTATTAGACCATTTAGCCATGCCTCAAGACATCATGTGTTTGTGTCCAAAAAATACCTTTTGAGTTATAAACTGAGTCAATACTCACTATTGATGGCTTGATTCAAAATGAAGATAATTACTCCAATGTCCCTACTAACAATAGACACACACATCCAATGGTAACTCATTCTCAAAAAAGAATTTTTAAACCTAATTTAAAATATGTTAGGCTTTATGACTTTGTAGGTCCTGATATACCATGTGTCATGACGTATAGCTCAAAGAACTCAACCGCTAGACTCTAGAATAAAAAATGAGCAAAGGTTAAAAAGCATTTTTGATAAAAATAAAAAAAAAAGTTATCACCAGTCTTTTTTGGAGTGTGATTTGTTACCCAAAAATTTTTGTCTTTTTAGTAAAATATTTAAAATATTTAAAAGTTTTATAAAAAGAACAAACTGAGGTCTACGAAAATTGGATTTAGGATTCAAGATTCAGTTATGCTTAGGAAAGGATTAGCACCCTCCAACGTCAGTCGAAGACAGTATCAATTAACTACATGTTATCCTTAAACTTTGGTAAAAATGGTCATATTCTAATGTTTCAGATCAATTCCTCTTTTTTATTGTTCTAAAAAAAAAAAGCCCTTTTTTTTTTATCATTTGAAAGGTAAAACATTTTTAATTAATTTTTTCTTGAAAAAGCAAAACAATTTATTTTTGGATCAAAATGAAAATATCCTAAGTATTGACATATCTTTTCCATTCTCTTATACTTAGGTAAAGCTTCAAAAGTATTTCTAATTTAGGGATTTTAAATTTGTCCCACATAACCAAGATAATATCCCATATAAATAATAGTCGTTGAGAGTCCCTTGTAGTTAGGCCAGATATCATAGGCTATATTTATTTGAGATATTATCTTATTTAAAATATTTTTCTTTGAGTAAAATTTATTTATAAAATCGATACATCTATGCATGAACATAGTAATAATATGGATGCATGATGTTTGAATATAAATGACAAAGTATAAACATGTGACAATTTAAGAATGCATATAGTAACAAAATCAAATGAAATGCAAATGCATGAATATCAAGGATTGGTTTTAAGGTTTAAGGTTTGGTTCAGGTTTTAGGGTTAAGGTAGGTTTAGGGTCTAATGAATGGTTTTGGGATTTAGTTTTAGTTTAGGGTTTACCGCTTGAGGTTCCAGATTTAGTTTAGGGTTTAGGATTTGAGGTTTAGGGTTTAGATTTTGGGTTTTGCGTTTAGTATTTAAGGTTTAGGATTTAGAGTTTATAGATGTTATAACTGTTTTGGAATCATTAGATGTATTTTAAAAAACATGAAATTGCCACCAATCTTTTTGGGCTAAGTGTGATTGGCCACATAAAAAATTTATCTTTTTAATAAAACCCTAAAGCTAGTTTAAACTTTATTAAACAAATAATTTTGGTCTTTAAAATCAAAGCTAGATTCAGGGGTATGGTTACGCATAAAGATGAATTAGCACCCTCATAGAAACCGTTTTAAAAATGATACCAATTAACTATATGTTATCCCTTAACATTGATGAGAATGGTCTTACTTTTGATATTTAAACAATGATTTTCTTAATTTTTCTTATTGCAAAAAAATATCTTTTTATTTTTTTATATTTGAAAAATAAATAAGAATCTTGTGTATTGAAAATTTTCAAAAAATATTCTTGTACTTTGGTAATATTTAGAGGAACTTTCTTATATAGGGATCTCTTAAGAATCATCGGTCGGACTTCTAAAAAATCCCATCATCAACAATTCATATTTATTTTTTGATTGAAAGATATAGATGTAAATAATGAAACATAATATTCATGAGAGGTATGCACCTATTATTTGTGTATTTACCTTTTATTTAATTTTATTTTTTATAAATTATTTATCCATTTTTTTAAAGATTTTTTTATTAATTTTCCTTTTTAAAATTTTAGGCATTTTTATAGAAAAAATTTATTGAAAAAATTTTATAAATACTCCAATACGCTGATAGTATTTAAAAAAAATCTTCTCACCTAAATTAGAGGAATCATTACTCAGATTCCCTTAAAATCTCATCATTACACATTTTCATTTTTGTTTTTTCATTTTTTTAAATTATTAATTATTGTAAATAATATTCATGCAGTTTTACATATAATTCTATTACTACAAAAATTTCATTATTCCTTTCATAATTATTATTGTTTATTATTTTATTATTATTTCACATATTTCTTTAGGAGAATAAATAAACGATAATACTTTGCATTGAATATTTTTCTAAATGTTCCATTACTTTGGTAATATTTTAGAAAAAAATCCTTACCTAAAGATTTTAAGAAATTATTACTCGAACTTCCTTAATATCTCATCCTTAGATATTTTATTTTTTAATTTTTATTATATATATTATTATTTTATTTATATATATTTTATATCTATATTTTTTAATTTATTAAATTTTTATCACCAATTCTCCTATTTTTTTAAAAAATATTTATTCTAGGGATTTTAAACATAAATATCAATTAATAAATAATTTAAATAACTTGAAAACTAAAAAAATTAAGAAAATTACCAAAAACTAATCGATTAATGTCGATCCACAATCCAAAGGTCGTTCAAGGTGATTTTTGCTACTTGGAATGGATTGTGCCAATTTTATCCAAGTTGGACCAATTCACTAATAGCTCAAAGTGGTCTTCGGCGACTTGGAATGGTTTTTACCGGTTTAATATGGGTTGGACTAGTTCATTGGCAGTTTGATTGGATCGGTTCAAGATTGATAAGCTATTGCTTGGGATGTGTTGAGCGCGGACCCCAGGTCAGGTTCAAGCTAGTGTGCGGAGTGGATCAATTAATTTTTTTCATTTTTTTATTTAACTATAAAGCCTAATGTTTTTTTATTCATTTTAAACTTATACAAAACAGAAAAATTTCAAAGCTCTCAAAAACCAAAATGCTAGCCACCTTTGTTTGTAGAAACTAGTTATCAGTTGTCACGTCGACTGCCATTCACCATCGGTCGCTATTGCCATTTAGATCCAAAATTCACCTAAGGTCTCCTTTTAACCTTATCTTTCCCCAATCTGAGTTTAATTTTCCTAAAACTTGGCCAAACTTCCTAGATCTAAGTTTGAACTTGTGGCTTTAACGCCAACAACAACCTCTCTCCACGACTCCAAAAGCCATCATTTTTTACTATGATTTTTTTCAAGCCAAGATCCACATCCCCTTCCAAAATGGCCTCCTAAATTCCCCCTAAAACTCTTTAGATCGAAAACACAAGTCCCTATTTTCTTTTTTTTTTCAACTTTTTCGACTTTGGTGTTGCTAAGGTTCTTCCCCAAGAAAAATACTATGGTTTCTTTTTTTGTGTTGTGATTTTGGTTGCTTGGGTTAAGATTTAGCAAGTGATTAAAGGCAGTGAGGTGGGAAGTGAAAATGGTGATGAATGTTGGTAGTGAAAGATTTCATGTAAGGGTGGAATGGCCGGCTTGGTCTTTGCTATTGATGGTTTCAATGTTGAAGGATTTGGTAGGTGGAAATGGTGGTGATTTTGACTTGCAAGGTGGTTGTAGTAGGACCACTTTAATGCTTATCGGGTTTAGGTCGATGATGGCAAGGAAGGCTACGGGTCTAAGTAATAATGAAGGTATAAGGTTTTAGGATTTTGCTCTAATTTTTTTCTCTTTTATGTTTTTTCAAAATTCCTAGTTCTTGTAGGATTAACATTTTGGAAAAAAGGCATGGCAATTGATTTTTTTTTTTTTTAGTCTTACTATAGCGATGGATGCTGCAACTTGCAAATTGTAATGCTGCATTTTGGAGGGTGGAGTTTGTTTGTTTAGTTCATGCTAGGTGATCTACAAGGTAAAATGAAAGGGTAAAATGGAATGCTTAAGTTGGTTAGGCAATTTGAGAAGAAGAAAAAGTCCACCTCGGGTAAGGGAGGAAAGCTGCCATGACAGCCGACCTTCAATTTTTTTTTAATTTTTTTATTTTAATTAATTAAATCAATAAATCTTAATGAAGTTGGGCTTTAAAATTTGAATTCAAACTTACATTGTATTTTACGCTTGTAAGCCCAAATAATTAAACTTTAAATTTATCTAAATTAAATTAGATCATATCTCAACCTATATAACATGGTCTAAAAACAATTAATTCAGAATGAAACCCAAATGAGCTTGATTAAATAAATTCAATTAAAGTGCTCAAATAGGCTCAAATCAAGATGTCTAGAATGAAGCATAAAAATCAATGAAATCAAATTGTCTCAAACAAAATTTGAGACTTACAAGGGTTTCATGGGTAGTTTAAGGTTTGGGTTGGTTTAGGGCTTCATTGGTGGTTTAGGTTTTAATGGGTGGTTTAAGGTTTCATGGAAAATGCATGCGATGAAAACAAATAACAAAAATGCCATTGGTAAAAATATAAATATTGGTGCATGGAAAATGCATATACAAAAATTACAAACTAAGGCAAATCTAATAAATAAATTATAAACGAAGCATGCAAGGGACAATGAGATAAAAATAGATCAAAATCAAGAATTTTAAAAAAAATCAAAGATATTTTCCACCATTTTCTTGTTTTGAAAATTCATGCAAATAAACCAAAAATCAACAGAAAGTATACTAAACTATCATTTTATTCATGGAAAATTTGATCAAACACTTTGAAAACTTGAATAACAATGCAAGAGCACAAACATTTAAAGATGAACTAAACAACGTTTAGCCATAAACTAATCAAGAAAGTTTCAGCCAAGCGTGGGAAAACTTGGCTAAATATACCCCATAGCATTCCATAAACATTCATTATTTCATTTGGCTACATTATGTATGATACATTCATAAAACCATGATACAAAGACATTTTTACTACAAGAGGAATTTCATTAAACATATAACAAACCAACAAGTAAGGAAACCATAAAGACAAACACATATAGCCAAACACCAAACATACACTACTAAACTAATCCAAATCCATGTAATTAACAATTGAAATAACAATCTAATCATTCATAAGCAAGATTAGAAGCAAGGAAAACATTAAGAATGGACCAAAGGAGGTTCAACCATAGAGGAGGCAAAGTTGGCTGAAATTCTAAAGGTCAACATTGATGGATTTATTTTTTGTTTTCTTTGATTACTTGTCTCAACTCAAACTATAGGCTAGTTGATTGAGCTTTTGGATTAAATTTGAGGTTAAAAACACAAAAAACTAAATTTTCTTCAAGAAAAATAGGGAAAAATAAAGAAAACAAACATGAAAATACAACAGAGTGTGATGAAATACAAGGAACTAAAAATTATAACTCCAAGCAAGCAAGCTTTCAAAAAAATTTTCTCTCTTTTTTTCTTGTAGTTTTGTGAATCCCAACTTTTCTTCTCCCTTCACACCTCTCAGTCCCCCTATCATGAAAAAATAGCTCATGCACAAGCCATGCAATCCCTTAGATTAAAAAATCATCCAATGGCCATCATTTCCCTTGTTTTGCTTGCAATGAGCCAACTTTCACCATTATCCAACCCTTTAAGAAAATCTCACGATCAATAATGTTTACAGACAAAGGTTGCATTTTTAAAGCTATTGGGACCAAGTGAAAAGTTTATTTTACCCTTGTTAGAATGTTATTTTCTTGGAAAATCATTGCTCTCTTCTTCATTTTTGTGATTTTAAAGTACAAAAAATCTTGAAATATTATTAAATCATGATCTAAAAGTTTTTGTGAAAATCCGACCTTGAAAATGTCAAATTACAAAATTACCCTTGAGAGTTATCAGTAATTTCATACTTCTTAAGGTGTAACCAAAGTTTTTAATGCGTAAAAAATCATCAAATAATTTAAAAACATGATCTAAAACATTTTGCAAAAAAATCAACCTAAAAAAGATCAAATTACGAAAACACCTTTAAGAGTATTTTAATAATTTCATACCTTTTGAGATATAATCAAGATTTTCAATACTTTAAAAATCATCAAATAATATCAAATCATGATCTAAAGCTTTTTGTTAATTCTAACATCGAGAAGGTCAATTTACGAAAATGTCTTTAAGAGTATTTTAGTAATTTCATATATCTTAAGGTGTGATCAAAGTTTTTAATACACCTAAAACTAACTTCGAAAAGGCTAAATTATTAAAATACCTCATAAAGGCATTTTGATAATTTTACCCTTTTCAAAAAGTAATAAGGTTTTCAATGCGTTAAAATCACAAATATCAATTTCAAGCCCTATTAGTCCCATTTGGTTCTAAATTTTGAAAAATTGATCCAAATTCAATCTGATTTGATTAATTTTGATCGATTTTGATCAAGTTTGATTTTATTTGATTAGGTTTGACCAAGGGGCATTTGGCTCAAATTAGTTATGAATATTTTTTAAAAAAACTTGTCAAAATTAAAAAAATGTTAGATTTGAATCGGGTCAAATTCTAAAAACTTTACAATTGGCCAGAATCTATCTAAACAAAATTAGATGCCTACACCATCTAAACTAAAAAGTATTAAGTCGACTCTAAAGCATGAAGGTTGGACAGAAGCTATGCATGAAGAATTTACTACTTTGAAGTCAAATAAAACATAAGATCATGTTCTACATTTTAAGGAAATGAATGTTGTATGAAACAAATGGGTCTTTAAGACAAATCTCAAATTAGATGATAGCCTTCATCCCTTGAAAACTTGACTTGTGGCCAAAGGATTTCATCAAATTAATTCAGTAAATTTTGATAAGACATTTTGTCCTATTATAAAACCAAGCAGCATTCAACTAATTCTTACAATAGCAATTGTTTGTAGATAGACCACAAGACGTTGTCAAAAATGTATTTTTCATGGCTTAGATCATTGAACTGGTTTACATGGAACAACCACTTTGCTTTCTTGACTCCAAATTTCTAAATCATGTTTGCAAACTTAGGTGTGCTTTTTATGAGCTTAAACAAGCTCTTCAAGCTTAGTTTCACAAGTTGACCACTTTTTTACTTGATAATGATTTTTTATGTAGTTATTGTAGGCACCCAGTTTTTGATAAGGTTAAAAATTAATTAAATAAAAATAAAAACAGAGTTTTATTCCTAAGAAAATTGCCAGATATAAAATATTTTTTAAAATATTGAAAACTAGATCAGAAAGGGATTTTTTTTTAAAAATAAGGATACACAGATCAGAAGATAGGGTTTTTTTAAATACAGGAGGATTTTGAAATCCTAATCTAATCAGGTGAATCAAGCCCTATATAAACCTTAGTAATCGCAAGAAAGGAAACATAAAAAAGAAAGGGAGAAAATAGGAGTAATTAGAATCAAGATTTTTTTTTTTAGAAGGTTGCTGGGGAATTTATGGTTTTTAATTGGTTTTTCGAAGATGTTTTTCGAAGATGTTTTTGAATTTTTTGGAAATGTTTTGGAAATTTCTAGAATCAAGTGAATTTTTTGACAAAATTTAAGTTTTTCAATGACTTTCTAGCAAAAAAAACCTAATTTTTTATGATAAAACCCATAAACTGATGTGAATTTCACTGACATTCTTTGCATCTAGAGAAAGACGTAAAGAAAACTGAATGGAAAAGAGAGAAAGGGGAATGCACATCTGAGGAAAAGAAATTTTTATGCCTTTTATACCAACACAAAACAACGTCATTTCGAGAAGTCAATAGTGGGCAGGATCCGCACGTTACCTAAAATCTGACCTGACCCATAACGTATCGACCCACTTACCCACTTCATTTAGCCTCTGTTGAGCCGTTAAGTCGAGCTGCGTAACAAGCCGCTCTAGCCACACCTATCTTTGGAGCCGCATTCCATTTCAGTCGACTTGAGCTGCATCAAGTTTTTTTTCCTCTATTTTATCTATTTATTTATTTTTTGTGCTTATTTGTTTATTAATTAAATTAGAATTATTTATTTAAGTAAGCATTTCTTTTATTTTTCAATGATTTTCTTAAAATAAAATTTTAGAAAAAAATGTTTTTAAAGAAAAGTTCAAAGTATCAATTTTCCTAGCAAAAAAATTTTCAAACAAATATTTTTGAAGAAAAGTTGAAAGTATCAATTTTTCTTAAAAAAAAACTTTAAAAAAATGATTTTCATTAGAAGTTGAAAGTTTCAATTTTTGTTAAAATAAAAATTCAAAAAAAATATTTTTGAGGAAAAGTTGAAAGTATCAATTTTTCTTAAGAATAAAAACTTCAAAAAAATATTTTTAAGGAAAAGTTGAAAGTATAAATTTTCCTTGAAAATAAAGATTTCAGAAAAGGATTTTTAAAGAAAAGTTGAAAGTATCAATTTTCTTTGAAAATAAAATTCTCAAAAAAAAATATTTTTAAGGAAAAGTTGAAAGTATCAATTTTTCTTGAAAATAAAAATATCAAAATGCTCTAAGAAAAAGTTGAAAATATCAATTTTCCTCGTATAAAAGCATGAGTTTTTTTCCTTATAAAACAACATAGTAAAAAAGATCTCTATCAAAATTTGAAACATTATTTTTTTTCCTTTCCTTTCTTAGAAAATGTTTTTGTGTTAAATAATCCTATGATGGAGAATCTGTAAGGGAAACAATAGTTTTCTTGTATACTCTTAAGGTGAATGGATTTTTTTTAATTTTTTGCCAAAAGTATTGGAGTCAAGTAAGAATAATTTTCAATAATTAATTACTTGGTAAAGTTTTTAAGGCTTAATGGATAACATGAAATTGAGTAGGTACCATCTTTCGATAGACGTTATGAAGGTGCTGTAATCTTTCCCACACATAACCGTACTCTCAAACCTAGTTCTAGTTTTGTAGACATTGAATCTACCTTTTAAAGATATTTAAGTCAAACTTAAGATTTTTCTTTAAAATGAGGACAATTCAGTCAAGTGGCCAATCGCACCTAAACAAAAATTGATGGTGACTTCTTAAGTCAATGTCTAGTGATAAGGTCCATGGATCTAGACATTATGATAGTTTGGTGACTCTACTGGGGACAAGCCGAGAGTCAAGCCAATAAATAAGTTTGTGTTATCCAAAAGTCTAAAAAATTGAATTTTTTAAAAATCTTTGTTTATTCATTCACTCTATTCCTTTATTTTGCTTATGATGTCATTCATATGCATGAGCATAACATGAGCTCTATACTCGAACTCTATCCCTCTAGGAAAGAGTAAAGTACCTATGCTTTCATGAGATTTTAATGCCTCTGCAGTGGTTAGCGAAATACTCTCACTCAAATTGAACCTTTTCTACTTGCAGCCTATAATGGGTAAGGGTTAGGGTGCCTTACTAGTTTGAGATGGACAATGATGTAAGGAGCAATTTGAGAATCTTTAGATTTCAACCTCGAACCACATACAGTGAACTTTGAAAGTGCCTAACCTATAGATAGAGCCATCTCCTTCCCTTTAGAATTAACCAAAAGCTTAGGATTTATTCTTTTATTGTGTATAATGTTCCAATTTATTTATCTATATGTTTTTTTCTTATCTAGTGTACTAACTGACTCTCTTATTCATTTTTGCATGATTCATACTCATATCATGAAGTTGCATAGAGAATATTTACCTAAAAAGACAGTCTTCAAGAAAAATTTTTCATGGACTCCACAAAATGACTAGTCCACATTTCATCTGTTTTTGCTCATTATGAGTCACCCAATGAAGTAAAGGTTCAGTCATAAAAGATCCAACAAAAAGAGGGGATTGTCTACTAATCGGCTATGCTTCTACCTTGTCTCAAGAAACATCAATCCTCTTCAAACAAAACAATTTAGAAAATTTGGTTGATATATGGAGGAAGATGAGTCCATCAAGACAAAAGGAGTTTTGCTAGAGACATAGACATATAGCACACCTTCTTATAGTGATTGTTGAGAATCAACTAATTAGAGCTACAGTGTAATTCTAGGATCCTTCATACAAGTGTTTCATCTTCAATGAAGTTGATATAACACCAATCATTAAAGAATATTCAACTTTGTTAGGTCTGCACCTTAAGGCTCCTGATAAGATATATGTCAAAAAACACAAATCAAGATTCTGTAAGAATTTGGCCCATCTTATGGGGATAAACAAAGAGATTATGGATTCTTATACAAAGAAGAAACAAGAATAGGTTTGCTTACCTTAAAAGTTTTTTTTTGATTTTCTAGTACAACATGTTGATGAGGAGCGACGGTTAGACAAGTTTGCCTTAGCCATATACGAAATGGTGATTTTTTTTAAGGTTGTGTTATATTGAAATAGCAGTGGTCGACTTCTTCAAAAGTGTGATCAATGGCTGCAACCCTTCAATAGTGATATTGGTAAAGACCATTAGATCATTCAGTTACTGTTGCTAGAATGGAAGGCATTTCACAAGCTGTATACAACTATTGTATCTATGGATAAAAAGCCACTTTGAGTGTAAAAGAGGTGCTTTCTTGAAGCTTTATTTTCGTAATCGAGATCCAATCAAAGAATTCTATGAAAGTGAATGGCCATAACAAAAGTCTAAAAAAGAATGGCTAGCTTTCTTAACAAAGCTAACAAGCATCGAGGTGAGATGGTTGGTCCTATGGATGAATCGTGAACCCATGTTATATTAGTGTAGAGATAACATTGGGGTTCCACTTTTGGGTTTATATGAAGCAATAAGTTATGCACCACTTCTAGTGAGAAGATAGTTTGGGGCAGAATAGTTCATTCATATGACACATAAACTTCAACAATCAAGATTTTTCTTACAATGAGCCAAAAGCATTTCAGAGGATGAACGATGTGATTAAAGCATGGAAAAACGCCCACAGGGTAAGTCCTGGACCGTTCACTGACAAGGTCACTCATGGGTACTTGGTTTTGAGAGCAAAACAAAGACAAAGAGTGGTATTCACCCTTGAACGTTTTCAATAACCAACAAGAAAAATGCTTGAAGAAGTACCATAAAAAATGGAGCTTACGAAAAAAGAGTTCGAGATCGAAAAAAGATAAGCTAAAGTAAGAAATCCAAAAACTTCAAAAGAAGAAAGATCAATGGAAAGATAGAGTTGAAAAACATGAAGTCAAAGTTTGTAAGATTGCTAAAGAATACGATACAGTTATTAAAGACCTAGTGGAGCTACACCAAGAACATAAGAGATTATGTGTGAGGGTAAAAGTCAAAGAGATAATAATCACTAAATTGATTAATGAGAATAAGCGATTGAAGCAAGAATATACTGAATTGGAGGAAAAAAATACCCAAATGCAAACAAAAAATAATATGCTGAACAATTACATAAATAGTTGCGATAAAGGTTGAATGAACAAAAAAAATATATTGCTGCATTGGCCAGAGAGCATAGAACATTATCATACCAAGTATGGTGTGGTAAAAGGAAAAACTTAGGGAGATAAAGGTATATTAAGCACTTAACAACCCACATTTGCAAAGAGGTGTGTAAGGCAAGAGAAATGGTCAAAGAGGTAGAGGAACCGAAGCAAGTGGTGGCCCTAGTAAGGAAACATGGATAGCACTTGCTAAATTTCATTAAGAAAGTAAAAGACCAATATAAGTAGATTAAGCGATTCTATGGTTATAACTCTAGGATGATAAATTCTATGTAAACATAGTTCTTTGAGTAAATGAAATCTTTTGGTTGAACACTGTCTTAAGGTAAATGTTTTTTCGATGCATTCATTTTCATTCATTGCATTCTCATTCATTACATTTAACAAAATAACCATCTTAGGTTTTCATGAGATAACCATATAAACTGCTAATTCTGAGGTATGGTATTAAGGTTCAAGGATAGCTTGACCGTCAACAAATTCAAGCCAACCTGGATGTCACCCATATAATACTCGATCATAGGTAAAGCAAATGAAACAAGAATAAAATATCTGTATGGACAAGATCAATAAGGCTTACGAAGAGATAAATGAGGAGTTAACAAAGATGATGAAAATGTTGAAAAAACTAAATAAGGGTAAGATAGTAGAAGAGACCCCTAATCTGAATAAAAGATAAGATATTGTAGATCCTTTATACCTTTCTGGGTTCGGTCCAAACCAAAGCCAATCTTCTCAGGAAATACAAGCCCCATATATGCCATTTTCTAGGGCATATGCTTATACCTATCCTAAGGTACCATATTGCAATTACACTAACCCCACTTTTAGGGTAAAGATAGTAGACCCAATTGAGGTCCCCGATTTTGATGACCTTAAAGAGAAGGAAAGGTTAAAAGAAAAAACTTCTAAGGTAATAGAAGAGTCAAGCTCTAAAAAAAATGAATATTTTGAAGGAGAGAGTTCGGGCCATTGAGGGTATGGATTATTTTGGCTCTATGGACACAGCCTAATTATGTTTAGTCCCAGATATGGTCATCCTACCAAAGTTTAAAGTCCTTGAATTTGAAAAATACAATGGGACTAAATGCCTGATAGCCCATGTTACTATGTATTGCTGTAAAATGGTACCTATGCTCACGATGAGAAACTATTGATTCATATCTTTCAAGATAACCTTATAGGCTCTGCAGTGAGATGGTATGTGTAGTTGGATCGGGCTCATGTTCAATCCTGAAATGATTTGGCAAAAACATTTGTAACTCAATATAGACACATAATGGACTTAGCACCTGACCATCTCTCTCTACAAAGTATAGAGAAGAAAACCATAAAAAGTTTCAAGTAATACGCTCAAAGATGGAGAGATATTGCTTTTTAAGTCTAAGTACCCCTCACAAAGAAAAAAGTAACAGTGCTTTTGGTTAGTTCTCTTAAATCTCCTTATTATGAAAGATTAATAGGAAATGCTATAAAAAACTTTGCTGACATAGTTATATAAGGTGAAATGATTGAAAATGCCATTAAAAATGGCATATTAGATGGAGAAAAGACAACCGGTGCAAAGAAAAGTGGCCTACCTAAGAAAAAAGAAAGAGAAGCTCATGTTATGAGTTATGAGGGCCAACAATTTAGAAGATATGTTCCTTTTTATAATCAGCTTATGTATCCAACCCAAGTAACCACTACCCATTACCCATATCAACCATCATACCAATAGGTTTACCAACCTATGCTTCAACCATAACCACCCACTCACATATACAACTCATTTGCATATCCTAAGCAAGATTTACCCCTAAACCAAACACCGAGCCAAGTAACTCAAAAAGATCATTGAACAATCAAGAAAAGATCACATTTGACATGATCTGTATACCTTATGTAAACTTACTCCCATAGCTTATGGAGAAAAATTTAATAGCCCATGTTTCTGTAGATCCTGTAAAACCACATTTCTTTAAATAGTATGACCCAAATGCTCATTATGATTACCACTATAGGGTTATAGGCCATTATACTGAGAATTGTATCTCTTTGAAACACAAGGTGTAAAATTTGATAAAAAAAGGGTCTGATAAGCTTTGAGGAAAAAAGGGCACCTAATGTCAATGGCAATCTTTTGTCAGCCCATATTGGGGCAATAATTAATGTCATACATAAAAATCAAGCTAGTTGGATCAAAAAGAGAATAGATGAGATCTAAACCCCTTTAGTTAAAGTGTATGATGCCTTGTTTGAGGTAGAGATGCTATACCCAATAGACTTGTGTACCTATCATGGAGAATATAATCTAACCCAAAGGTGTAAATACCATAAGGGAACTATGGGGCATTCGATCAAAAATTATGATCAGTTTCATTAAATGTTGTAGCACTTGATGGATTCATTCCAAATCGAGTTTTATAAAAATAAGAAAGGCTCAAGAAATGTAGATATATCCATCACTGAACAGGTTTCAAAGCCTACCCTGAAACCAGTGACAATATATTATAAGAAGCCAATGCCAATAGAAAGCCAACCCAACTCTAAACTAATTATAACCTTCAAAATTCCTAGTCCTTTCCATACCAGAATAATAAGGTGATACCACAAAAATACAACTGTGATGTTGTAATGCTAAGATCAAATGAAAGATATATGACAAGAAATTTTGATACTGTAAACATAATCGAGGTGGGTGACATGACTAAAAGCAGAAGATGTTACTCTTTAAAAATGTTAGAGAAGGCTAAGAAGAAGAAAGCAAAAGTTAGAGAGGAAGAAGGAAATAAGAAATATCTTGTGGTAGCACCAAGTCAAGATTACCAAAAACCCATTTCTGAAAAAGAGGCTTGTGAATTCTTAAGGTTAATTTAGCATAGTAGTATAGTGTTATGGAACAGCTAAACAAAATGCTAGCTAGAATCTCGCTTTTATCAATGTTGTTGAATTCAAAGCCTCACTATATACTTTATTAAAGGTTTTAAATTAGACATACATATCCCATAATGTATCTGTGGAATATGTAGATAACTTTGTAGGGAATCCGGTGGCCTCAAACTATATTACTTTTAATGATGATGAGATCCCTCCAAAAGGGAGAGAAAGCATTAAAGCTCTTCATATAACTATTAAATGTAAAAGCCACATAATGGCAAAGGTTTTTACTGATAATGGCTTCATGATTAATGTGATGCCTATGTCTACCCTAGCTAGGTTACCCATTGACATGTCTTACATGAGAACTAGTCACATGATCATCAGAGCTTTTGATGGAGCTAGGCAAAAGTGATCGGTGATATTGAAATACAACTATAGATTGGGCCACATAATTTTAATGTTAAGTTTCAAGTAATGTATATTTCACCATCTATAGTTGTTTATTAAGAAGGCCATGGATCCACATGACAGGTGTTGTCCTATCATCATTGCACCAAAAAATAAAGTTCATTGTCAATGGGAAGCTGGTATGTGTGTCAGGGAAAAAAATTTACTTGTGACCCAGCCAACAAATACCCCATATGTAAAAGCTACAGATGAAGCTATAGAGTGCTCTTATAAGTCCTTTGAGCTTGTTAACATAACTTATGTTAACAAAAGATCTAAGTTGTATATGTCATAATTGTTAGTAGCTACCAAGATGGTTGTTAAACAGACAATTGAGAAGGGGTGGCATCCCAAAAAAGACTAGGAAAGAAATAGTAAATAATTTGAACGCTACCAGCTATGATCAACAATTAGAAGAGATTTGGTTTAGGGTATAAGCCTACTAAGGTGGATAAAGAGAAGATGATGGAAAATAAAAAAGAGAAAATGATGGCCAAGCTTAAACGACGAGCTAGAGTAAAAAAAATGATTATTTCCTATCTTTATAATACCTTTCGATGAGGGGGATGTATTTATCCTGGACATGATAACCGGGATATGGGGCTAGAAGAACCCTTTTCTAAACTTACCATTCAAATGGTGGAAGGAGAGGCATTTGATAGACAAGATAAAAAGCTATTGGTGTATCCAACCCCACAAGGTTTAAAGTTAAAAAATTGAGAAATCATAGAGCTACCTATTATCCTTGAATTTTTCCAAAAATAATGTAATGAATAAAGTTCCTATACTTCTGCCCAAAAATGCTAGGATTTATTTTCTTTTGTATGGGCCATTCATTCATTTCAATAAAAAGATCGATGTGATGCATTTTCATTTCTTCTATCTGTTCTTTAATTTTCATTCCATACATCTTGCCGATATTTCTCTTTTCTCACTTACTCTCAGGTACTCAAATAATAAATATGAAGATAATCCTGATAGTAACCCAGGGTTTGATTTCAAAAATCCAATTTATACTGTTAAACTTGATCATGAAGAAGACTCAAATGATGACATTTTACCTCTTGATCTAGTGAAATTGATAGAACAAGAGAAGAAACCAATTGAAACTCACCTAGAAAATATAGAATTAATAAATTTGGGAGATGATAATAATAAAAAAAAGTTAAAATAGGCATGTCATTACCCATGAATGATAGGCAAAGATTAAAAGAGTTACTTTGTGAGTATGTGGACGTCTCTGTATGGTCCTACCAAGACATGCCTAGACTTAGTACTGAAATAGTAGAGCATAAGCTACCTTTAAAGCCAGAATGTAGGCCAGTGCAACAAAAATTAAGATGGATGAAGCTTAAAATGTTATTGAAGATAAAAAAAAAATGAAAAAATAGTTTGTTACAGGTTTCTTAGAGGTGACTAAATACCTAGATGGGTAGCAAACATAGTCCTAGTATCGAAGAAAGATGAAAAAGTTTGAATGTGTGTTGATTATTGAGATTTGAACAGGACAAGCCCAAAAGATAACTTTCCCATGCCTCACATTGACACCTTAGTAGACATCACAACTAAACATTCCATATTTCTTTTATGAATGGATCTTTAGGGTATAATCAAATCAGGATGGCTAGGGATGACATGGAGAAAACTACTTTTGTAACTATGTGGGGAATATTTTGCTACAAAGTGATGCCTTTCGGGGTGAAAAATGCTAGGGTCACTTACCAAGGAGCTATGGCAACTTTCTTCCATGACATGATGCATAAATAAATAAAGGTATATGCAGATGACATGATTGCAAAGTCTAGAAAAAGAGAAGATCATACCAACCTCAAAAAATTATTTGAGAGGTTAAGAAAATTTCAGTTGAAATTGAACCCATCAAAATGCACATTTGGGGCTAAGTCAAGCAAGCTATTGGGTTTTATACTCAATGAGAGAGCAATAGAGGTAGATTTTAACAAGATTCAAGCCATCCAAGACTTGTCACCTCCATGCACACTAAAAGAGGTACAAGGTTTTTTTGAGAGATTGAATTATATATCTCGATTCATTTCTCAACTCACTCTTAAATGTGATCCTATTTTCAAACTCCTCCATAAAGATAGCTCTGGAAGATGGGATGACAAATGTTAGAAAGCTTTTGATAAGGTCAAAGAATACCTATCAAATCTACCTATATTAATACCCCTTATTTTAGGAAGACCATTGATTTTGTATTTAATAATGAATGAAAGTTTGATGGGATGTGTGTTGAGGCAACAAGATGAAACAAGCAATACAGAGTGAGCTATTTGCTACTTAAGCAAGAAATTCACTGACTATGAATCGAAGTATTCCTTATTGGAAAAAATGTGCTATGCCTTAGCTTGGATGACTTGTCAACTTAGGCAATATATGTTATACCATACCATATGGCTCATAATAAAATTAGACTCTCTCAAATATGTTTTCAAAAAATCTTCATTATTTGGAAGAATCGCTCGAGAATAAGTAATGCTTTTTGGATATGATATTATCTACGTAACTTAAAAAGCAATAAAAAAATACCATAGTTGAATTTTTGATAGAACAGGCTACTGATGATTATGAACTGATGAGGCTCGATTTCTCAGATGAAGACTTACTGGTTGTTTCTCAAGTTAATAAGAAACTATGGAGCAATCTTAGAAGATGTACTTTGATTGAGCTATAAATGCCTTAGGGCATAGGATTGGGGCCATCTTGATATCTTTAGAAGAAATTATGTCTCTATTATAGCTAAATTAAACTTTAACTGCACTAATAATGTGGCTGAATATGAAGCCTATGTTATGGGCTTACAAGTTACAATTGAAAGAAAAATCAAAGTACTAGAAGCTTATGGAGACTCAGCCTTGGTTATTTACTAGTTAAGAGGATAATGGGAAACAAGAGATTCAAAGTTGATAAAATACCACAAGTATGTCACTAACTTGGTTAGACAGTTTGAGAAAATTCAATTTGAACATCTGCCCAGAGAAGATAATCAAATTGTTGATCCCTAGCCATATTGGTAGCTATGATCAAAGTGAAATAGATACTAAAATTTAACCCATAAAGCTTGATGTAAGAGAATTCCCAGTGTATTGTTCAAATGTCAAAGAGGTGGTTAATGGAAAGCCTTGTTATCATGATATTTTACAATATCTGAAGAATCAACAATAGCCAAAGCATGCCACTGAAAATGATAAGAGGATCATTAGGAGATAAGCCATGGGTTTCTTCATTGATGGGAATATTTTGTATAAAAGGAATCGGGATCTAGTTCTCTTAAGATGTGTGAATGCAACAGAAGCATGAAAGATCATGAAAGAAGTTCATGATAAGAACTGTGAAACTTATGCAAGTGGCCACATGATGGCAAGACAAATTATGAGGGCAAGGTATTACTAGTCGACCATGAAAAGTGACTGCATAGATTATGCTAGAAAATGCCATAAGTGCCAAATCTATATAGATAAAATATATGCCTTTCCAAATGCTCTACATGTTATAGCACCCCTATGGCCATTTTCGATGTGAGGCATGGATGTTGTTAGACCTATCACACTAAAAGCTTCAAATGGACATAGGTTCATTTTTGTAATGATTGACTATTTCACAAAAATAGGTTAAAGCTGCATCGTATGCTAGTGTGATACGACCAGTGGTGTGTAAGTTCATTAAGAAAGAAGTAATATACAGATATAGGCTTCCAGAAAGAATAATCTCAAATAATACCAAAAATCTTAATAGCAAGATAATGAAAGAGATATATGCCCAGTTTAAGATCAAGCATCACAACTTAGCACCTTATTGTCCAAAAATGAATGACGCAGTAGAAGCAGCAAATAAGAATATTAAAAAGATCTTTGAAAAAATGATTGAGAACTATAAAGATTGGCATGAGAAGTTGCCTTTTGCCTTGCATGCTTATTGAACATCCGTACTTACCTCTACCGGAGCAACCCCATTTTCTTTGGTCTATGGGATGGAAGTGTGTTATCAATGGAAGTAAAAATTCCCTCTTTGAGAATTCTAAAGGAAGTTAATTCGAAAGAAGCTGAATAGATCCGAGAGCATTACGAGCAACTGAATTTTATTAAGGAGAAAAGATTGACAGCACTTTGTCATGGTCAGTTATACCAAAAAAGAATAATGCAGGAGCATGAGAAGAAAATTTGACCCCAATGTTTTCATGCAGGAGAGTTGATTCTAAAAAGGATTCTCTCAAGTCAACATGACAATAGAGAAAAATGGACCCTAAATTGGAAAGGTCCATATATTGTCAAGAAAGTATTCTCAGGAAGAGAATTAATCTTGACAGAAATGGATGAGAAAGACTTGTCCAATTTAATAAATTCAGATGCTATGAAGAAGTATTTTTCTTAAAAAAAAAAAAAGAGAAAAGAGCTCAAATTGAAAACCTATAAAGGGTGGTTTGAGTTCAAAAAAAAAAACAAAAAAGAGAAAAATGGCTCAAATTGAAAACCCGTAAAAGGCAATTAGAGTTCAAAAAAAAAAAAGCTCAAATTGAAACCCGTAAAGGGTGATTTGGGTTTAAAAGGAAAAAAAAAATAAACAAAATAGAGAAAAAGGGCTTAAATCAAAAACCCCTAAAGGGTAGTTTAAGTTAAAAAAGAAAAAAAAAAGAGCTCAAATTGGAAACCCGTAAAAGGTGGTTTGAGTTCTAAAAAAGGAAGCTCAAATTGAAAACCCACAAAGAGTAGCTTGAGTCAGGAAAAGATATCTAAGGTGAAAGCCCAAAAAGGTAGCATAGAGATTCAAGACATTACTCTCATGGCACAAAGGGGCAAGTTTCATTTGATGAACTCGAAAGGATTAAAGACTTCAATTGGATGGTTTTTGAGAAGAGCTTTAGGTTACTTTGGTCATGATCATTCGATAGCCTATTTTTTATACTCAATCCCATTCAATCAATTGAATCCATTTTTTTCCTGATGTCAACACTAACCTTTTTTATTATTTTTGTTTTCTTTTTGTTTGCCCTTTTACCCGAGTTAGAAGAAATGTGCATTTACTTTACATCGTCACTATATTAAAATGATAATAAATGAACAAATAATGATATGAAAATTCTCTTCATTACTCTAGAAAGCTAAGAACGGCGTGGATAAGCAAAATGAAGGCAATGAAAACTTAGTGAAATGATGATATCGGTTTGGCTGAAAAGATAAGATAGTTTGATTCCTTAACCGAATATGTTCAAAAGCTAAAGGATCCATAATTGATGAGTAAATGAAAACATCAGAGAGCTTGAGAATCTTTTTACCATAATCAGATAAACCCAACATTTCATAACATTTCATGCATTCCAGAGAAATTAGCATTTCATAGCATTTCATGTATGCATGTCATGAGATTTTATAGGAAGGTGTTTCGACATTACTAATGGTTGAAGTTGTGAAGAATGAAATGATAGATATTTCAAATTTTCTTGATGTATTGTGGCTCAGTCCAAGTTATTCATTTTAGACTTTGGTTCAACCTAGGTCATTTTGTTTTTGGATTTTGACTTACATCAAATCACTCTTCAGCTTAGTCCAAGTTATTTTAGACTTCGGCTCAACCTAGGTCATTTTGATTTTGGATTTTGGCCTATACCAGATCTTTCTTCAATTCAGTCTAAGTTATTCATTTCAAACTTTGGTTCAATCTAGGTAATTTTATTTTCAGATTTTGACCTATGATAGATCTTTCTTCAACTTAGTCTAAGTTATTTATTTTAGGCTTCGGTTCAGTCCAGGTCTTTTTATTTTGAATTTTGACTCTTGTTAAATCTTTTTTAGTCTAAGTTCTTCATTTCAGACTTCAATTCAATCCAGGTCATTCTATTTTCAAATTTTGGCCTATGCCAGATTCTTCTTCAGTTCAATCCAAGTTATTTATTTTCAGGCTTTGGCTCAGTCTAGGTCTTTTTGTTTTGGATTTTAACTTTTGTCAAATCCTTCTTAGTCTAAGTTATTCATTTCAGACTTCAATTCAACCTAAGTCATTGTCTTTTGGATTTTGGCCTATGTCAGCTCATTCTTCGGGTCATTCCATTTTTAGACTCAATTTAATCTATGCCAAAGTGATTTTTTTTCCTAAATGAAGTCATGATGAGTGTCTACACCTTTGTATAATTTTTGTTTTACAGAAAATATGCAAAAAGGGACAACTATAGACACTCAATTTTTGATAAGGTTAAAAATTAATTAAATAAAAATAAAAACAGAGTTCTATTCCTAATAAAATTGTCGGATATAAAATTTTTTTTACATATTGAAAATTGGATCAGAAAGGGATTTGTCAGCCCCTCATCTTTAGGGTTAAAAGACTATGGTGATTCAATTCTAAATTTATTTCACATTTGCCAACCTTTTTTATATTGGAATAAAAGATGTTGAGGATGATCAATAGTTTCCATTTCAGATAATTACTAAAATAGATCCATTGCCTAGGGTTCTACTATGATTTCAAGGTTGATTGTTGTGTAAAATATTTTGATAAAAATTCTTTAGCCATCAACTGTTGCTAAAATTCGAGGACAACACTGGTTTTTTGCCATTGATAGAAAATGCCTTGCAATATTTATCATGGTTATTTTGGTATGGAATTGATATTTTGATGGATTTGCAAACTTTTGAATAGCTTGAGTTAACTATTCAAAATTTTCAAGAGCATTCATTGGTGGTTCCAACTTTGGTCCTGACATTATTTTGTAAACTTCCGATATTTTATATGGCTAAAAGAATTTTTCTCTTTGAAAGTTTCCAAGTAAACTATGAATTTGTATACATACATAAAGAAAATGTTTGTCATTTTTGACAAACTTAGAAAACTGGGACTTGATGAATGCTGGAAAATGGGTGAGATGATGAAAAGAAAAATTTTTGACATAAATCTCTCAACAATTCCTAATTCGATAATTTTTATATCGAATGATTCATGATCAAGTCTAAATTTTATTTTGGGAATTTGCTCACCTATATTTGTAGTTTGCAGATAGGTGGAGAAGTAAAATTTGAGAATTTTTCTTGTAACAGTTTTTCTATTTCAAGAAGTATAGACAAATTTTTTTTTGAAATATTTCTTTGGGAGAAATATTACAGCTTTTTCGAATAGAAGAATTCTTTTTAACTAAATTAATTTTGAACGTTGTTTATCTTCAAAATATTCACCAAGATTCAAGAAGTTGTTTATTTCTTAAATAGAAAATTGGTTTTCTGTTATTGCTAAGAAATCAATACTTGCTATTTTAGTAAATATGAAGAAAGAAGATTATCGAAAACCAATTGATCAAAATGCTATTTTTCTTTAGCATATTTAGCTAAAAATTCACCTAATTTGGTCATCCCTTTTCTGAATTAAGCTTTATTTTGAGATAAATGGGATTTCAAATATTGTTGAGCATATTGTATATGTCAACTAGAATACCTGGATCATAAAAAAATTTTATTTCTATATCCTTCATTTTTGTATCATTCAAAGTTTTTTCTATTGAAGATACTATATCAAAGTAAGAAATAAGAGTCCATTGATTTGGATCTTGAGCAAATTGAGAAGAAATCTATGTTATTGGTTGTATTACAAAGGGTTGATAATAGGGTCTTTATGGTATCTGGTGAGGTAGATAGCCATGAGGAGTATGAATAAAAATTCCTAGGTTACGAATTGGTGATGATGGCGGAAATAAAGAAGGCAAAACCTTTTCAGTTTGCTTCTTGTTAACTGTTTTCCATCCTTCCTGATTCTATAAGGATTTTTTGTCTTTATCCATGAGGTCTACTGAGTAAATCTGCAAGAAAATTTTTATGGCCATTAATAAATTCAATAGTAAAACTATATTGACACAAAAAGTTATACCATTTAATCCTTATTGGATTAGTGTTTATTCTTTTATTTTTTAAAAAATCCCTTACTGATTGGTTATCAGTTTGGATTGTAAAATGTTCTAGAGCAAGATAAATATGAAACCTAGTAAGAGTATTTTTTATAACTAATAATTCTTTTTCAAAAATAACATATTTGAGCTCGTTTTGTTTAAACTTGCCCAAATTATAACCACAAACAAGTTTATTGTTTTGAACTCTTACTTTAAGAACACATCCCTAATGTTCTTTTGAGGCATCTGTTTCTAAAATTAGGTAATCACCTTGTTTAGGTAGATATACCGTTAGAATTTGAGTCAATTCTGATTTTATTTGTTTACCAATATCAGAATTAAAAGATGTCCAAGTAAATTCAACATCTTTTTTTAGTTTTTCTTATAAATATTTCTCCCTTTTTGAGAGATTTTTGAAAAACTGGGGATGTGTTATTAAAGTAAGAGTTCAAAACAATGAATTTATTTATGGTTATAACTTAAGCAAATTTAAACAAAACGAGTTCAAAAATATTATTTTTGGAAAAGAATTATTAGCTATAAAAATTGTTGTTACTAGATTTCATATTTTTCTTGCTCAAGAACATTTTACAATCTGAACTGATAACCAATCAATAAAGGATTTTCTAAAAAATAAAAGAATAGACATTAATCCAAGAAGGATTAGATGGTATAATTCTTTATGTCAATATAGTTTTACTATTAAACTTATTAACAGTCATAAAAATTTTCTGGTTGGTTTATTCAGCAGACCTTATGGATAAGGGCAAAAAACCCTTACAGGATCAGGAAAGATGGAGAACAATTAACAAGAAGCAAACTAAAAAGGTTTTGCCTTTTTCATTTCCTCCATCATCACCAATTCCTAACCTAGGAATTTTTATTCATACTCCTTATGTCTATCTACTTCACCAAATACAACAAAGACCTTTTTATCAACCCCCTACAATTCAGCAGACCTCATGGATAAGGGCAAAAAACCCTTACAGAATTAGGAAAGATGGAGAACAATTAACAAGAAGCAAACTAAAAAGGTTTTGCCTTTTTCATTTCCTCCATCATCACCAATCCTAATCCTAGGAATTTTTATCAACTCCTTATGTCTATCTACCTCACCAAATACAACAAAGACTTTTTTATCAACCCCCTACAATACAACTAGTAACATAGATTTCTTTTCAATTTGCCTCAATATCCAAATCAATGACTCATATTTCTTACTCCAAAATAATATTTTTAGCAGAAAAACTTTTGAATGATACAAAAATGAAGGATATAGAAATAAAAAATTTTGATTAAATAGGTCTTCTAGTTGACATCTACAATATGCTCAACAATATTTGGAAATCTTATTTATCTTAGAATAAAGCTCAATTCAGAAAATGGATGACCAAATTAGCGTAATTCTTAACTAAACAAGCTAAAAAAAATAGCATTTTGATCAATTGGTTTTCGATAATCTTCTTTCTTCATATATGCTAAAACAACAAGATATTGATTTATTTGCTATATCAGAAAAACCAATTTTCTATTCAAGAAATAACCAATTTCTCGAATTTCTGTGAATATTTTAAAGATAAACAATGTTCAAAATTAATTCAGTTAAAAGAATTCTTCTATTCGAAAAAGCTGCAACATTTATCCTAAAAGAAATATTTCAGAAAATAAATTTGTCTATACTTCTTGAAATAGAAAAACTATTGCAAGAAAAATTCTCATAATTTTACTTCTCCACCTATCTACAAACTACAAATATAGGTGAACAAATTCCTAAAATAAAATTCAAACTTGATCATAAATCATTCAATATAAAAAGTATCGAATTAGGAATTGTTGGAGAGATTGTTGTCCAAAATTTTTCTTTTCATTATCTCACCCATTTTCCAGCATACATCAAGTCCCAATTTTCTAAGTTTGTCAAAAACAACAAACATTTTCTTTTTGTACATATACAAATTCACAATTTACTTGGAAGCTTTCAAAGAGAAAAATTCTTTTAGCCATATCAAATATGGGAAGTTTCCAAAATAATGTCAGGACTAGAGATGAACCACCAATGGATGCTCTTGAAAATTCTGAACAATTAACTCAAGCTATTCAGAAGTTTGCAAATCCATCAAAATATCAATTTCACACCAAAATAACCATGATAAATATTGCAAGGCATTTTCTATCTTTGGAAAAAAACCAAAGTTGTCCTTATATTTCGGCAACAACTGATGGCCGAAAAATTTTTATCAAAAATTTTTACATAGTAGTCAACCATGAAATCATAGTAGAACCTTAAGCACTGGATCTACTCTAGCAATTATCTGAAAAGGAAGATATTGATCATCCTCAATATCTTTTATTCCAATATCAAAAAGGTTGACAAATGTGGAATAAATCTACAACTGAATCACCACAATCTTTTAACCTTGAAGATGAGGAGCTGATAAATCTAGATAATATTCAAAAAGGATAAGCTACTCTAAGCTTATCTTCATTACTGTAGCAAACAGTTGAATGATAACTTGATCTCTAACACCAATCGCTGTAGTAGATAAGCTAAAAGATAGCCATAGTAAAAAAATGAATAGTAAAAAAATATACAGTAAATAGATTGGTATGATAACCTAACCAAGGTTAACCAACTATAGTTAGAATTTAGCCATAAACAGGCTTCATTTGTATTAGAAAGGTAAAGTCTTCTAACAACCTCTTTCACTGTTACCTTTCTCCTTTCTTCTTTTCTATCTTTTTTTTTCCTTGTATACTATCTTCTCTTTTAATTTTTGCTTTATTTTGAGTAAACTTCTCTTTTGTTTGTTTTTCCTTGTAAATGGTATCAAAGCTTGCATACAAACCTTTCTAAGTGTGTAAAAGTTTTAAGAGAAATATCAAAGTACTTTCTAAATTATAAGTTTATCTAAACTTTGTAATTTATTTTTTAGTTATTATATGTTTTAAAGCTCATACGCTAGGTTTTCTACTTTTCTTTATCAGTATGTTAAGCTAATGGAAGCTGTTTAATTGACTTCTTTGAAACTTCTAAAGAAAACTAGCATTGGTTTTAAGCACCTAAAACATAGAATCAACTAAATAAGAAAATTATATTTGTATAGATAAAACTTATAATCATAGTTTGCTTGTAGATCCTTCTTTTGAAACTCATAATATATCTATAAGTAGAACTATTAATGGTATAGTATATTTACTTCCACTTTCTTTAAAAAAACTATTTATAAAAATTAATAATATTGAACAAAAAAATATAAAATATATCTGAACAAAGAGATCAAAAATCACAAACCAGTAATTTAGGACCTTTATTCTATGAAAATTACTGGAACTATTTTGGTCACAGATGACAAACCCTCATCTTCTAGTCTTTTTTCTTAGTTCACTTGACAAGAACTTATGGACTTTAAAGCCTTAAAAAGAACTAATAGAACATTTCAAACAAAGAATGGAGAATATAGATGAACTAAAAAAAAGAGTTGAATATCTAAAAATGATAGAACAGCTCTATGAAAGTCATAAAAAGATATTTCAAAAGTTTGATTATCATTATATGCTACACTACAACACAACCAGTGTAAGTAGAGAAGAAACAGGTAGCATTAATGATAATTTTGACATTCTTACAACTAACCTAGTTGTAAAAAATTAAGAAACTTTAGATGAAGAAACATCTAATGAAGAAAAAGAAAAAGTTCCTTCTCCACAAAAACTAGATCAAAAAAAAAGAAAAGTTGGTGAAGTCTCTGACTCAGAGGCTGATAATTTGCTTCGATTTCCTGATTTTCAAGAAAATCCAAAATTATATCAACCTGTTGAAACACATATGGTTAATCTTTCTTATAAATTTGATTCATCTAAAATAGATAAAATCAAAAATACTATAGAAGCTAGCCAAAATAGTCAAACTTCTTCTCAAAATACAACCCCAACTAGAGATTCCTTAAACAAAAGAAATTTAGCTTCTAAGGCACTTATCTTGATCTTTCTAAAATCTCTATATCAGAATATGAAAAAACCATAGATGATTGGGCACAATCTATGTCTATTGTAGTAACTCACTACAAAGATTCTTGGAATAGAGAAAATTTAAGACTATTTTTGTGGTACTTGGCAAGGTGATGTTTTATAATTTTTAAGAAAATAAAAAAGTATGACTTTGGGAAAAACCCAGAAGTCTACCATTTTGGCATAATGAAGCATTCCTAATTTGCTAATATATTTAGTAAATGTGTTAAAAAATGAGTTTTATGGAACTCTTGAAGATTTAGATGCAAATTCTGAAGCATAATTTATTTTGTCTAAACTTTAACTTTGCAACATCCTAGACTTGGATGATTTTTCTAAACAATATATGAGGGAATTTCAACGATTGAATGAAGAACATTCAAAGTTTTAGTTAGAATAATATTTTCATAAACTTCCTTCACATTAGGATGAATTATATTTACAAAATTATTCCACCTTTCTAGAACTTAGACTAAAAAAGTCTAAAGTTGTTAATCTTAGTATTGAATTATATGATACTTTAGAAGTAGAATTAATTATATACAACAACAAGTTGAAGCGTATTGCCTTAAACAAAAGGCTACAAAGAAATTAAAAGTAAACTTAATCATAAACAATGTACTAAGATATTCGAAAATGGATTTACTTTTAGCTATAAACAACAGACCAAATACAAGAAAAATCATTTAAAAAAGAAATGATATTTTATGAAAAAATGGAAAAATTTTTAAAAACCAAATAAAAAATCTGGAAAGAAATTTGTTGTCAAGAAAACACCTTCTAAAAACAAATGTTAAACGTTTTATTTGTGAAGAAGGTTATATTGCAACAAATTGCCCTAAGAAAGGACAGGGTGCAAAAAGAGTCATAAAAACCCTTGAAAAACGAAATCTTCAAATCTATTTACTGAAGAATTATCAAATGAAGAAATTTTTTATGAATTATTTTTTAAAATTGACTCTGATTCTTCCGATAGTGAAATAAAATACATTTTTATGAATATTGAATCTAAATAAGATATAGTATCTGAAACATCCTCTACATTTGATAACCAATCAACCAAAGAAGAAATGACATCTTTAAGAAATATAATGAGAAAAACTCATCATATTTCTGATGAAAAACTCAAAAAATTACAAATCATCAAAAAAGATGAAATTTATAAAACAAATTTTTTCAAATCCTTTCAACCTTTTATTAAGTGCCATATAGAAAAAGTATATGGTGATACGATTGCTACTGATTCTCAACAAGGATTAGTAGAAATACCTTTGTTTACAAAAGAGAAAACAAATTGTTTTCTCAAAAAATTTTCAAAAATAAAATATATACATATTGGGGTTATTATGATTACCATTAAACCACTTTTTATTTGTAGAAAAGACATTCCAATTTTAGCAATTTTAATGGATAAATGTTTTTTAGATCCTGTTAATGCTATTATTGGAAACATTCAATCTAATTTAGCATCGGGAGTTGTTTTATTTACAATAAAACCAAAATATTTTATATTTATTTTTTAACCAACAATTGAAAAATGTTTATGTTTCAGGATCAAAACAAAAGTTCTAATCTTAATGAGGTATCTCATGATCTTTCCATTAATTGGACTATTATTTATGAGTTTACCAATGTTACAACAACATCTATCAAACAGATAGATCCTAAAATCATTGAAATCTTTGAACCTCAACCTTTTGATTCAGAAATCAAACCAAGATTTGTAGGTCTTAGAGATTTAACTATGCCAACAGGATAGTTGCTAAAAGATATAGATAAAGATAGACCTACAACTAGCAAAGTCAATTCTCTCTAATTTTTTAGTTCATGAAAAAACCTATATTTTAATCATCCTTCAATCCTAATCCTGGATTAGTACTTCCTCTCTCTAATACTTCATTGTCTAACCAATATAATGATGATACTGAAAGTTTAAGTAGCAATCAATCCTTTGCTACTCTTTACAAAAAAAAATTTTCAGGATTTCAATGATTTTTTAGTACAAACAGTACATAAATTCTAATTTTTCCAAGAGACAATCAATCTTAACCTTATGTTTTTCATACAGTAAATTCCACTTTAAATTCAAAAGCTTCTTCTAGAAAAACTAAAAAAGAAATTAAAAACCTACACATTATCTCTTAATATAAAATTGGAGATGATGATGCAATTACTTTTTCTAATAAACAACCAAAAATGTTTTATCCCTACATTAAAAGAGAATTTTAGTTTCAAAAATATAAACCATATTATCTTTGACGTTTTAATAGATACTAGTGCAACAATTTCCAGTTGTAAAAAAAAAAAAGCTTTACCATTAAACAAATTGGAGCTTATGAAACATCCTATAGCCATAATAGGTATTGATGGTAACGAAACCATCATCGATTTTAAAGCTAAAAATATTTCTATATATTTTAATAATACTAAATTTGTTACTCCAAAAATAATTTGTTTTCCTGATATGCATAGAGATATCCTTTTAGGAACAAATTTTGTGTATAATTATTTCTTTTTTAGTCTCTATTATAATAACATATTTTTAACAATAGATAATCAATCTATCAAAATACCTTTGATAAAAGATCATAAACATATTTGTGATAAAGATTTTAATCCAGAACCTTTATTATCTGAAATCAAAATAATCAATGAAAAACATTGGTTATATAGAGTTTTAAAAGAAAATTTTAGTGAAAAACCACTAAAACATTCGTTTAAAAAGCCTTCATTTTTTTGATTTAAATATCATAGATCCAAATAGGATTATACAAGTAAAACTAATGATCTATACCAAATAACATATAGATAAATTTGAAATTCAAATTTTAGATCTTCTTTCAAAAAGGTTAATTAAACAAACAACTAGCCCACATTCTAGCCCTGCATTCTTGGTAAGAAACCATGCAAAACAAAAACTTGGTAAACCTCGTACAGTAATCAACTATAAGAAGCTTAACCAAAATTTTATTTTTGATGGTTATTTTATACCTAGAACATATGTTTTGATAAATTTAGCCAAAAACACTACATATTTTAGTAAGTTTGATTGTAAATCCAGATTTTAGCAAATCATGCTTTCTAAAAAATACAAACATTTAACTATTTTTCATGCACCAATAGAACATTATCAATGGATTGTTATGCCTTTTGGTTTATGCAATACCTCTCAAATATTTCAAAGGTGGATGGATACAAATTTTGCAAAACATGCAAAATTTTATTGTGTTCACATTGATGATATTTAGTCTTTTCTAACATTCTTGATGCTCATAGGAAACATTGAATATTATTGCTCAAGAATTCATCTCATGGAATTATACCCAGTCCAAAAAAGATTGAGTTAAAAAAAACTGAAATTGAATTTGTTGGTTTAAATTTATCTTCTTATGGTCTCTCTTTACAAGATCATATAATTTTAAAAATTAAAAATTTTCCAGAAAAACTAGAAAATAAAAAACATTTACAATAGTTTCTTGGTCTTTTAAACTATGGGAGATAGTTTTTCAAAAAACTCTCAAAAAGAGAGAAATATTTGCAAGAAAAACTAACGAAAGATGTTGAATTTACTTAGACTTCTTTTGATTCTAATATTATTAAACAAATAAAATCAGAATTAACTCAAATTCCAAAGGTATATCTACCTAAACAAGGTGATTACCTAATTTTAGAAATAGATGCCTCAAATGAACATCGGAGATGTGTTCTTAAAGCAAAAGTTAAAAAAAAATGAACTTATTTGTGGTTATAATTCAGGCAAGTTTAAACAAAACAAGCTTAAATATATTATTTTTGAAAAAGAATTATTAGCTACAAAAAATTGTTGCTACTAGATTTCATACTTATCTCGCTCCAGAACATTTTACAATCTGAACTAATAACCAATCAATAAGGGATTTTCTAAAAAATAAAAGAATAGACACTAATCCAAGAAAAATTAGATGGTATAATTTTTTGTGTCAATATAGTTTTACTATTGGATTTATTAATGGTCATAAAAATTTTCATGCAGATTTACTTAATAAACCATATGGATAAGGACAAAAAACCCTTACAGATTCAGGAAGGATGGAAAAAGTTAACAATAAGCAAACTAAAAGGTTTTACCTTCTTCATTTCCTCCATCATCACCAATTCCTAACCCAAAAATTTTTATTCATACTCTTCGTGGCTATCTACCTCACCAAATACCACAAAGACCCTTTTATCAACCCCCTACAATACAGCCAATAATGCATATTTCTTCTCAATTTGCTCAATATCCAAATCAATGGGCTTTTATTTCTTACTCTGAATAGTATCTTAAACAAAAAAAAACTTTTAAATGATACAAAAATGAAGGATATAGAAATAAAAATTCTATGATCCAGGTCTTCCAATTGACATATACTATATGCTTAACAATATTTAGAAATCCCATTTATCTCATAATAAAGCTCAATTCAGAAAAAAGGATGACCAAATTAGCTAAATTCTTAGCTAAACAAGCTAAAGGAAAATAGCATTTTGATCAATTGGTTTTTGACAATCTTCTTTCTTTATATCTGCTAAAGGGTAAGATATTAATTTCTTTGCTATATTAGAAAACTAATTTTCTATTCAAGAAATAAACAATTTCTTGAATCTCTATGAATATTTTAAAGATAAACGATCTTCAAAATTAATTTAGTTAAAAAGAATTCTTCTATTCAAAAAAGGTACAATATTTCTCCCAAAAGAAATATTTTAGAAAATAAATTTGTCTATACTTGAAACAAAAAAACTGTTAAAAGAAAAATTCTCAAAATTTTACTTCTCCACTATCTGCAAACTACAAATATAGGTGAACAAATTCCCAAAATAAATTCATACTTGACCATGAATCATTCGATGTAAAAATTATTGAATTAGGAATTGTTAGAGATATTGGGTCCAAAATTTTTCTTTTCATCATCTCACCCATTTTCCAGCATTCATCAAGTCCTAGTTTTCTAAGTTTGTAAAAAATGACAAACATTTTCTTTATGTACATATACAAATTCAAAGTTTACTTAGAAGTTTTCAAAAAGAAAAATTATGTCAGCCATATCAAATATAAGAAGTTTCCAAAATAATGTTAGGACTAGAGTTAGAACCACCAATGGATGCTCTTGAAAATTTGAAACAATTAACTCAAGCTATTCAGAAGTTTGCAAATCCATCAAAATATCAATTCCACACCAGAATAACCATGATAAATATTGCAAGGCATTTTTTATCCTTGGCAAAAACAAGAGTTATTCTTGGGTTTTAGCAACAACCGATGGCTGAAGAATTTTTATCAAAAAATTTTACATAGCAGTCAACCATAAAATCGTATGAGAACCCATAACAGTGGATCTACTACACCAATTATCTGAAATGGAAGATATTGATCATCTTCAACATCATTTGTTCCAATATCAAAAAGGTTGACAAATGTGGAATAAATTCAAAACTAAATCACCACAATCTTTTAACCCTGAAGACGAGAAGGTGATAAACTAGATAATATTCAAGAAAGATAAGCTAATCCAAGCTTATCTTCATTACTATAGCAGACAATTAAATGACAACTTGGTCTCCAACACCAACCATTATAGCAGATAAGCAAAAAAATAGCCACATATAATAAATAGATTGGTATGGTAAAACCAAGGTTAACCAACTATAGTTAGAATTTGGCTATAAATAGGCTTCATTTGTATTAGAAAGGCAGAGTCTTCTAGTAGCCTCTTTCACTACTACCTTTCTCCATTCTTCTTTTCTATCCCTCTTGTTCCTTGTATACCATCCTCTCTTTTATTTTTTTTCTTTATTTTGAGTACTTATAACACAGTCAACTTCAACAAGTTTGGAGCCATTTCTAAATCTTACGATGTTTCGAAGCTTAGTTGGTGCTTTGTAGTATCTCATTTTACTCATTTAGATATTGCATATTCTGTCAATTATGTATGTCAATTTATGCATACTCTTAATGTGGGACATTATCAAGCAATGAAGATAATTCTACAATATGTAAGTGGTACTGTTGATCTTGGCTTATATATACATTTTCAAAGCACTCTAAATTTGTATGCATTTTTAGATGCAGGCTGAGCTGGTTGTTTTAAAACTTGACATTCCATCACTGTGCTTTGTACCTTTTTGGGAGATAATTGCATATCTTAGTTAGCAAAAAAAATAATAATAAAACCCATAGTTGCTCATTCAAGTTCTAAAACCATGACTATCACTATTATTGAACTGACATGGCTCATAACTTTTCATCGAGAAGTTGGTATTGTACTTTCAACCACTCTTATTTTTTATTGTGATAAGCTTAGCACTATACATATGACTATGAATCGAATATTTCACGTTCGTATTAAATATGTTGAAAATGATTACCATTTTGTATGGGAAAAAGTTAATATAAAAAATCTTGTAAATAGATTTGTTCCCTCTCAAAACCAACTTGTTGACATCTTTACAAAGCCTTTTTTAAAAGCTTTACATGTAACTTTACGTGTCAAACTCGACCTTTACATGCTACCTCTACCTCGTTAATTTAAGGGAAAGCATTAAACAGTCATGCAATAGTACCATGTAACCATGCAATGAGTGCCATGCAAAATGCAAACTGAGTCAACTCAGTCACAATACAAAGAGCCATGCAACTACTCAAGCAACAACCCATGCACTGAGTCAACTCAGTCACAATATAATTAGCCATGTAACTACTCATGCAACAACCCATGCAACTTCAAGTTTAAGCATGCAATTGAGTCAACTTAACACAATACAAAGATCCATGCAAATCAAGTTAACTCAATCCTTGTGCAACAAACTCAATATAATCTAAGTGACTCGATTGAATGTCAAACAACCTAAGAAAGCCAACAACCAAGGAGTTGATATTTTTTCTTTTAAGTGTACCTCATTATCTATAGGATATGTTTGTATAAATCTTTTCGGTCATATTTGATGTATATGATTATTGATAGGATAGGATGATACTTTTCTATATCATATTTAATTTGCATCTAAAGAGAAAGATATGGATTGTAAAGAGGATTAATATCCTCTTGGCATAGGATTATTCAATCCTCTTCCAATGGAGAGGATTGTTTTTAATCCGTGAGATTAAACTTACATGTCCAATTATACCTTTAAAAATTATATTAATATTTAAATTGTATAAATTTTGAGAAAGGATAATGCTGATAAATAAATAAATTATTCTATCATAATCCTTGCATACATCAAATACAAAATAAGATGATATTATTTAATTTAATCCAATTTATAATATCATTTTATCATGTAGTATCATAATCTTACATATCTAACATGACCTTAGATATTATATCCTTCTTATCTCATCATTTACAAGGTATATTTGCTTTTCAATTGTATTCTAATTATTTATAGATTATACATATGTAAATTTATATTGTCAATAGAATACACATACTCTGAGCATAGTGTTTTAACTCAGAGGTTTACAAATCTCTTTACAACAACCAATATGAATCCAAGATTTTTGTTGTACCAAGAAATAGGCTTCAAAATATAAAATACAAAAAGAAAACATTTAGAATGATAAAGTGATCACTGTTAGAGGTGTTAGATAATGAAGTTTTGAGTTCCAACTTCCAAGGGCAAGCTTGCATTTTATAATACTTAATTGTAAATTCAAACTAAAGCTTTAGTTCTTCACTTCAAATTTCAAATTTTGATGTATTCTCTTTTTTATATAATTTATGTTTTCGAATTTGAGTAGAGCAAAATTATTTTTTGTTTTTATATTATACATTTAGAATTTGGGAGAAGCAAAATAATTATGGCAATAATTTATGTTACAATTTGATAAAAGCTTACGACAAATTTCTTGTTTCAATAATTTAAATGTGGGTTAGATGACATTATCAAACCATTGAATTTTTAAATTTTCTTTTTTCTTTAAAAGTGTTTTTTTCTAAATAACTATTGCTATTTTTATTATTCAATTTATTTAATTAAGAAATTTATTACATTTTATTTTTTAGACAAATAATTTCATAAATCTAATATATCCACGTAATTATAATTTAAAGAGAATGAAAAGATTGAGCTAAAATTATATCCCTCACAATGGACAAACTTCCCTTTAGGCTTTAAATAGTTGGGTTTGTTCCTCTAGAAGTAAGTTAAATGGGCCAGCCTACAAATGAACTCCAAACTGGATCAGACCGAAGAGTGGTCCAACCCTTTTCTCTCATTTTTTATTTAGGCTTTAAATAGTTGGGTTTGTTCCTCTAGAAGTAAGTTAAGTGGGCCAGCCTACAAATGAACTCCAAACTGGATCAGACCGAAGAGTGGTCCAACCCTTTTCTCTCATTTTTTTATTATTATTCTCCTCCTCCAAAACTATCTTGGTTTAAGCACCAACTACTATCGAAATCTAATATAAAATGTTTTTCCTCATTTCTCTTAAACTTTATTCTCTCATCGCTACCTAGCCGCGCCGCGTTCTCTCCAAAATTTGAAAGTTGTCTGTGGCTGGCGGTTCTTTAATCAAAAAATTGCTTTTCAAGATGGATGTTGTACTTAAAATTAATTACCAATGATGAAAGCATTGTTAGTTATTATATTTATATATCAAATGAATTTAATTTATATTTCAATCGAATTTAAGTTAGATGTTTATATAAAAATTTAATTAATTAACTTTTGGTATGTGATGTAATATTTTAATTATGTTTGTAATTTTCATTTGTATTTATAATTTTATAAAAAAAAATATTTATCAAGATGTTATTTTTAATTAAAAAAATTTATTACTAAATAGCGACAATGATTGCTTCCATCAAAAGAAATTTTAAAATGAAATCAAATGGAAGAAAAAAATTTGCTTCTAAATGAATTTCCAATTCATTTACTATTACATTTTTAAGCTAATTTATTAACTATTATTTATTTTGTTAGAATTAATATTTATTTTATAAGTTAGAAATTCATTTTTTTGTCTCTTATAATTTTTTATTATCTTTTTCTCTTAAACATATTTTTAGTAATATAATTAGAAAAAAAAGATAAAATTATGGAATCCATTCTTGTAGTCATGTAAAAATCAAAATTTAGTCCATGATCAAAAATTTAAACAAATTTAATCTTTATACTTTTTGTGATGCAAAATGATAATCTAAAATGTAACAGAGTTATAAAACCAAGGTTAAGTTGCTGGTTTGATAATTTTTTAGCCATGCAAATTGATGATATGCTTTTTTTGGATATGCAAATGCCACGCGTGCATCTACGAATGACTTTTTTTTTTACTCTTTTTCTTTCTTTTTCTTTTTAGATTTTTTTTTCTCCCACTTTTTTAAGTTTTAACCCTGACCATTCCAACTCTTGCTGTTGGTGCCAAGCTCTAACATTGGGGTGTTCTTAGAAGGACAGAAGAGAAAAGTAGTTAAAGGCAAAGACAAAGAGTGTTCATTACATTTACACTCCAACGTACAAGTTAGAGAAAAGGTCAAAAGAAGAGAAAAACAGAGAACTAGGATCCGGAAGAATAAGTCTTAATAATGCCTGGATGTTTGTATTTATAGATGAAAAATGGAGGACCAATAGGGGACAATAATGATATGGGTGAGCTGATGTGGCACAAATATACGAAATTCGCCTAGCTATGTGCTAGGGGTTCTTAAAAGGAAAAAAGACCAACATACATTTTTAACCACTAAATGCCTTCAACATTTTATCTCTTTGTCAAGCAGTCTGAATATTAAACTATTGGGTATGCATTTAATCTACTTTGTATAGGTCAACCAGTGAAAAAAGATGACATAAGATTTGATCTTTCGTAATCGATGTCAATGTCAAGGTCAACGTGTGGGGTAACTAACCGCAAATTATGGTCTGACCTGGTAGGGACCTGATCTTGCACAAATATTTTAGGTGGAATGCATAGCTGGCTTGAAAATGGTCGAAGTGTCTTTTGACCGAAATGATCTAGGATTAGGATGAAAGTTTGTTTAATCGATGTAGGACTTGGACCTTTTTTTGAAAGTTTGGATTCAAATCTTCATTTCAAATTCTAGTGATGAGCCGAATGTCGATTTGTCAAGTTGGTTAGGCTAGGGGATCTGCCCAACTTGTCTTGTGGAGCCATCTGATTTGGCCTGTCTGACTTAGGAAGCCATCCGATCTAGCCAGTCTTATGGCATTAAATGAAAAGTAATGTAGCTTGAGTGGGAAAATCTAAAACGAGAAATATGAAAAGATATTTTCCAATTTATGCTCTAACACATGGTGCAATCTGGGCCACCTATCTGATCTGAGGTGCAGCTATATAAAGGGTTGTTGGGGCTTTTATTTTTCACCTTTTTATTTTCATTGCTTTCAATCTAACCTAAATTTTTTTGTTTCAAAATCTTTTCAACGCCTTATAGTTCCTTTTTTTTTATCCGTTTTTTACATTTTTTTAAACGTACTTTCAATTATGTCTTCTAATTTTAGTTCAAGGGAGGTCAGGAGTTTCAAGGTAAAACCTAGGGGAGGTTAGCTTAGAGAAGATGATGACGACCTAATTCCACCTGTCATTGGAGGTCAAGACTATTAGAAAATGGCTTATTGGCTTAACCTCATATCCAAGGAAAGGTAACAATGAAATGATGATAATGTTTAGGCGAAAAAATAACGAGTCCTGAACATAGAAGAGCTATGTGCTCATATTAACTTAGAGCTAAAAAATCTACCTCTTTTTTCTGTCTCTCAAGTCAGTCCATATTCTATGGCCAACCTTCCCTCAGCTTTGATTGTTCTCTCTTTTAAAGTCCAATCATATTAATTTTTTTTCTACTTCTACTCTTTCACATTTAAATGCTATCATCATTTCTTTAATTTTTTCTCGATCAACTCTTATGACATCACATCTTCCTTCGAGAGGTTTCTTCTTCACCCTTTTTCATTTCAGGTTGTAGTGCTCTAAACCACTACACCACCTTAGAATCTTACTCTTGCTAAGAAGTCTGAGTCTTTTGACGATAAAAACTCCAACAAAGATAAATGTTTTGAAAAGTAATAAGAAGAAAATGGTACCCCCAATAGGGAAGGTGATGATAAGGAGATAAGTTCCTCAGGTTAGGATAAGTTAGTCAAAGTCTCTGTATATGCTTCATACAACCTTAATATAGTCTTCAAAGACATGATAAGAGAACTAAAAGGTAGGGCCAATCTCAAATATTGTCCCAATATGTGTTCAACTTATCACGTATATGCTCTAGTGATGAAGTTTCATTTTTTCATAAAGAGGTATAGCATATTAATGTAGAACTTCTCAGATTGGGTCACCAATAAACTAGAGCCACATATGCTCTATGTATATTGGGATTCATTCATGGTTGATATGAGGTTTTCACTTTATTTTTTATTTGTTTTAATTTTTAATTCTTATAATTTAATTATCATTTAGCTCATTCCTAACTCTATATGGTACATAATAGGTTTTATAATTATTTGTCAACATTTAGATATTCTTCATAATCTCTCTCTATTTAAAGAATTTTTTCTATTAAAAAGTACCTAATGATAGGAGGTGATATTATATAACAGCTCGACTTAATAAGAAGCTATTCATTTATTGCCCAAGCTCTATCAAGAATTGAAAGCTACTCTTCCTTTGTCTTCAAAAACAAAAATTGAATAATGACGACAAGGTTGAGGTTAAGGTCGAAGCCTGAGAGAAAATAAATGAGCTCGATAGTTTTGTAAATGTGACAGTTGCTCTCTTCATCCTATATTTATTAGATCGAGATAAAATAATGGGATACACTTGTAGAGGGAGCTTGTCATAGATGTCCATGAGCTAACTTTTTTTAAAGTAATAAATGAGATAAAGTACTAGGGTAAGTGTGACGTAATCTCATAGGATTTTTATTTCACTTATTTTTTATCTGACATTTAGCTTGATTTTACAGAGATGTTTGCCAACAAAGATTTCAACGTTTCCCTATTCCAACACAAACCAAGGCTCAAAAAGGCTAAAGTAAGAAGATTTAACTCAAGGCCCCCTCTCATATGAAAATAAGGTCATCAACCCCACAGTAGGTAAAGCACTAAGCACTTCAGCCCAGCATTCCCTTGTTGACAAAAAAGTAATGTCAACAGCTCATCGAGAGCTTTTCTCAACAACATCTTCTCTTATTAAGAAGTTGAAGATTGAGGTCTTTTCCTCTATCTTAAAGAATCCTTAGTCAAAGGTGTTAAAGCCTAATTTTAAAAAAATTTGCACGAGGTTGGGGCACACCCCGACTGATGATCCCATAGAAATTTTAACATGGTGAAAAGATTTGCAAGGTTGCAATCCCTCCCATCGGTGAACATTGCTTAACTTTAATTTAGCTTTTTCATTATTTTTTATTTTTATTTTTGCTTAAAATTTGCACGAGGTTGGGGCACACCCCGACTGATGATCCCATAGAAATTTCAACATGGTGAAAAGATTTGCAAGGTTGCAATCCCTCCCCTCGGTGAACATTGCTTAACTTTAATTCAGCTTTTTCATTGTTTTTCATTTTTATTTTTGCTTAAAATAAAGTTCTTTTTATGCAATCTATCAAAAGCTCCCACTTCAGTCTCTTGACAACACTAACTATGAGTTACACCATGCCTACCTTGCCATAGCCCACTTGTTCAAGTTAAGAAAGACATGGTCACCCTAAGCGTAAAGCATAAAAAGAGTTCTGATGCTCTAAGCAACGTCAAGGCCAACCTCAGTACATCCCACAAGAAGAAAGCCAAGCAAAGAAAAAGAATAAACAAGCTAATGGCTAAACTGGAAATTATCTATATTGAAAAAGCCTCAACAAAGTCAATGAGGGAACAGGTCAAACTAAAACTTAGTGACACTTAGGTTGAGATAGCTAGGTTAAAGTCTGAGCCAAAAGCTAGTGAGAAGAAAAAGAAATTACTGAAAAAGCATATCATCAAGGACTTTAAGGCCTCTAGTGAATTCATTAGGCTTTAGGTAGAGTTCTCAAAGGATAATGTGCTCGGTGCCTTCAAGCTGGTCAAAGACGAAGTGCTTCAAATTTGTCAACCTCAACTCAATATTTCTAATATTGATATCAATAATATCAAACCTAGGCCACATTTGAATTAGTTCAAAGAGGAGAAAAAGGAAAAAGATGAATATAGGGCACTAGATGTCGAGCTCAAGGCTACTTTGAGGACTGAGATTAGGGAGGCTCAGGGCGAGGTTGTTGTTGTTACTCTTGATAATGTAGGTTCCACTATTGCTACGGTTGATAATTGATTTTTCTTTTTTTTTTTATTTCTTTTGAACTTTTTCTAAACTTTTGTTTAGAATTGCTGACGTATGAGGTCGATTTTTGTTATGACCTTTGATAGAAGTCACTCCACCAAAACTTCTATCAAAGATAATTTTTTTGTACTGACTTGAAATGAAATATATTTACTCAAAGGAAGTTTAATTTCTATGAACAATAAGTTCAACATTATTTTTTCTTTACTCGAAGAAAGTTTAAGCTCACTTAACTATTGTCAAGGCCGTCATGACATAAGTTTTGTGAATTTGTCTTGAATTATTCAAAATGAATTAATGAGTATTTGATTTGACTAGAAATAATCCTAACTTTAAGTTTGGTTAAAGTGAACTGAAAATTCATTTAAATATCCAGGGATAAATTAACTTGAGAATTCGTTTGATATAACTGAGCTATTGATAATACACCTTTAAGTTATTCACATTCTATGTCCTTGGAATAATATTGTGATTCATGTTTTATAGCTTGTAAGTTGTGTCACGGACGACCTCCTTTACTATATATGATCTTTCTTAAGTTAGAGTTAACTTGCCGCCTCGATCGTCAACTCCTAAGGCTTTAATCTTCCTAAGTACTAAGTCATCCTTCTTAATATTCTTACATATGACTCTTTTCTTATAGTAGCTAGATACTCTTTACTGGTAAGCTGCTATCCATGTTAAAGCCATATTATTTTATTTTTCAATGAGATCTAAGTTGACTCTTGGGGCCTTTTCTAACCTTAACTTGACTCTTAAACTTGAAAGATTGATCTCAACAGGCACCACAGCTTTCATTTGATATGTCAGGTGGAATGGTGTTTCTTTTATTGGTACCTCAATGGTTGTCCTTAGGGCCCATAGTACCTCAAAAAGTTCATCGACCCATTTCTCTTTTGCTGCATTTAATTTCTTTTTCAAGGCTTTTAATATTGACTTGTCTATGGCTTAGGCTTGTCCATTAGACTAAGAATGGGTGGCTGATGTGAATCTTAAGTCGATATGAAGGTTTGAACACCATTTTTTAAACTTTGAGTCTTTAAATTATTTGTCATTCTCCGCTATTATAGATCAAGGTAGGCTGAATCTACAAACTATATTCTTTCACATAAATTTCTCGACTTAGACTTCTATTATAGTGGCCAAGGCCTCAGCTTTGAACCATTTTGTGAAGTAGTCTATTGCTACTAAGATGAACCTTCTTTGACCTATGATTGAGGTGAATGGTTCAAGGACATCAATTTCCTACAACATGAAAGGCCAAAGGCTATGATAGGAATAAGCTCGGTTGAAGAAAAATGTTACACGTAGGCAAACCTCTAACATTTATCACATCTTTTGACTAGATCAATCACTTCTCTACTAATGGTGAGCTAATAGCAGTCTTACCTAAGCACTTTGTAAGCTAATGATCGAGGTTCGATATGGCTTCCATATATTTATTCATGGATTTCTTGTAAAACGTAATCTATTTTTTCATCATTTATATATCTCAAATAAGGCAAGCTAAAAAATCTTTTGTATAATTTTCCATTGATCATCATATTTTGATAAGCCTTTTTCATTAATGCTTTAGCTAAGACCCTATTTTCATGTGGCATTTATGTGGTTAGATATGTCTTGATCGGGATTATCCAAGTTTTTTTTTTTCATAATTTGTCCTACAAGCTATTTTTTAATTTTTTTTATACCAATTCTTCCACCAGTATTTGATCCAAACTCTCTATTGTTATTCTTAAAGTTAACTTAGACAAGGAGTTTGCCAGTGAGTTTTCAAATCTTAGTATCTTTTTTACCTCGATTTTTTTAAAATTATGACCAAAGCCAATATTGTATCCAAATATTTTTAAATCCTTTCTTCTCGAGCACTGAAGTCTTCATTTATCTGATCGACCACTAATTAGGAGTTGTTATACACGATTATATGTTGAATATTTAGCTCAACTATCAATTTTAAGCTAGTTATCAATATCTCATATTCTGTCTCATTGTTGGATGCCTTAAATCTAAACCTCAAGGCATATTGATATTGCAATCCTTTCAAGTTGATCAAAATGAGACGAGCTCCTTTATTGTGGTTCGTGATTGATCCAGCAACAAAAAGCTTTCATTTTTTTTATTTGAAGTTTTCTTATTTTTCTCTATCTATTTTTCAAGATGGACTGAGGTAAGCTCTACAACGAAATCTACTAACACTTGAGATTTTAGATCTAACCTAGGTAGTATATATGGTTAAATTCATTGAGCTCTACTATCCACTTGATTAATCTACTTAATAATTTTAGCTTTTGTATACCTATCTTAGTGATTGATCAATCAATATATGGACCTCATGAGCTTGAAAATGGAACCTGAGCTTTCTAGTCGAGGTGATAACCACATAAGCTCATTTTTCTATACTGTTGTAGTTTATTTCTAGTCCTATTAACACCTTACTCATAAAGTAAATCAATCTTTACCTCTCATTTTCTTCTTGGACCAAGATTGAGCTAATAGCATGTTTTGTGATGGCTATTTATAAGTACAAGGTTTCATCAAACATTGACTTAAATACTATAGGTATAGAAGATAAAAACTCTTTGAGTTCTTCAAAAAATTTCTAGCATTGAGGAGTCTACATAAAATCAAAGATGTTTCTAAAAATTTTGAAAAATAACAGACGTCATTCTATCGACTTAGACATGAACATGCTTAGGATAGCTATTCTTCTACTTAGCCTCTGTACCTCTTTCACTGAGGTCAGTGCTTTCATGTTCAGAATTGCCTGAACCTTTTTTGGATTCAATTTTGTCCCTTTCTTATTAATCATATAATTAAAAAAAAATTTTGATATGACTTTGAAAGCATATTTGCTTAGGTTAAGTCTTATATTATACTTTTTTAAGGTGTTAAAGGTCTCTTTGAGGTCTTTTAAATGCTTAACCAAACTCTTGCATTTGACTATCATGTCGTCTATATATACTTTCACATTACAATCAATTTGATATTTAAAGACCTTATTAACCGACCTTTGATAAGTTATCCTTGTGTTTTTCAATTTAAAAGGCATCACCTTGTAATAGTAAAAGCTCTTCTTAATAATAAAAGCTATTTTTTCTTGTCTTCTTTTAACATTTTAATTTACTTATGGTCAGAATAGGCATCCATAAAGTTGAGAAGGCTATAATTAAAGCTATCATCCACTAGCCGATCTATGTTATGGATGAAAAAATGGTCTTTGGGGCATGTTTTGTTTAAGTTAGCAAAGCCAACATGCTGTTTTTTTTTGCCATGACCACATTGGCTATCTATTCAGGGTAAAACTCCCTAATAAAGCCTATTTGTAATAGTTTGTTAACCTCTTCTTTGATAACCTTCTGTCTTTCTAAGATAAAAGTTCTCTTCTTTTGTTGAACTAGTTTTACATAGGGGTTAGGTGTAGTTTATAGACCATTAACTCGATATCAATTTAGACATATCGAATGTTGTCCAAGCAAAAATGCCAACATTATTTTTTAAAAGTTAAATTAACAGTTCATTGTGCTTAAGTTTAGTTTTGATCTATATATATTTTTCAGGGATGTTATCCGAAAATGGTAGAGCTATAAAATTCTCTACCTGTTCAGGTCAATTCTCATATGCGTCAAGTCTATAGTCAATTATCTCTTTCTGTTCACCTTTATTAGGATCATTTCCTGTGAAAACAAATCTAGATGTGATGATTAGCATGTTATGGTAACTTGCTAGAATACATGGTTGAATCAATATGTATTTTTTATTTCAAACTATGTTTTCGCTAGCGTATTAGCTTGATCCAAATGTCATGTAATTGTTTGTATAGGTTTGAGAGCTCTATAATCTTAAGAATTACTTTAAAATTTTGAGAATTAGAATAAAATATATTTTCTCATTTGATTTTAAGAGCTTAGAGTGGCTTAATAGTGCATTTCTATCAAGTTGATCTTACGTTATATGTTTTTTTTTCTTACTTTTTCTTAGTTTTTATTGATTGTCTTTCTTTGATGTTTTCAATCTTAATCGAACTGCTAGTCTATTTTTTAGTCTTCTCTTTCATTATGGTGACCTAACACTATCGTGCCATGTACTAGTCTTTTCTCACTTCTTCAATCCCTTGAGGGTTGAAATTTTCACTTTCAGATGAAGAGCTGAGTTTATAAGTCGTTTAACAAATTGGCTAGGTTGACCTAATATCATATTGCAAGCAGATAGGACATTCATAATCATAAACTATATGACAACAGTGACCATTTTTGGTTCTATCCCCAAAGAGATCGATAACTTAATAGTTCTTTTTACGGATACCTGCTCGTTCCTAAAGCCTACTAAGGTTGTAGTGATCGATTATAGTTGATCTTTACTGATTCTTTTTTTTTTATGGTGCCATAGTATATGACATCGATTGAGCTCCCATTATTGATTAAGATTTTTTTGACTACATAATTATATACAACAACTATAATTATTATAGCATCATTATATGGGTATTGGATTCTTTCTAAATCTTCTGAGTTAAATGAGATTGATTCATTTTTTTCAATCTTTTTCTTTCTTTGTTAAAGAACCCATGGCCATGATCATTCCTAGGTTGAATTTCCTTTTGGTCAAGGTTGAGCTCTCTTTAGTAAACACATTAATCACTCCAACAATTGGCCTATTATTATCAGTTTGACCTTTTTCCTATCTTGGCTTATATTTTAGGACTTTCCCCATTTTGTTTTCTTTTGGCCAACTTTTTTATCCCTAGTGGGTTCTTTTTGGTCCTATTTGTAGTCTAATTTAGCTTGTCCTTATTTTCGTTGTTCCACAAACCTCTTTAGCAAACCTTTCTTAATTAAAGCTTCAATCTCATTTTTTTGTTAACACAGCATTTAGTATTATGGCCTATATCCCTAAGAAAGGCACATTTTCTGCTTAGATCTCTCATCATGTTTTGTCTCAATGGTTTAGGCCATCTGAGCTTCAAGTTTCTTTTAATTTGCATTAGAATCCTTTCTCGAGAAGTATTTAATGTTGTATAATTTTTTCTCCACTGAAGTTTTTGGCCTTATGTCATCTCTTTCTTAGAAGAAGATCATAAAAATTCTTGCCTTTTTTATGATTGAAGAAGAGAGATGAACCTCTCTCATCTTGATTGTTTCTCATTGTGGCTTTAGCATTATATACTTTTTAGCTACAAATAAAACGTCAGCTAAAATCTTAGGTAGCTTTAATGACAAGGTCAACTTCAAGTGGTACTCTCTATTATTGAGTCCACTTGTTAGGGCAGCTACAGCGGTAATTTGTTTCAAATCTTTTACTTGTAGAGCTTTTGTTTTAAAACACATAACATAGCTTTTCAAGAATTCATTACGACCTTGGGGGATTGACATTAAGCTCAAGGTTGTTCTTCGATTACTTACAAATTGGGATAAAAATAAATGGCTAAGTTTTTTAAACATTGTGATACTTGGACCAAGCTGCGCCTTTAAAGGTGGTAGCGAAACCCTTACATATCAAAACTTCGTCCATGCCCTAAATCATCATGTTAGTTCTATAAAGATCCAAATAATCAAAGTAGTCAAAAATACCGTTATAAGTTTCTAAGGTCAGCATTTTAAACCTTTTAAAAGGAATGGCTTTATTAATCTTTTCGATAAAGGGCAAGGTCTCTAAAAATTTAAGCTTGTACTTGAAGGCCACTACTTTTGTCTTTAACTCTTTTTCCATAGCTTACATCCGAGCTTTTAAGTTTTTGGTTTGCTGGGGCTCGAGATTTGTTTATTTGGATTTTTGGGTCATGGCATATGTCATGTTATGGTTAAGGTAGTGGCAAGTTGATGTGTTATGCTCTTCTTCTTTTGAGGTCGAAAAAGCCTCTATCTTTTCATAACTTGGCTATCTTTTCGTAGCTTGTAGGCCAAGAGTAGCTAAATCTAGCACATTTAAAGCTTATGGTGGGGTTATAGTCTACAACATTTGTTTAAAGGCTTGTATATGCTTGATTGAGGCTTGTAATTGCTCTATGGTCAGACAAGCCAATTGTGAGGTAGGTCAATCTGAATATTGGCTATTATGTGTTTTTGTTTCAATTAGAGTGACTGTCTCTCTTTCTTCTAAAGTTATCTTCCTATGTGGCATTATTTCATGCTCGGTTAATGAATGAAAAAGCCCATATCCGATGCTCTAAATATTGGTGCAGAGCTCCAACGTGGGGTGTTCTTGAAAGGACAGAAGACAAAAGTGATTAGAGGTAAAGGCAATGAGTGTTCCCTGCATTTACACTTCGACGCACAAGTCAGAAAAAAAGTCGAAATAAGAGGAAGATAAGGAATTAGGATTACGAAGACCCTACCTTAATAATGCATACATGTTTATATTTATAGTGAAAAGCAAAGGTCCAGTAAGAGATAATAATGACGTGGCTGAGCTAATGTGGCACTGAGTATGTCAAGCCAACCTGACATGTCAAGTTGACACAAATATCCAAAATACCCTTGACAATGTGCCAAAGGTTCCTAAAGGGGTAAAGGACCAACATACCTTTTTGACCACTAAATGCCCCCCAACACTTGCTTGTAGCCGTTGATTCCACTTTTTACTAACAACAAATCTCCCATTGATGTTGACCAAGAAATGTAAATTGGCAACATGAGAAATGTGAAATTAAAAGAATTTAAATTAAATAGCTATTAATTTAATAATTGATCAATAACCCACAAAATGTGTAAAAATTTAACTGTTTAAAAATAATTGTAAAAAAAAAAAACTACAAATAAATGCAATGAGATTTTTTTCAAAGGTGAAGGCCAATAACAAAAGAGTCATTTAAATTCATGAACAATCAACTTCTAAACCATAAGAACATTAGCATACTTCTTAATATCCCCTCCTCAGAATACCTTTTCCTGAACCTGAACCATGCATCCAATTTCAACAAGCTATGAAAATTGGTCTGATGACTCTTTCTAATAACATGGTTCACCTTAGTGCTTAGAGTGCATGGTTGAGCCCTTCGTATAATCTAGCATAGAACCTTATCAAATGTTTGATGTTGTAGACTCTATCTCTAAAGAATAAGTGTATTAAGTTTAAGAATACAATGAATTGGTCCAATAGTAACTTGCTTGTCAAGAATTTCACAAAATATCCTAAAATTATTTGCACAATAGAAAGTCACTTATGCAATGGTGTTGTTTAAGATGAGTATTTATGACATCATCAGTTTTACAAACAAAATCGATGCAATCCCAATTTCTCAATTCTTTTCAAAATTTATGTCTTGACGATAGAAAAGCTCAATGAATTCATTAGTGTGGGCATAATTTGTGATATGAAAGTCTGTGAAATTGAATTCCTAGATAAATTGGTTTTTGATGCCAAGATTAGGGTCAAGGTTGGCTTTGAGAGATAAAAAAAAAAAGAAAGGAAAAATTAAGAAAAAAAAGAAAAAGAAAGAGAAAAAAAATGCTAATATAACATTTATATACAAAGAGAAAGTCAAATAAAAAGCCATTATAATTAAAAAATTTGTTACATCAGTGATTTAATAATGATATTTTAAAAAATTTGTTATATTTTAGATTAATATTTTAGATTGCAAAAAGTATAGAAATTAAATTTGTTTAAATTATTGAATAGAAATTAAATTGTGATGTTTAAATGATATAAGATTGAACCATTAATTTGATTATTAAAAAAATATACATGAGAGTTTAAAATTAAAAAACTCAATTGTATAGAAAACAACCCATAATGTAGGAGTGAAAAAAATTGAAAAAATAAAAAATGATTTGAAATCGTAATGTTAGGATTAGTTCGAAACAGTTTTTTTATTGGATTCAATTTAAGTTTGGATATTTTATATTTTAATTCGATTTGGTTTGTTTTCAGATTGACAAATGAAAAATCGAAAATATACAAAACAAATCGAATTATATATTTTTATTAGTTTTAATATATATTTTAAAATTTTATAAAATAAAAATAATTTTATATCTAAACCTATTTAAATATATTTAAAATAATAGAAAAATTAGAAAAATAATGTTAAAAAATCGATGAATTGAACCAAATAAAAATTTATTTTTTAACAAAATCTATTTAGATTTGACTTGAATTTTAAAAATTCATAATATTATGAATTATTCTAAATAACTGTATCAAATTCGATCCTAATGTTATTATCCTAATTTTATCTTTAATATTTTTTTTAGAAAGTTATTTTGTTTTCTTGTCCCAAAACTTCTAATAATACTTTAAACTGAGACTAACAGTTAAAGTTTATGATGAAAAAATCAAAGTGCTTAAAAGTTCATAACAAAATATAGGAGTGTCCAAAATTCGATTCTAATTGAATTAATCGTTTGAATTAATTTAATTTGATTAATCAATCAATTATCAAATTAATTTCAATTAATTATCAAAAATAAATTTTAAAAAATTTTAATTTTTGATTAATTCAATTTCAAAATAGAATTAATCGAAATATAATAAAACTTAAATATACAAATAAAAATACATAAATAAATTATTTTATTTTAAACATTATTCAAAATTTTAATTTAATACTTTAACATTTAAATATTTTATTAAATAATTTTATTTATTTTATTTCAAATATAAACATTTAAAATTTAAAATATAATTTAATTTAAATATATTTATTATTTAATTAATAAAAAAATTAATTAAATTGATCGAATTTAATTCAATCAATTAACTTTTCAAAAAAATATATTTATTTGAATTAAAAAAAATAAAAATAACATAATTTCATTAATTTAATTTTAGATAATCCAATTCATGACTCCTACGACACATCCTAGTAAAGTAGACCTCCGATGCCTTTTAACCGTTAGGTTTGAGCAGTAAAGTCGCAACGACCGAAGAACCAAACCCGAGATTGAATTCAACCAAGAGGTAACAACCAGCGATTCACTTTCGACAATAATTTCCTAAAGGGGATCTATCTTAGCGTCAATAATAATCCAGAGAGCTTCTAGAGCAGCCAGCAATTCTGCTAAGTTTGAATCTTGAATTCCAATGTGTTTGGAGAAAAGCATAAGAACCTGACCTTTGTGATTGCGTACAACCCCCCCATACCTGCAGGACCTGGTTTAACAATTGCGGAGCCATCAGCGTTCACCTTCCAACACCTTCAGGAGGGGGGATCCATTCGACATTCTTCCTGGCTGGTCTAACATGTCGCCTCACCGTCAGATTCTGGATGTTGGATACAACATCTAGAGAAGTGAAGATTGTTCCAGGAAACTTACCGTTCAACCACCATCCAATTATTCTTTGGAGACAGTTTAACGGGTGAAAAATGAATGAGTGGGAAGTGTTATTTCCTTATCTGATAATTGTAGCTGAAGGGATCAACACACTTATTCTTTGGAAAATTGAGTGCATTATCCAAGGGAAAAGGTTTGTTCAAGGGTTTTTTTCCGGTCTTTAAAGTTTGCATATTAGTTTGACTATGGTTAGAGTTCTATATTCTTGTCAAAAGGGGGAATGAATTGATATAGCTCAGATATTAATTTAAAATTTGGCAAAACATAAGGATGTTATGTGTTTCATGAAAAAGCTACATTTGAGAAGGTTACATGTCTTAACCTCTTGTAGTTAATGGTGTGATTCCCAAATGTTAAATCTTTTTTTTTTTTTTTTTGGGAGGGGGGGCGGGGAGATATTCAAGTTAGATGGCCACGAAGCAAAGGTGAGGGACAAGAAGTTGAAAGGAAATGTAGGAATAGTAGGGGGTGTTGGCATATTACAACTATAATTAATCTTATAATGGCCATTGGAGGATGATTTGGGTAAATTTTTTTTCTGGGATTATTTTATAAGATTGCAGTGAATACCTTGTTCTTTGTCCCTCATAGGCATAATCCTTATTTTTTCCTCTCATTTTTTTATTTATTTTCAGTGGATAAATTTTGGGGATATCGGTTCTGATGCACCACAGGTGCAGATAACACGCGGGTTTGATAGCCATGAACATGCTTCATTGTTATCTGATAATCGTCAAGGTGTCAGATGATTGGATCTTCTTGTTGTTCTATTCATTAGATGCATATGATTTTTAAAGTGCAACATAGAATGTGCATGTAATTAATGGAAGAATGCAAAATAACATAAAAGAAAGCATGTTGATGTTTAGTACCTGATAATGCTAGGGCCTATCCTGGCTATTTAAAGACGCCATAATAAGATGGATTGGAGCCTTTCTGGCTGCCAATGATTAGAGGTAAAGTCCTTTTACATTTTTCTAAGGGCTATCATTGATCCTTAACTAGAGGAAATTTGGTCCCCCTTCATTGGCCTTAATTAGCCTTTTTCAGAAGTCTAACAAAGGCAAACTTAGTTTAGATTGAGTTGTTAGGTAGTTCTTTTTAATTCTTTGCCTTTTTTCTACTTGTATAATACTTTCAACATTGGGCTATGTTGTATTATTCTTTTGGCATATGATTTGTTATGTATATCTCATATCTATTGGTTTTTTTTGGCCAATTCATATCTGTTAGTTGGATTGCTTGTGTTAATATGTTGTTGCATCAAGTGAATAATCATCTTCTAGTTCTAATCTTGCTAACTTTAGGCTGTGATATTTTCTGGATGATCTGTTATGAGATTTAAGCTTGACAAGAATGTTTTCTGCCAAGTGTTGCAGGTGTTTTTACAGAACTTATACAGCAGATGCAAGTTAGGCGTACAAGTAACACTTCTTGCTTATGTGTCATAACTGGTCCCTTAAGCTTGTCTTGTGGTCAGCTATGCTTATGTTCCTCTCTTTTTGTTATTTTATATGCATATATCGACCGTTAATGTTAAAATTCTTTTAATGAATAAAGAATAAATCCCGTTTCTAGGTTAATTACCTTTTGTGTGTTCTGCACCGTCCTATTTAAACCATTTCTTTGTCATTGTTTTGGAGAAGGTATGGAATTGGAACGTATGGAATTGGAAGGTATGTTCATGGCTTTATGTATATTTGTTTTGCCTTAGAACTAAGTCAATCACATGTGGGTGAAAGGTGTAAGGATTCCTATAATAAGCCCCCTAAGCTTCCATTTGTATCTTGTTTCTCTTGGTTCAATAGAAGCCAAGTCACTTACTGTTGCAAGAGATGAGAAGAAGAAAAATAAGAGGGAGTTAGGGAGGGAAAACCCAATCACTGAATTAGAAGTTCTCCAACAACTCTTAGTAGCTACAGTTTTATGAGAAAAAGCCTCTTTCACAATACATAAGCAAGACCAAAAGGACCATATGATAATGCCCATTCCAACAAAACAAAAAACTACGAAATTCCTCTGGATGATAAACTGATAAATTATATTTTAATGTGTAATTAGCACCAAGGATGTCTTCCTTGGATCAAAAAGACTTCTTTGACAATACAGAAGCCATGGTCTTAGCCTTTGGCTTCCAAAAAGGATTATTTCTTCTAACCAAGCTATTGATGTACCATTAGCGCACTTTAAACCTGCTATGCTAACCTGTTTACAGGGTAATTAGACGCTACTTAAATTGGATCAGATTGGGTTGGTGTTGAATAAAATTGTAGCCATTGCCATCCCTACCCACTTTCTGTACTGTTTGTTTGTTCTTTGCTTGTATGTTTGAACCTGTGTAAAGCTATCAAACTCTATCCTTGTGTGGGTTGGTGCATAGGTGTGCATATTCTTTATATATGTATGAATGTATTGTATGTAAAGTATAGGATTATTGTTGTTTGTCTTTTACCTGCTTTATACTGTCATGATGGCAAATGTCTTAGCAGGTAGATGAGTCGTATTCATTGGATCTTTATTCTCTGAACAATCTTAGGTGAGTTTTTGCTCGGTACTGGCCATTCTACATTTTCACATTTGAATCTTTTCATGATTTTTCTTCCCTTGCTAGGCCTGTGTATGGGTTGATTTTCCTTTTCAAATGGCGCCCAGGGGAGAAGGATGACCGTCTTATAATTAAGGACCCAAACCCTAATTTGTTTTCGCTAGCCAGGTCGGTTTCATTCTAATACATAATTTCTGAGTCTGACATATTTGAAAAAATCTTCTGAACTTATTGTTCCTCAATTTTCATAGGTCATCAATAATGCTTGTGCTACACAAGCAATATTGTCTATTCTCTTGAACTGCCCAGATATTGACATTGGGCCAGAACTATCGAAGTTGAAAGAATTCATAAAAAACTTTCCTCCAGAACTCAAAGGTCTAGCTATAAATAACAGTGAAGCTATACGTACAGCCCATAATAGTTTTACAAGGCCCAAGCCTTTTGTTCCAGAGGAGCAGAAGGCTGCTGGAAAAGATGATGATGTCTACCATTTCATAAGCTACATCCTAGTTGATGGAGTACTGTATGAGCTTGATGGACTGAAGGAGGGACCCTTTAGCCTTAGTCAGTGCCCTGCTGGTCCAGGTGACATGGAATGGTTGAAAATGGTACAACCAGTAATCCAAGAACGTATTGAGAGATACTCCAAAAGTGAAATAAGATTCAACTTCATGGCAGTTGTCAAGCACAGGAAAGAGATGTACACAGCTGAACTTAAGGAGCTCCAAAAGAGGAGGGAACGCATCTTGCAGCAACTGGCTACCATACAGTCCGACAGACTTACTGACAAAACCAGTTTTGAAGCACTAAGCAAACAACTTTCAGAAGTGAATTCGGGGATTGAAGGTGCCAGTAAGAAGATTTTGATTGAGGAGAAATTCAAGAAGTGGAGAACTGAAAATATTTGTAGGAAACACAACTACATACCCTTCTTGTTCAACTTCCTTAAAATTCTTGCTGGAAAGAAGCAATTGAAACCCCCTTGTTGAGAAAGCTAAGCAGAAGACTAGCAGCTCAAGGTGAAGTGTTTCTTGTTTTGTTTCTTGTTTTTGGTGGACAAGATGCTTATTCGAAACTTGAGGTTTAGTGCAAATTTAAAGAAAAGGAGTGAGCTTATGGACCCTTTATGATCATTTAACTGTGTTGTTTCCAAATGACTTTCTTCTTGAATTTATTTTAATCTTTTGTCCCATGTTTGTTAATGATAACATTCTGCTCTCGGTAAGCATCTTTGGGTGATTGAACAGGCGAACAAGTCAGATAGTTTGATGCTTTTTTAGCTCATGACTTAGTGTGTATGCTTCAAACAAAGCTGTTCAACTTTTTGCCGCCATCTGGAGTGCGTCACAGGGCGCCAACTTAAAATTCTAATAAGAGCTTATGAGGTGACCATCCCTTATTTATTTAAGCTCAAAATCACTCAATGTTAAACTCAGGATACATTTTTGCCATGTGGCAGCTGTCTTGGCCAATACTATTAGGTGAGATCACACTTACATTCATCTATTCAAGCTCAAGATCGATTTAGTACACATTCAATGAATCCTGAGGTGATCATCCCGCATTGTTAAGCTTAAGATCATTCCCTAAAATTAGATTTGTCGATTTATGTATTTTATTTTATAAAATATTGATAATTTTTATATTTTTATAATATTTTATATAAAAATTATATATTATAATTTATATCATTATAAAATATATAAAATATATTTTTTATTTTTATTAAATTTACATTTAATTTTTCCTGAAATTTTAAATCACATATTTTTCTTTTTTTTTATTGTTTCCGTACGTAAACTCAAAATCTAAAGGACAGGACAGGACTAAAGGCTCCCTTAAACCAAGCTCAGAGCCATTTGCTAGAAACTTCCATCCTCTTCTCCGTAAAACCCCCAAAACCCTAAACTACTTGCTAAAAATTTCATTTCTTCCTAGCTTCCTACTTAACACTCAAAAACCCACTAAGAAACCCTAACAAAAAGGAAAAGAAACGATGTCTAAGGTTGAGCTCTCTCGTTCAGAAAAGAAAAAGCACGCGGCCAAAGAATGCGACCAAGATTTCATCATCAAACCACAGAGCACCACCCCATCCATCGACACTTCCCAGTGGCCTATCCTTCTCAAAAACTACAACCTTCTCAACGTGCGAACCGGACATTACACTCCTCTTCCTTCCGGTTTCTCTCCCCTCAAGCGACCCCTTGCTGAGTACGTCAGGTACGGTATTTTGAACCTTGATAAACCCTCTAACCCTTCTTCTCATGAAGTTGTTGCTTGGATTAAGCGAATTTTACGCGTCGAAAAGACTGGGCATAGTGGAACTTTGGACCCCAAAGTCACTGGGAATCTTATTGTTTGTATTGATAGAGCCACACGGCTTGTTAAGTCCCAACAGGGTGCAGGGAAAGAGTATGTCTGCGTTGCCCGTCTTCATTCCAAAGTGCCCGACGTTGCTAAGGTTACTAGGGCTCTTGAAACCTTGACTGGAGCTGTTTTTCAGAAGCCACCGTTGATTTCGGCCGTTAAAAGACAGCTTAGGATTAGGACTATTTACGAAAGTAAGCTTCTTGAGTATGATGCTGATAGACATTTGGTTGTTTTTTGGATTTCTTGCGAGGCGGGTACTTATGTTAGGACTATGTGTGTTCATTTGGGATTGATTCTTGGGGTTGGTGGGCATATGCAGGAACTTAGGAGGGTCAGGTCTGGGATTTTAGGGGAGAAAGATAATATGGTGACAATGCACGATGTTTTGGATGCTCAATGGGTTTATGATAATTATAGAGATGAGAGTTTTTTGAGGAGGGTCATTATGCCTCTTGAAGTTCTTTTGACTAGTTATAAGAGGTTGGTTGTGAAGGATTCTGCTGTTAATGCTATATGCTATGGGGCGAAGTTGATGATTCCGGGATTGCTAAGGTTCGAGAATGATATTGAGGTTGGGGAGGAAGTTGTGTTGATGACTACTAAAGGAGAGGCGATTGCATTGGGAATTGCAGAAATGACGACTGCAGTGATAGCTACTTGTGATCATGGTGTGGTGGCAAAGATTAAGAGGGTGGTTATGGATAGGGATACTTATCCAAGGAAGTGGGGTTTGGGGCCAACTGCATCCATGAAGAAGAAATTGATTGCCGGAGGCAAGTTGGATAAGCATGGAAAGCCTAATGAAAGTACTCCTAAAGAGTGGTTGCGAAATGTTGTGTTGCCAAGTGGTGGGGATTCTATGGTTGCAAGCGTTGCAGCTTCTGCTGAACCGGCTGTGAAGGGTAGTGAGACAGCTGTTGCAGAGAAGGAGACTACAATGGTGGAAAAGGAGAAGGACAAAAAAAAAAAGGGCAAGGATGAGGAAGATGGGGAGGGGCACAAGCGCAAATTGGATGAAAGCAGTGATAGCCCTATTCCAGTTGTTGCTAAGAAAGTTAAAGTTGAAGAAGCTGAAGTTGAAGTTGAGAAGAAAGAGAAAAAGAAAAAGAAGGATAAAGAGGATCATGCTGCAGAAACTGAAGAGAAGACTGAGAAGAAGAAGAAAAAGAAGAACAAAGATAAGGTTGAAGCTACTTCACCAGATATAGAGAAGAAAAAGAAGAAAAAGAACAAAGAGAGCGGGGAGGCTACTGCTGATGTTAACGGTGCAAATGATGCAGGAGCTGATAAAAGTGAAAAGAAGAAAAAGAAGAAAAAAAGCAAAGATACGGTAGAGGAGTAGATGAGCAGGTTTCAGAACTTTCCTTTTAATAGGAAATCAATTTTTCCTTGTATGCTGGCCGCCTACAGTAATTTTTTAGTAGTGTTTGCAGTTTCTCTATATAGTTTTTGCAGAAACAATTTTTATGATTTACTTTTGCGTAATGGAATGTTTTCATTATCTACAATATTTTTCTTTCGTTCGCCATTATTTTTTCTTCTATTTTTTTTGTGTATGGAATATATGTTAATCCCCAATTGCATGCTAATGCCTTTATATGGCATTCTGATTCTCAAATAGATGTAGTTAAATTGTATGCTCGGGAACATGAATATTCTGTACCTCGGCCTGATATAGTTCTATTCTCCTTCTTGTGCCTGTTTCTCTTGACATTTTTTTTTCTTTTGTTTTAACAAAAAAATTTAGGGCGAGGGAAGGCTTTTTCGGAGAAGACTTAGCGAAACTGTTGATAGCGGGATTCAACCTAGGCATGTTGCCATTGAGCTCATGTGGTAAAAGGGTATTATTCAAGCTGCAAAGAAAGAAGGGTTATGTTATATTCCTGGAAGTTTGAAGCAAACAGAAGGTTTAATATCCTTTCCTCAATAAAAAAGCAAAAAAACAAAAAAAAAGTTAATAAAATTATGGATTTTATTCAAGTTAAGAAATATTTGCTTTGGAACAACAACGACACAACATAAACAAAAGCAAATGGAAATCTTTTGTCGTTTGACATCGTCTTTCATTCGGCTCTCTCCATTTTGTTTTTATAGCCATTCTTAATTTTCTCCAGTTTTGCATTCTAACTACTTAAAGAAATTCTCGGCCAGAAAAAAATTACATCAAGAAATTCATTTAGAGTATTAAAAAGGAAGAAAGCAAATGAAAGTGTTTCCCTTGTTGGTAAATTTTATTTCCTCCCAAAATGCTGAAGAAGAATATGAGACATTGAATCCAAGATTCAAACCAAAGACTTGGAAGTGGGAATTCAAGGTTCTTAACCATTGGCATTAGCTGTTATTATTATTATTACTACTTCATGGGTGTGACCCACAGTTTTCGGACTATGCTCACTGAACTACTAGAGAGAAGCAAATTCTCTATTTTCGTTTTCTTCCCTCATTAATGACACAAAACTGCTGTCTTGGATGATGGGTTACTTGGCTTGCCTCTGTTTGATTAGCTTTTCAAAAGAATTGAAGCATAGGTATCCAAGACAACGCTAACCTTTTTCTTTTCTGTAGATTTCAAGCAATTTGTTTTCTAGCAAACACAGGAATATGCATGTAAGTATAGACTCCCGGTCCCGGAGCACTAGGAAGTGGGATACAGGTTTAAGTTTACTTTGGGATACAGGTTATCCTTCTTTTTTTTTTCCCAGTTACTTGGTAGTTGATTAAAAGGTAGCTTTTCTCGAACTTATGTTATCCTTTTTTTTTTCCAGTTACTTGGTAGTTGATTAATATGATTATTTGTTGGTTTTCTTTTCCCCAATGTATTAGTTCTATCTTATATATGCGGTGAATGTAATTTCCCATGTTTTATCGAATCTTATTCTGCTAAGGTACTCTTCTCTTTGCTAAGGTCTAACTTGAACTTGCATTAAACTTTTTGTAATAGATGAAATAAGATGAAACGGAATTTAGCTCAATTGGTTCATACAATCACTCAATAGCATCTAGCAAGTTTGAGATTCAAAATTTCAGCACATTCAACCCCTTCCTTTATCTAGGGTGCAGTCTCCTTCCTAAAAAAAATAGAAATAAGGTTGTATGTAATATGAACCCTTTTCTTTTATTTCTATGTTGGCTGGACGACCAAATAGCCCACCCCCTTATCTACAGAGCCACTCTCACCGCACAGATAATTTCCTATCCTGATGAAGGTAAGTATAGCTTTGACTTTTGATTTCTTCCTTCCCATCTCATTTTCCTATATTAACCAAAAGATAGGTTTTCTAATACCAAGCGTTTTCAGATTAGGAAGAAGTTTTATGCACGAGTTCAATTACTTTTAGTTGTATACTAGTTCCGGCAAAGTTGTTCATCAACTTCATCACTCTGCTGCCTGCCACCGCTTACGTTCTGCTAGTGACTCACTATTTAGTTCCTTGTATGCAATCCTCAAACCAATTTTTGCTCTTGGATTATGTTGAGAATGAATTATGATTAATAGACGGATATGGTGAGGGACTGGATGAGACATCTGATCCTCATAGACATTATCAGAGTAAACAGGACATGGCTATTTTCACAATGACTGAAATCCTAATAACTTTTGAAACTTGAAAATATTTAGATTGTTGATGAATCCCTATTTTGGCTAATATGTTCATCTCATGACAGGGAGATGGCTTGAGAATTGGATATTACTCCTCTGTTCTTGTTAAACTTAAAATACTATAAAAATTACGCAAAAAATGCAGCTGTAGCTGTCTGTTCAATTTCTATCAGCAGGTGATTACGATCATAACTCATAGTCAGAGATGCATAATGGTTATCTCCAACATCCATAACCATTTAGATTGGCCGGCACGAGAAACACTGCTGTACTTTTCATAAACAATTAAGGTAACACCATACTTATCCAGGTACATATGGTGTTCTTATTTGTTTTCCCACCATAAGCATGCTCAAAATATGCTTTGAGGTTTCAGAAAAACTTTGTTTGTAAATTACAATGTTCAACCTCTTCACTGCTATCTCTTAAATGGACAATAAACAACAATCATTCCAATTTCCATTATTTTTCTACTGTGATGTTATCTCCCATACAAATTGATGCTTCAAAGCCATTCCAATCGATGATGAACTGTGATTGGCTTTTGCTGGAGAAGCTGTTGCTTCTATACCTGGGCTTTTGATGACGTCAACGTATAGCAGAATGACAGTTTCAAATGCTTCTACAAGCAGCCCCACTCTCCTTTTCCTTTCTGGAGTTAGTTTAGCAACTTGTTGAAGTGCATAATCTAACATCCATTCTTCAGCATTTTTTCTGTCTTCCATGTTTTGATGCCTTAGGAGAACTTTCTCTGATTCGGGGGCAGGATCCAAGGGCAGGTATTGAGGGCCCCGAGGGTTAAATTCTTTGACCTTTCCCAATGCCTTGACAAATCTCCTGAGGAGGATTAATTTTTTCAGATTGCTCCAATTTCTCTGCACTCTCTTTTTGGATTTATTTCACTTATCTGTTGCTCTTTTTGCTTCTTTTTGGGTGCTTGCATTTTCAGGCTTCAGTATTTTTTTCTTTGGAATTCAAGGTTGAACAAAGCTCTGCTCTTATGTTTTTAGCTTCTTCAGAATTCTCTTTAGCAGAATCAGTAGAACTTGAGACGAATTTTACCTCTTCTTTTCTTCACATTGCTTCGTTTCTGGGAGTTCTTGATGCGGGATTACATCAACAGTAACTGATTGATTGTCTGATGTGTCGTCTTAAGTTTCTGAAAGAGGTATATCATCTATTGCTTCTTCTACTAGCTTTATAACCTCAGTGTTGTTGCATTCCATATTTTGGCTGCCTGTTGTATGGTTCTCCCTCATATCCTGACCTGTTGCAAAAGAACTTTGACAATCACCATTGTTGTCTCTAGAATGTTTGATGGCATCATCATCTTGTGCTTCCTCATCAGTTAGATTTTGAAGTAATTGCGATCCATTTTCTATGGCACTATCTGTTGCGCTTGGTTTCCTCCGTGTGGGGTGGACTAATCAAAGGCCATTCATCAAGGGCTTTTCAGTCTTTTATGTTTAATTATAGGGTTTTAAATTTTTACATGATTGAAAAGGAACAGGAGAGTGGTGTCGTGATAAAATAGAAAGAAAAAGAAACAGAAGATTTTCTATAGTTTTGATGAAGTAATTTGATTGAAATTAATCTTTTATTTTGATTGAGTTAAAATTTTATCAATATATTTATAATTTATTGTTCTTTAATCTGAACAATGAAAATTAAATTTTAAATTTTTCATAAGTATTTGTTAATCTTTAAATTCGTTAAAATTACTTAATTTTTTCTTATAAGATTATTTTTTTATCAAAATTATTTAATCTTAAAATATTGTGATTATATATCTCTACTTTTAGTTAGAGAAAAAATTATATATCTATTTTTTTATAGTAAAAATTATTTGTTATTACTTATGATTTTTACTTTTTATTTTAGGAAAATTTTTCACCTAAATTGTTTGTGTCTTTATGCTTGTGGTTTGAAAATTTATTTGTTAACTCTATTTGTTTTCTTCTTGTTAGATTCACACAAGAGATGGATAATTTGATTTTTTTATTATGTGACATATTTAATTTGAATATTGTTTCAGGTTATTTTATCATATCAAAATGATATTAGAGTTAGATTGCAAATATCTCTTCATAAGTCAAGCGTAGAAGCTCTTCTTTTATGGCTTGATGTGTGAAAAAGAAAGATTGTTGAGTATCGCATATCGATCGTTGCCAATATCTCCTTGTAAACCAGGCATAAAAGCTTTACCCCATGACTTGATGTGTGAAAAGGGGAGATTGTAAAAATTATCCCACATCAATTATGGAAAGAGATTTGTTGTAGCAGATTGTGTTTGTGAATTAGAGACATGCAAAAGAAGATGTTGCAACAAGGCATTAGTTGCAAATGGAGTCAATCGGATGAAGTTGATTTGGCTGTATAGGAGTATTTACCACTTATGTAAATCAAGTGGAGTAAGCATTGATTCAATTTTGTGTAATCAAAATTTATTAAATGTCAATATTGTGATAGAATTTGTATCAAGGTGAAAATTTGTTAGATATTGACGCAAATTCTAATTGGGAATCAATTTGAATTTGAATAAAATTTTATTAATTAAATAATTACTTGATAATTAAGTTTATATAAAGATAAATATTTTTAATGGATAAGAGTTCTTAGTAAATAAGAATTCTTGTTGATCAAGTAATGGAGTTTTATAAATATGAAATGATTATTAATTTTTAAAATTATAAGCAAGAGTTTGTAGAAATGTAAAAAAATGTTTATTCGGGAAAAACACTGGCTGCATAAGATAAAAGATATTCCATAAAGTATACATTAAGGAGCATGGAAGACATGAGAAGAGTTTCTTATGCTTCAGCAGTAGGAAGTTTGACGTGTGCAATGGTATGTAATAAGCCAGACATAGCCCATGCAGGTGGTGTCGTTAGCTGCTTTTTGTCAAATTTGGGATAGTTAAGTGGATTATTAGATAATTACGAGACACTTCCGACTTAAGACTCACTTTTGGAAGTGAAAAATCAGTGCTAGTTTACTATACTGATTCAAATATGGCAGGAAATGTTAATTACCGAAAGTCTACTTTGAGTTATTTGATTATATTCTCAAGTGAGGCTGTATATTAAGTACCAAAGCCTCAAATATTTTTGTTTTTCCAACTTAGAAATATCAGCAGCAAAATTGGATTCAGAATGTTCAAGTGAAGAATGGAGGGATTTATATTTTGGCTGAGCTCCTTCACCAACTGCTGTGGGGCATTCAGGTTTACCAGGGTGCTGGTCAGCAGAATTAATCAAGTCACTGGAATCCAAATCCATCTTCTCTATATTCTTGCAGACTTCTGAATCGAGAATTGAAATTTCTTCCTTCGAGATTCTTTGAATAACTTCTTCATTTTCTGGACAAAATTCTGATGAGAGGTCCTTACTGCACCCTCATTAGTTAAGCACTTATCAGATAGTCTGGGTTCTTCAAGTTCTGACAAAGAGAGGTCAACCAACTTCGGCTGAACATCCATGACAATCAAAACTTTATTCACATTATTGTCATTGACTGCACCAGTATATGCTTTCTTCAAATCTGTACCACTCATTTCCGAGCCTGCTATACACAATGGTTGTTCTGTATAAGCACAAAACAAACTTGTTTCTTTGGGCTCAGGAGTTTGGGCTTTGCTGGTATGCTCTATGGGATTCACTGACTTGGTCTTGATCATCTTTGGAACGCATTTCAAGATTCAATGCTTTGCCTGCCAAGATTTCAGAACCATTTTCTGTTTTTGCACTGTTACCATTGTGAACCGAGAACTCATTATCGGCTGGAATAAAAGTTGTAGGAGAAAAAGCTGCCGCATTGGACCTCATATCATCCCCATTTTCTGGTAGTGGGATGGCTGTTTCAAAAGCTAGTACCAACAGAGCTACTTTTCTTTTTTGAGATGGAGCCAATGTTGAAATTACTTGACAAAGTGCATGATCAAGCATCCATTCCTCAGCACTTTTTCTCCCTTTCATATTTTGATGCCTCAATTGAATCTTTTCTGCTTCTGGGTCTTTGTCCACAGGTAGGTACCGGATTGACAAATATCTTCAGGATGATTGTGTTTTTCAGATTGCTCCAGCTGTTTGGCATTTGCCTGCCAGACTTTTTCCCTTCGATTTGGGCTGCTTTCACTTCTTCAGAAGCAATTTTGTTGCCCATTTGAAGCTGCATTTCTTCTTGATCTTGCATCATACGGTCTTCAATGGAATTAGAGGAAGTTGAGATGCTCATTTCTTTGCCTTCATCCTGTTTCTTTAACAAGAAATCCTGGTCTGAAGTTATCTCACTAGCAATTGATTGATTATCCGATGAGTGGTCTGGAATTTCAGAGAGGATCTTGTCAAATGCTTGCTGTACCAGCTTAATGGCATCACTTTGACTGAACTCAAGCTTTCGGTTGCTTGCTTCATGAACTTCTATGCTCATGGCCTTACCTGTCCGTGAAATTTCCTGGTAAGGGTCGTTGTTTTGATGTGCGTTACGCTGATTTTCTACTTGTTCTTCTGAATTCACTCCAGGAAGAGGTTTTTGAGTTTCAAGTTCAGCATCAAGACCTGTAACCATATTCTGATATATCAATTTCCAAAATGTGAAATTCTTCTGATTTTCTATCTCTCTTCTGCATGCCACATCAGTACCACCAGAAGCCATAGAATCTGCAGGTTGAACGATCCCATGATCTAGCTCAGAATCTTTATTATTTTCTTCAGTTGCTGGAGTTGGTTCTTCTATCATCCCAGCAACAGAAGCTGAAGAGAAAAGACCACTGGGAATCTCACAACTACTCGCGGTTGAAACAGTCTCCAACTTTTTGACACCGTTTTCTGAATGACCTTTATACTCTTCAAAATTCGAACTTGAAGCTATATATTCATTAACATCTCTTTGAGTTTCTTCGTCCACTGGAACCGTTTCATTGAAAGTGCTAATAGTTTTGTCAGGTTTCAAGGACAGCTTGTAAAACTGTGTTGACTCTCCAAACTCTTGTGAACTACCATCGCCATATTTGAGATAGCTATGGTCTTCGTTATGAGAACTAATTCTACTGAGTTCTTCCACCTTGATCTTGGTACCAGGGGTATCAGAAGTTGCTTTACGTTGTTCTCCTCCAATTCCACTGCTGTTCCACTTTAAGCGGGTTATTACTTTGGTGAAGATACTCTTCATGACTTGGATTCGGATATGATGATTCATCAGGCACACTCTCCGCGAACGTTACAAAATCACTGCCCGGGACTGAAGAGATCTCTCTGATATTAGCAGTTTTTTGTTGAACTGCAACTCCACCAAGGTCTCCTGCAGAGACTCTTTCCTCTGTTTTGATTCCTTTGTTTCTATTTCTAGATTGCTTTTCTTTACAGAGGATTGACGATCTTGTTTCAAGTTCTTCTGGGTCTTTGCCATTCGCCGTCTCATCTATACAAACATCTTCAATGGATGTTCATTACCATGGGGGTGGCTATGAAGAGAGCAATAACTATATCGACAGACATTCAAGATTGCAGTTCCATCAGATTCAATTCCTCCTGGTTTAATCTCTACATAATCTGGAAATTTGGAATCTTTGAGAGTTGAGGAACAGGTAGCTCTCTGTATGCTTGGGTCTGAAATGGAAAAAATTTCAGAGCATCTTTTCGTGGAAACCAACCCGCTTGGATTTCAAACTTGCCATTTTAGTTAAGATCCTCATAGGTCCCAAAGTAGATGTTCTTACAACTCTAATGGAAATGTTGCCATTTATTTGTTTCTCTCTGCTATCAAAACTAGATTCGGAATGACTTGGGCTTGCCTGTAACTGCTCCTTCTTCATATCAGAAGAACTTGTTGCTTTCAAGAAATGAGGTGATGAATCTACCTCGCTGGATGGAATGACTGGATGCTGATCATCTTGGGAATTTACCTCTCTCCTAGATGATTTCGTCGGTTTCTTCTTCAAGTCAGTTCCTTTAGAAGATTTCTTCAGCTGGGGCCTTCTGAATTTTATGCTGGACTTTCTTGTTACACTACGTAGAAGCTTAAAACTAGATTGCCTTGTCAATGTTACCGGTAATACCTGTCCACAGGAAGAAATATTTGGTTTTTGAACAATTTGAATTTTCACTAGAATTAATTAATAGTATTAAAACTTTGTTCTGAAAATTCTGGAACTTGGCTGAAAATTCTGGAACTTGGCATCAGAAGAGCTTGAGGAGTTTATATGATTTGGTGATGCATAAGACATCTCTATTGGAGAAGATTGTTCGGAGCTTACTGCACATCTTGATAACATGGCACGAAATTGAGTGGATGAAGATCTTCCCTTTCTAGTTGATGGCATTCTTGAGAGCTTGATTGATCTCAGCTTCTTCATTTTCTTCCCTGCTTCTGTTCTTTCTCTGTTTCTGCCACCCTGATTTTCAAAAGGTGATTCAGTTGTAGTTGACATCGTCTCTGATTCTATGAAATAATCAGAATCTGCCCCAACTTCAAGCTTATCAGAAATCATTCTTGGAATCTCTAAAAGTAACAGATTTGATTTTCAGACTAGACAAACAAGTGGCTTAAATATGGTTAGAGATAGAGATGGTTTGAATAGGAATTGATCTTTACAAGGAAGATTCTTGTTTTTGGAGTAGCAGAATGCTAATTGCCTGTTATCCAATTACTGCGTTGAAAGTTTTCAGAATGTCTGAAGGCCAGATACTTCACAGGGTGAGATTTTGGCTGCAATAACTTTTTCCCTAGTTCAACTTAATTTTTGGATTTTGACTGAAAATTTTAAAATACGATAACACAATATTAAAATGATATAAAAAAATATAATTATAATATAAATTAAAATATTAATAAAAATTATAAATTTAATAAAAATAAAATTATACTTGATATTTTTTATCAATATAAATTTTGATATAATATATAAATTATTAATATTTTAGATTATATGAATATATGAATTACCGTATTTGAGTATAGTTTTCTTTTGTGATTTGTGAAATTGGAGGAAGTTAGATGCCTTGACTTGTCCAGGAGGAGGAGCTTTTGACTTAGGATTTGTTGAATGGACTCAAATCTTTTTCTATGCCTTTGGTTGGTGGACCTCATACTTTTGGTAAGCACTTCTATAATTCCTTTACTTATGGACACGGCAGGTAAACGTAAATGAAAATTCCATAATTGGTGATATTTTAATGTCTGTCAATGCTCTAAGAAGGAAAGTTATTCCAAAAGTTGAAAAAGTCTACAAACCATGTGGACCCGAGCATGCTTTTTCCATAATTTGTAGCATAATTTGCCCAGGCTGCTCATCTGCTCGGTAATTGGTCTGCCTCTCTGTAAAATTATATAAATCTGATGATTTGGAGTTTTGCCCTAGAACAAAGCATTTGTAAAACTTTCACAATTTGCACGTTTAAATGTTTTATTCATTTGTGGCAATCATTATATATAAAACTCAAATATTTTACAATAAATGTCCAGTTTATTTTACATAAATTCTAAACACATATATCATAATTTTATTACATAAAAAATAATAAACTTGTGATTTTTTAACATTTATTTAGATTATTAATTTTTGCTTTTTGTATACATATTCTTTATAATTATTATTTGTTAAAATTTATTAAAATTTTGGTTTTGTAATGTATATATATTTGACTTCTAATTTTCTTGTTATTTATGGTTTTCCATCTCTTTTGTAAGGTTAAGAGGTTCTATAAGTATTTTTTGTCTCTATTACACTTTCTTCTCTCAATTTTTGTTATTTTAGTTACTAATCATGAGATTTTGTATTTTTTAGGTTAAAGGGTCAAAAATGTCCTTAAATTATAATTCAACAATCATTTAAGTCTTTAATATTTTATTATAATTAATCAAATCTTTAATCTTCTATTTTGATTCAATTGAACTCTTAAATAAAAGAAATCTATCACGTAACAAAATTTAATCAATTAATCTCCAAACTATTATCAATTAAATTCTTAGAAGGATTCGAGAGAAAAGAAATAAAGAAGAAAAAAAAAATTATTTTATTTAATTTTCACATATATTAATTGCGTTATATAACAAACTTCTATCAATTTTATTGATGTCATATAAAATTTTATTTTAGTTGGTAAAAAATTAACAATGTTAACTTTTTCTTCCAAATAAAGGCTTATTCAGATGCAAATAAATGTTAGAGGAGTTAATTGATTATAATAAAAAAAAATAGCTTGGATGATTTTTTAATTATAGTTTAAGAATTTTTTTATACCTTTTAGCCTTTTTATTGTGTTTTCATTTTGATAATTTATTATTTTATAAATTTTTAATCATAATTTTTTTTTTTTTTTGCATTTCAAGTTTGTTTATAGTCAATTAATGTATTTTTTAATTTTTAATCTTTTATAATTTTTTATTTTTTACCATGATCTTTTTTTGCAGTTTAAACTTGGCTATTAATCAATTACTAATCATGAAGTTTGTTTATTATTATGTTTTCATTTTTATAACACGTTAACTATGATTTATGATTTTTTTTATCTCTCAAGTTTGTTTATTAGCCAATTGGTGTATTTTTATTATTTTTATTTTAATAATTTTTTTTTTTATCTTGGTTCTCTTTTTATAGTTTAAGCTTAGCTATTTATAAATTAGAATATACCAAGTTTATAATTATCTTTTAAAAAGATTATTGAATACTCAAAATTTGTTTTTGTCAATGATAAGATGTTTATGATATAAGGCAAAACAACGTGTTCGTACAAAAATAACGTTGATCGATGAAAATGTATATATGTTTTTTTTTGTTATGCTATTTTCTTGTAAGTCATTCATTTTTTTTTTGTTCAATCATAGGTATGAACATTGTTTTTTTATATTGTTTATTTATAAATTTTTATTTTTTGGATTATATAAATACTTTAAATCTCTTATATATTTTATTTTTTACATTTTGGTATGTAACATGTTACTAATCATTAGATTTTTTATCATTTTTTTTATGTTTGCATCTTATACCAAAATATTTTGTTAAAATATTTATGGTTATTTTTACTTCATTTCATTATACTCTTTCGTTAAAAACGTGTATTGAGTGATAATAATTTAATTATATTAATAAAACTTTTTTTATAGATTTTTGCTTTTAAAAAGTACAAACATACAAAAAAAATAAAAATATTAATATTAAATCCATATATGGTTCATAAATCTTACGAGTGAATTTATTTACTTTACTATTTAAAATTAAATTTTTTTATTAAAACAATAACTTAACTTCATTAATAAAAATGGATAAATTTATTTTCTTGTACAATAATTACTTGAAACATAGACTTAAAGGGGAGATTTTATGAATTTGAATAAAAGTTAGGAATTTAATATAACATTGATAAATCCTATAAAACCCTAATAAATTTTATTAACAATTGGATTATTAAAATATTTATATTTTATATTGAAAGTATCTATTATTAAACTATCACAAAAATATTTTTATTTATATTTATTATTAAAATAATAATATAAATACCAAAATAAATAAAATATAAAATTATATATTTCAAACTAAAAAATAATAAGAAATTATTAAAAATATTCATATTAAGAAATAATATTATTATGTTATTTAACATTAATTATTAAAATAATAAAAATATTATTATATATGTTATTAATTATTATTAAAATAATAATATAATATAATACTATTTATTATTGAGATATTAAAAATATTTATTTTTAATAATATATAAAATAAAAATATTTAAAATTGAAATATCAAGAGACTTTTAATGTTGATATTTTATTTTTTTATTAAAATTAAATAAAATATTTTTAATCAAATTAAGCTCAAAATTAAAATATTATGTTCAAAGTTTTATTTGAGTAAATTATAAAATATTTAATATGAAATATTAAAATACTTTTAATAGTAATATTTTAATTTTTTAAATAAAATTAAATAAAAATTATTTATTAATAAAATAATATTTTTGATCGAATCAAATTAAGTTAAAATTTAAAAATTCATGTACAAAATACAATTTAAGTATAATTATACTCAAACATATTAATACGTAATTCTACTTATAAAAAACTCTTTTTAAAAAAAATTTATCTTATTTTTGTTGATTAATAAATTACTTTTGGTTAATCAATCAATTTTTTATCAAATAAATATTTAAAAATATAAAAATTATTTTTATGAAATACACGAAGCCAAACTCAAACCGATAACATGTCTAGAGAAGCGAAAGATTAAAAAAAGATAGTCCTCGAAAGGCTACACTAGATGAGGAAGTGCCTTCCCAGCAGAAAGCATTGCAAAAGGAAGAGAAATCCCTATGGGATGACATGAAGAGACTTGGCATCTGCAGAATGCTTTCCAATCATATTGGCTTTAATTGAAAGTTGTTAATGATAATGAGCAACCTGATCGGGTTCTTGCAAAGAAAAATAATTTGGTTTAGCACATTTTTATTTTCCAACCATTTGGTTATTGCAAAGAAAAATAATCTAAAAGTTTTTTTCTTTCATTTTTTCGGTCGAAATGTTTAACAAGTATTAAAGAAATAAAATAAAGTTATGGACATGGATTAACTCTACACAATCACAAATCAACATATTAATCCACGTATAATGCCACATAAAAAGCCAAAGACATGGCATTTTGGTAAAATTGCCGCATCATATAATTTAATGGAAAAAATTAGACGCTGTTAATGATTTGATTAAAATTCAAAATTCCGAAAAGTAAAGATACTTTCGATATTGAAATTGATGTAGAGAGACTAAATTCATATTTTGTATAAAGTATAGGGACTTATAATAAATTTGACCTTTTTTAATAAATTTTAATATACAATTATATTAAAACTTAAAAATCTATTGTTCTCGTTATACATGTGTATTTTTATTTTTATGTAGAAAATATAATTTGATTAAAATCTTCTCCAATAATAATTAAATTAAATATTAATAAAGTAAAACCATTTAAATATAACTAATATTAACCAATTTTAAAGAATTTTAATCCTAACAATATTTTTATAATGAATTCAAATACAATATAATTGGTATAAATGAACTTTTTTGGATTCAACTCTTCAAAAATAAATCTTTTAAAAAATATAGATGTTAGTGCAATTATAGATTAAAAAAATTCATAATACATCTTATTATTTAGATTAATAGGATATTGTGTGAGCACGTGATATTTTCATTAACATTTTTTACACTTAATTTTACATCTATATTTTTTAATATATAGTTTGTAACTTTTGAAATAGTAATAAAATATTCTCTTCTTTTTATATAAATAAAACGCGTTGTTTATCCAAAAAAATAAAATTCAAATAGAACAAATATATGATACAAATAATATATTTTTTATATATAAAATAATAAAAATTAAATTTGCATTCAAATTATTATGGCAAAGGAAATAATTTAATCTATTTTTCGTATTAGGATTTATATGTTTATATTAAAAATTCAAGTATAATACTAAAAAAGAAAAATAAATTATGATATTGACGATTCAAAATAAAATTAATATAAAAGTCCTTACCATTTATGACAAAAAATGAACAGAAAATTAGACAGCTGACAGTTGAGATTGGAATCATAGAAAATAAATAAATTACTTTTTAATATATAATAATATGCTACAACTGGAAATTAAGAAAAATGACATAAAACAAAACCGTGTGGGCTCAGTAAAACTTTGACAGTTGCTGGCCTGGGACCCCAATTGTCCTGGGCTTGACAGCCTTAGCTTTTTCCCATCATTCTAGGCTAGATTCCTTTTGAATACTCTGCCCAACAAGTGGAAGCTTGCTTTGTCAAAAGTTTGTTCAATTGGCTAAGTTTTACAGCAAGAAAGGATCAAACTTTGTTCCTTCTTCTATCTATGGTTAGGAGTGTGAAAACTTGCATATTCAATTTGTATATATTTTTTTCCTCATTGAATTTCATTAATGATTATTATTTTATACATATTTGAAATTAGATAATTGGCATTATTTATTTATTTATTAATTTTTATAAATATATCTTATAAAACTCATGTTTATAGAAGTGATAATATTTGATTAAACTCAAAAATTCATTCAAATTGACTCAAGGTCGAACTTAATTTTATTCTAAATTGATTAAAAAAATCAAACATTTAAACCAGAAAATAATTGAACTTAGAAACAATCCATGCTCAAGACAATCCAAAATCAAACACACAAAAAATTGAGACCAATTTGAAATTTGTAAAAATTTGAATTTATAATCTGAAAAATGTGACCTATAATTAAATGATTTTGTCTAAAATAAGGTAATGAAGAAATGATAAAATAATTTTTAACAAAAACTTTTAAATCTTAAAATAATTATTATATAATTATATAAATAGTGAATTTTCAATAATTGCAAAGTTTAATATTTGAATTCAAGAGAAAATCAGCTTTCAAAAATATTTTCTCAAAAATGTCTACATTTTCTAAAAGAGTTGAGATTTTATGTTGTTAGATTATTTTCTGAATTTTTTTTTGTGTTCAAATAATATTGATATAATTATTAAAATGTTGAAAATTATTTATTATTAAATTATTAATAATAAAAATATTTATTTTACTAATAATGTTTAATATTAAATATTACATTAATTTTAAACACTTAAAACCTAACTATTTAATTTATTATTTATATTAATATTTTAAAATATGTATAATATTACTACTATTCTTAAAATGTTATCTAATAATATAACAATATTTATTGTTAAAATATTTATGCTATTAAGATAGTTATATTTTATATTGAAAGTATTTATTATTAAATCATAACAAAAATATTATTTATTTATATTTATTATTAAAATAGTAACAATATATATTTGTCAATAAAATATAAAAATAATATATTATAAATTAAAAATATGAAGAAATGATTAAAAATATTATTGTTATTAAAATGATAATTTTATAATATTAGATAATTTTAACTATTAACATAATAAAAATGTTATTTACTTTTTCAATATTTATTATTTATTTTTAAAATAATAATATAATATTATTTATGATATAAAATATAAAAAATATTTATGTTTAATAATATTTAAAATTAAAATATTAGAATATTTTTAATATTTTATTTTTTCAGTAAAATTAACTAAAAATATTTTTATTAATATAATAATATTTTGTTCTTATAAGTTAAGCCGAACTTAAACAATAATGTCCAAAATTCAGTTTGAGTAGAATTATAGAAATATTTAAATTTGAAAATATTAAAATATTTTTAATATTAATATCTTAAAATTTTTAATTAAATTAAATAATATTATTTTTTAATATAATAATATTTCAGGTCAAGTAAAAAAATAAAACTGAACTTAAAAAATTATTTTTAAAGTTTCGCTTGAGTAAAACTATACTCACGAAGTAGTTCTACTTATAATTTTTTTCTTGGAAATTATCTTCTTTTCTTCAAAAAGATAAGACAATTTCTAAAAATAGATCATTTTTCATTAATCACTAATTTATTTTTCATTGATCAGTCAATTTTTTATAAAAAAAATATTTATAAAAATCTTTTTTTTGTTCTTTGTTGCAAAACAAAGCCACTATTGTCTATATTCATCTTTTTCATCTTATTTTTTCATCCCAAGACAGACATTCTCATTGTAAACTAAATATTGACACAAGTAACGAGGCCCGTGTTGATTCATTTTCGATTGGTCCTTCAACGATCGTAGGTCGGGCAATTGCTTTTAGGATGCTGTTCTGTAAGTCAATGTCACATTTGAGGCATCAAATCTTTCATGCATTGTTGCATTTCATGTATAGATGTAAGGACTTCTTAGTTCCCTTTATATCATGGTTGCAACCCCGAAATCCACAAGGGATATTTGCATTGGTGACAATTCTTGCTTTCTTGTTGAAATGATACACAAATGTAAAATTGAGGGCTGAAATGGTTTATAGAGGGAAATTTTGGAGGAATATGATGAGAACGGCATTGAAATATGAAAAGTACGCTCATGCTGCTAAGATGCTTGATAAAGACACCCCAAAGATGAGTAAATCGGATCTTTATGATGAGTAACTCGTGAGAAACATGCTTCGGGAGCTCCGGTACCGTTGCCAAGATGGATCTTTTAGAGATATAATCTTTTGCATGAGAGCTGATCTTATTAGAAATCTTGGTAATATGTGTAATCCTGAGCTTCATAAAGATAGGCTTCACATGCCTAAACTTATCAAGGAATACATAGATGAGGTTTCGACTCAGTTGAGAATGGTTTGTGACTCTGATTCAGAGGAGCTCTCCTTGGAAGAGAAGCTTGCTTTTATGCATGAAACAAGACATGCATATGGTATAACTGCTTTGCATTTAAGTGGGGGTGCTTCCCTTGGAGCATTTCATATTGGTGTAGTTAAAACACTCGTAGAACATAAGCTTTTACCCAGGATAATCGCTGGTTCTAGCGTAGGATCCATTATGTATTCTGTTGTTGCCACTAGATCATGGCCTGAACTGCAAAGTTTCTTTGAGGGCTCTTGGCGCTTGTTCCACTTTTTTTATCAACCGGGTGGAATTTTTACAGTTGTTAGGAGGGTGATGAGACGAGGGGCTATTCATGAGATCAGGCACTTACAATGGATGTTAAGGCACCTCACAAGTAATCTTACATTTCAAGAAGCATATGATATGACTGGCCGAATTCTTGGGATAACAGTTTGCTCTCCAAGGAAGCATGAGCCACCTAGATGCCAATGTCAATCATTTCATTGTGAGTCAGGGAAACCCCCATATAGCACCATTGTTGAGGTTAAAGGAGTTTGTGAGAGCCTTTGGTGGTAACTTCGCTGCAAAGGTAAGAAAAACAGAGTCCTTTTATTTTAGTTTACGTTTGTTCTCGTGATTGTGCTATTTATTTATTCTCTCTATCTATTAATTTCTTTTAAAAAATAATTTTGTAAGCCATAGTTGATACTATATCATGTCAGTGTTGAGACTGGCATGAATGAAAATCTCTGGGTCCTCAACTGCACCTGACCTTCTAGCTTCTCTCTCAAGCATAGACATGCACAGTGAGTGCGTTTTTGGGTCATGAGTAAAGTGATATATCCCATGGTTTGGAAGGAGTAAAAGGGCAAGTATCCTCTTGAACCTGGGTTTGTGGTTAATGAACTCATTAAGAATCTAAGACTTTGTAATTCGTGTATCTATATTGTTCATATTGTGTAAAACGCAAAAATTTGATGTGTTAAATTTGTGTCAGTACGTAAAACACATCTTTTAGTTTTGTCAAATTCATTCAAATTTCGACTAAAATTTTAAACCATGTCTTTCTTCTTGTTGTTTTCATGCTGTGTTTAAAATTATCTGTATTCTTAGGCAAATGCTGAATAATAATTTCTTGTTTTCTTGTCTTATTGTTGGCAATGAAATAAACTAATTTTATTGTTTTAAATTGTAGCTTGCTCACCTCACTGAGATGGAGGTGAAACATAGATGTAGTCAGATATTGGAACTGGGCTTTCCTTTGGGGGGAATTGCTAAGCTATTTGCTCAAGATTGGGAGGGTGATGTTACTGTTGTTATGCCAGCCACGCTTCTCAGGTACGCACATGCAAAATCATTTTGAGACTAACCCTTGGCCACATTCCAATTAAATATTTGTTTAAAGCTTGAGCACTGGGATTTAGTTGCTGTTTTTCATGGTTTTAACTATAACAGTACTCGAAAATATTTCAAAACCCATCTCATGTGGAGCTTCAAAAGGCAGCCAACCAAGGGAGAAGATGCACTTGGGAAAAGCTTTCGGCTATCAAAGCAAACTCTGTGGCATTGAGTTTGCCCTTGATGAGTGTGTTGCAATTCTTAATCACATGCGTAGGCTTAAAAGGAGTGCTGACAGAGCAGCTGCTGCTGCTGCTGCTTCTGCTTCATTACATGGCCTAGCCAGCAGCACAGCCACATTCAATGTTTCAGGAAGAATTCCTTCTTGGAATTGCATTGCACGGGAAAACTCAACTGGCTCCCTTGAAGAAGATCTTCTCACAGATGTTACTTCATCTTTGCATCAAGGAGTAAGGAGTAGTAGGGTCCACAGGAATACCAGCTTTTGCTAGGAATTTGCGGGCCCATCGCATTACACATGACGGAAGCGATAGTGAGTCTGAAAGTGTAGTCTTACATTCTTGGACAAGATCTGGTGGGCCATTGATGAGGACTGCTTCTGCAAATTTGTTCATAGATTTTGTCCAAAATCTAGAAGTTGATGCTGAAGTGAACAAAGGTCTGATGGCTCATCCTAATTCTCCTAGATTTCAGATGGGGAGGTAGGGATCCTTATAGTCACAGCTCTAGGATGACAACACCAGATTATGAGTCTGATCAGAGGGAATTGGGGAACAGAACCCCTGTTAATGGTTCTAGCATATTGGTCACTGAAGGTGATCTCCTGCAGCCTGAAAGGATCCTCAATGGGTTTGTGCTCAACGTTGTGAAGAAAGAAGACTTGGCACTGTCACATAGAAGCCATGGCTCAGGAAATTACAGCCACGAAGTAGCTGAAAGTGTGCAGACTGATTGTCCAGAGAAGAAAATGGATGCTAGCTCGACATCTGAATATGGCGATTATGATGCGAGTGCAATAAACTGAGTACAAAATTTTACTACCAAGTGGCAACTAGCACTTAGGTTGTTTATTTTGCAGGAAATTTTACTTTGATTTGCATTTAGGGAGTAAAGATGCTATTGTATGACATGTAATAGCTGCAACACTCATAATTGAATTAGGCAAATTTTACAAAATGAAAAATATACATATATATTATAACTGAATTTAAATATTAATTTTTTTGATATTGTTATCCATGTCTTATTTGAACTCGTGATAAATAATAAATTTATTATCCAACTCGATTATAAAATATTCTAATTGTATTTAGTTCAGATGGAATATTACAAAATATATGTTTATATATACCATTACAATCCCTAATTCAGAAACTAGCATGATGTGGAAAAAGTCTCACGTTTCTTATCTTTTTTCAGATGTTAAAAACCAGAAATTCAATAATTAATGTCAAACACGGAATTGCGTATGCCACAATCAAGGTCGTCACATCATTGTTATAATTATATTATAATTATTGAATAAACATGGATTAATCTTATTATGAAATTCAATATAGTAAGTAAAATTAATAAATTTGTCGACATACCAATATATATATATATATATATATATATATAAAAATATCAGAAAAAAAAAAAAAAAAAACCAAAGCCCAAAACAAATGTAACCAAGAGCTCTTATAGGCTTCTTTTTTTCCATTTGCAAAAAAATATAAAAGACTAAACGAGTGAGACTAACTTTTGCGTAATGTTAGGTTTGGCTTTGTGCTCACCTTGGTTATCATTGTCAAGCCCACGAAATTAAAAAATATTTCATTGTAAATATTTTATTATTAATAAAATTCTTATTTATAAGCAAAAAGTTTAACTTTATTAAAATATTTTTTCTAAATGGATTCACATGATAATAAATAAGTTAAAATTTACATTGAATTATTTGATAAATAAAAAAGAATTAAATTTACATTAAATTTTTTTATCTTCATAATTTTCATTTTACCTTAACATTAAAAATAATAAACTTTTATATTAGTTTGATATAATTTGCAAAATAAACAAGCTTTACATATTAATGTAAATTTCAATTAATATACACTTAATTACTTTTATTTATTTATAAAATATACTAAAATATAGATAAAACAACGAGTATACACACACCTCATCGAAACATATACAGTGTTAATCTGAAATTGAAATGGAATCGTTAAACGTTGATATCATAGAAAACAAAAGGGGCCCATATTGAGGTTGAGAACACGACCGATGGCCTCTACCCTACCATGTTTCTTGGTCTTTTTATGGCTTCTCCACCAGTCGTGGCACACGCTTTTTCTATTGGAGACACCCCACTTGAAAGCTCTTATTCATAGTCTCACTTTTGCCTTTATAACAAACTCCTTTTTTTTTTTTATTTATAAGAGATTGTAGTTTGGAAAAAAAATTATAAAATTTAAAATTTAAATTTATTAAATATCAATTTTTATAAATAATTATTTAAATTTACCGAACTAAATTATGAATTCATAAACTATCTTTACAAACAAGTCAAACAGCTTTCCGATATATTGTGTATTAATAGTCTTGCAAGTGGTATTTTAATTGAATAAACAACTTTGTTAAAGATTCAAAGCACATGGTCACTTTCACGATCGAAGGAGGAAAAAATTAATGCATGTAAAAAAGAAAGGAAGAGGGTGACACATAAGAGACAAAACATCATCTCATTTTCTATGTGGAAAAAATCAATTCACTTATGCTCCTTATTATTTTTATTTGATAGAAAGGATTTGTATTTAATTTGTTTTTTAACTTTAGAGAAAAGGATTTAAATTTAATTTTGAATAAAAAATATATGATTAAAGTATTAAATCAAATATTTAGATGTCAAACTCAACAATATTACAAAAAGAAACAAAAATTGGTACATATTTATATTTACTTAAATCTAGTTTGGCATTGTTGTTAAAATTAGTTTTTACATTCAAAAATTATTTTTGATTCAATCTTAATATTAAATAATAAAAAATAACTTTTCAACCTAAAAGTTTGGTTTCGAATCCAAATTAAAAAATTCTTCAAGAGATATTTTTACAATGAAAAAGTATTAAAGATAAAAAAAATTACTATATTATCTTATATTTTTAATATTTTAATATTTTAATTTCTCATGATATTTTTTAATTACAACTTTGTTCAATATACCTTTCGAACGCACTAAAGGTATTGGGTTTAAATCTCTTAATCTCTCAACATAATTAAAAGAAAAAATAACAATTTAAAATTGTTTGGTCAAGTGAAACAAAATGTCCATTGGGACCCAGTCGTGCCAAGACAGAAGGGTATTTGGAATCCGTGTGCTAACCGTTTCCTTGTGCTGCGTTTCTGTAGGCGGTTCCAACTTGCCGAAATTGTTGAACTCATGCTCCGTGTCTTCCAGCTCATGCCTTGCTATTTTTCTTTCGAGTTTCTTTTCTTTTCTTTTGGATAAGTTTGATATTGACGCTTCATAACTTTCTCATCTGTGTAATGATAAAATGAATTAAGAAAGAAGTATGAAATGAGATGTAATTGCAAATAGAGAAATTATTTTTTTTTATTGTTAATGGAGTTTTTAAGTTTTATAAGTGGGATTAATAAGATAACGCACTTTTTATAATATTTTTAAAAAATATAAAATATATATTAATTTATTAATATTATTTGCGAAATTAAAAAATTATTATTTCAAATATATTAACTCTTACAAATAATCATGTTTTCAAATACAAAAAAATATCGATATTATATTTTATTTTTGTTATATTTCAATACTTTTTTTTTCATTTTATTTGTATGCATAAGATAGACGGGTTGAACCCATAAAAAAATTTTTTTTATAATAAATCAAAGGTATTTTCTTCTCTAATAGTTTTAAGTATTTTCTTAGATCAATTTGATAATTAAGAATCCTATTTTTGAAATATTTTTCATCGACCTGGTTGATAAAAAAATTTCTCTCTTTATCAATTAAACAAACCTTTGTTAGTAGCCCATATTAAGTTTTTCACTGAATATAAATTTTAGTAGCAAAAATTTATTATAAAATTCAGAATTTAACTAAGTTTATATAGTTATTTTTAAAAAATAATATTTAATAAATTTAGAGTTTAAGTTTTAATACTTACGATTTCTTTTTTATCTGAAATTACAAACTTTTTTATAAAAATTATTAAAAAAAATTAAAATGTTCCTCATTTCATTCCTATTAAGATTTGAAACTATTTAAGATTTTTCAAAATAAGTTTTAAGTTCTAATAATTTGGATGTTTGGTTGAGAATTTTACTTTTTATTTTCTTTTGGGATAACTCTCTTATTTCAAAAGAAAAAAAGAAATCCTAAGTCGGTCAGAACCGAGAAAGAAGGCAGGAAAAATATTAAACTTGCCTTAATTGAGATGTTTGATGGAGACTAGGGACAAAAATGCCGTCTTCAACCTTTAAAATTCACTATTGCGTATTTTGTCAAAAGTTCCCAAACCATTTTCACTCTTGGTTGATTAAGTCAATTTCAGGGTAACTCTTTTAATACTTTTGGGGTTATCTGGATTGCAAATATGCTTTAAAATTGGATGTTTCAAAAAATAATATGGACGTAATTACTAATTAATTAACCAAAAGAAGAAGAAAACAAATAATTCTTAAGTAATTGCAAGAATGCATCAAATATGTTAAGAAAAAGAAAACAAAAACTCCAGATTTTTTTAACGGTTCCTAATTTTCTAAATTTATATTGGATGTTTAAAAAAACAAGTGCTTAATGAATAAGATTTGATTTGAAAAATTAACAAAAAATAAAAAGAAATCAAACTGAATTTTAGTTTATCCTTTTTTTTTTTATAAATAAAAGAAATGTTATGACTTTGAATAAAAGAAATATAAAAGATTACTACTTTTTACACAAAGTAATAATCAATGGGTCGTTTGTATTATATATAATATGATTTTCAAATATTCCAATTAGTTATTGTTAATTGTAATAGTATTTGACATAAATAGCATATTTAAATTATTGTAATCAAATAGACTACTAATAAAAGTCTTTTTCATATTGTAAAAATGTTGGAATAATTGAGTGAAAAGTTAAAAGTAAAGATAAAATGTTTATATACAGACTCTACGAAAGATAAGAATAGATATTTATGTAATTTTATATCTTATAATATATGAAAAAATAATAATTTTAAAAAATATTACTTAATCGAGTAAAGAGTCAAAGTAAAGATAAAAATGCTGTGGATAATACAAGTAAAAATATAAAAAATATGTGTTTTTGTAACTTTGTATATTATAATATATGAAAAAAATTAAAGTTAAACACAATAGGTACCTAGAAATGAAAAAAATAAATGTTTCTATAACTTTCACTTTGTAATATAAAAAAAAAAAGAAAGAAAAAGAAAAGAAGGAACACATAAAAGTGGAGAACAATGACAAAAAAAAAAAAATCAAATTGATGTTAACGAAGATATTAAGAAATCATTTATAAATTATGAAGAGATTAAATTTGTTTTTTTTTTTTAAATAATAAAAGATTATCATAAAATTTATTAAGATAAAATTACATTTGATATTTTTAAATTTTAAAAGATATATATCTAAATTATTAAAAAATTAATTTGAAAAATATATTATTACCCTGAATATTGTAAAATAAAAATAAGTAGTGGATATTTATCATGAAATTTTGATGAGTGTTTTAAAAATAAATTATTTAATTTCCATATTTCCTTTGACCATTATTGAGGTTTTCTTTTTTTTTTTTTGGTCCAATAATATTTATTTTATATTCATCTAATTTTCTTTTTATTTTCGTAACTTAATAAGTACTCATGTATACACTTTGATTTAAATTAACAAAAAAAAAATTTAATTAAACTTCATCCTTTGTGACTATAATTCAACTCAATTTATATTAGTTTTATTTGGTTGGTTTATCTATTACTAATTTTTAGTTTGAATAAATATTATATTGAAAATAATTGACTGTATTTGTATTTTTTGCTTGCAATACAACCTTTAAGATATATTTAAAGGTATATTTGATAGATAAAGATGATTTTTTTTTAATTGAAAGAAAAACTTTGAATAATTAAAAAAAATTAAATAAATATATCTTAAAAATTTGAATAACCAATGATTTTTTAAATACATTTATTTAATTAACGTAAATGTTCATATCGATAAATTTTATCTGATAACTATGTGTATTGTAATATATATATATATATATATCATATGTAAATTTTTTTTAAAAATAAAAAAAATCCTAGTTTAGTTTTTAATGATTAAATATTTTTAATTTAATTTTATTTATTTTAAATATACTTTTAATTAAATATGATTTTTTTAATTTTAAATGAAAAGGTTTTCAAATACCTTTTTTTTTTAGATATAAAATTTAGGTTTTCACTTACAATTTTTATCTATAATTTTTAATTATAATTTTACAATTATTTGATTATAATAAAATATTATATCAAGATCCATCATATATAAATATGAATTCGATATAAAATTTTGAAGAATTTTATATAATTTAAAATTACAATTAATTATAATACAATAATTATAAATAACATGCTTCCTAACCTTTTAACTCCATAGGTGAATAATTCTCTAACAATTTTACCCCGGACATTCTTTGCTTAATCTTTTCAGAAAGTGAACCACGCTTCCAAAGTGATTACAAAAGCGAGACAACTTTAACGATAAAAGCACCTTTCTACCGTTCTATGAACTTGAAGAAAAAGGGGAACCCCCGTAGGCATGGCGGGTGGTAGTGACAAACATGATGTCAAGCTCGTCCTTTAAAATTAAAGGTGAAAGGCTTTTAGTCAATCTTTATAAAGCGTTAATGATTCCGATTTAATTCATTTATTTTAATTAATTGATATTATCATATATTTTTAAAATTTGATTTAAATTTGAATTAGTTTTTTTAAAAAAAAATAATTTAATTCGAATTAAATTTTATTAATTCGATTTAATTAATTTGATTTATATTTTTTAAAATTTGTATTATTTTAATATAATTTTTATATATTTAAATAAATTAAGATATAAATTAAATTATTTTATTTTATAAAAATTTAAAAATATATAAAAATTAATAAAAATATATAATTGGATCCAATTTGAATATTTTTTTTCACTTTTTAATCAAAAAATCAATTCAAACCTAATAAAAATATTTAATATCTAAACTAAATAAAAAAATCGAACCAAATATTATAATTTTAAATCAATTTTTTTTTATTTTCTTCTCACCCCTAAGTCTCTATGCTTCCTTGGTGGAAATTAAGTACACCTTTGCCTTCAGCATTAATTGTTGTCTTCTTTCAAATTACTTTCGACACCTAACTTTTGGTAAATGAAATAAAAAAAAAAAAAAAAAGCTAAAAGTCACACCAACCAATTTAGTATAGTAGTTAAAGAAAATCTAACATAAAATTGAATTAAATTACTTATGGTAAGACTTAAATTCATGTATATATCACCCAAAAACGTTTAAATCTAAAATCAAATTAGAGTGCAAGTTCATATCAATTAGGATGGAAAATTTTGAAATAATGACATTTTAAAATATATCAATTCATAATAATAATATTTGTAATTGCATTGTTTGAATAAATTTTTATAAATAAAAATTGTTATTATTAAAATTTGATGAGATAAAAAATTAATTATAAAAGAATAATAATGATGTTAGAGACTGAAAAAAAGACAGATATCAAGAAAAATATGTAACATAGATATTATTATATTTGTAAAAATATATAGATATTTATTCATAATATGAAAAATCATTTAAAAAGATTTTCTATGTGGTACGTTTTATCTATAATTTTTTTTATTGCAATCACAATATACTATAAAAGTAGGTAAATAACATTCATAGTCCTTAAATTTTGAGTCTAATTTTATTTTGAGTCCTAATCTTAAAAAAGTTTCAATTGAATCCCAATTACCCAAAATTATTCTATTTTGATCATTTCGTTTATAAATTCTTCTAAATTAATAGTAAATGTTAGTTAGTGTTATGAGGATGGCACGTGGATGGTGCAATTGGCATCTCACATAATAGATGGAGAGGTTAAAATAGAATTTCGTTCAAATTTTTAGGGACCAAATATGCTATTATCTTGAATTTTTTTATATTTTAGATATATTTTATAAAATATTAAATTTAAAATAATAGTTTTTATATTTTTAATTACAATAGATTTTATTCATTAATTTTTTGTTTTTAATAGGAAATAGATTTTTAAAAATTAAAATTAAGTTAAAATTTTCAAAATTCTTATGAAAAAAATTCCACATCATTTTGAAAAATGAAGTAAATTTTGTTATATTGATTTAATAAATAAATAAATAAATAATAACCTTTTAAAATACTTGGTAAATATTTTCAGATCATTTTAAAAATTCATTTATTAATCTATTGATAATTTCTATTAAAAATTCTTTATTAAAATTTTATTTATGGAAAATTAAAAAATAAATAATCAAAATGACCCTTACCGGCTCTGATCCAGTAAAGGAAAGGACTGGAGGTTTTGAAAATAATATTTTTCACTATATATAAATATTAAATTTTTAATAAAAAAATATATTCAAAAAAGACTTTTTGGATAGAAAATATATTTTGAATAGATTCATAAATCTATTATTTAAAATGATATGAAATTTTTACTTAATATTTTAAAATGATATATAGGTTTTTATCTAATTTTTTAAACTAATACAGATATTTTTATTTAATTTTTAAATTGAAGTAGAATTGTTTAAAATTATTTTCAAATTTTAAGTAAATTTTTTAATTTTTAAATATATTTTATATTAAAATAGTATTTTACTAAATAATAGTATTAAAATAAAATATATATATTAAATTTTAATTTTTTATAACATATATATGAAATGTCAAAAATCAATATTTTTCATTTTTAATTTTCTTTTTTTTTTCTTTTTTCTTCTTAATCTATAAAATATATTTTATGAAATATAATAGAAAAAGGAAAGAAATATTTTTATGGATAATAAATTTTTTGGATAGAAAATAATATTTTATATTATGATTTATTAGTAAAATAATATTTTTATTTTTAAAATGATATGAAACTTTTTCTCAAACATTTTAAAAATTTTAACTTAATTTTAATTTTTGAATATCTATTTTTATGAAAAACGAAAAATATTTAAATACTTAATTATCTTACAATAAAAATATAAAAACATTATTGTAAGTTTAATATTTTATAAAAATATATTTGGAATAAAAAATTGAGATAGCAGCACCTTTAATCCTTAATTCGAGAAAAATTATATTTTTGTTCCTTTATCTGCTATGTGAGATACCAGCTAGGTAACACCATCCACGTAACACTCATTGGCATTACAGTCAAATTGGCTTTACAAATGAAAAGACCGAATGAGAATAACTTTGAACAATTAAAAATCTAATTAAGACTTTTTAAAAATTAGAAACCAAAATAGAATTTGATTCAAAATTTATAGATTACGGGTAGAATTAATTCATAAAAAAATATATGAATCCATCATTTATAAGTGTGGGTTACATATAAAATTTTAATAACCCCACACAATTATATATTATGATTGGTTACTTGTAAAATAATGATTGCATATAATATGCTTCTTTAAAGTAAGACTTAAAAAAAAAAAGTTACATGAAAAAAAACATATATAATAAATGTTGATTTTTAATTAAAAATTAAGAAATTTCACAAATAAGAATTTAAAGTGAAAGTTTGAGTGAACCAAAGTTTCTTATTTAAATTTTAAAAATTTTATATAAGAATTTTATTTTAAAATTATCTCTACAAATGAAAAATTTCCTTAAAATCTCTCATCTAAATATACATTAAAATAGTGTTTGATATAAGGTGATCATTCCAAAAATCATGATGATTTACATATAGTGATTAAATTAGTATATTTGTAAGCACTCTGCAATCTTACATTATTACCCATTTAATATGTTAACTAAAAATTTACTACTCTTAAAATTGTAATTATTTTATATTTTAAAACTAATTTTCATGGTAATAAGTTCAAAAATAATTTGTCTGTTTTTTAATAATTTTATATTATATAATTTTTGTTTTTCTTTTATTATGAATTTAATAGATTAGTTTTATTTTTTATTTAAATATTTTTATATAATTTATATTATAAAAATTATTTGCCTATCATTAAATATATTTATTAATTTAATAATTTAATTATATTTTATTATAAATAAATAAAATATTACTAATATTTTATAAATTATTATCTTTAATTAACATTAAAATCATTAACTTGTGTAATTATTAGATGATGATTTTCATATTGTTAAACAAAATAACATTTGATTTTTAGTAATATCAAATATAATAATATTTAATTACTAAGAATTAATAATTGTTAATTAAATAAAAGTGATTTCATATTAAGAGTGATAACATTACATTGATAATAAAATCACTTGATGATAACATTACATTGATAATAAAAATCACTTGATAATTATATTACCATGATAATTTTATTAAAAAAAAAAACAAATGCTATCTAAAAGTTCCAGGAACTTCTCATTAATGGGACAAGTTTTTACAACAAAAGCATCATATTTTTTCACTTTTGAATTTTTATGCAATCTATTATTATAAAATATGTATACAATCAAAGTCTAAAAACCCAATTTTTTTATTGAACCAATTCAATTAGAGAATTTATCAAAAAATTTAAAAAATTATAATAAATATAAAATTAAATTAAAAAATTTTCATCCATTGTCAAAAAAAATTTTAAACTCCACAAATGAAATTTGTAAGAGAATATCTAAAGAAAAATAATTAAAAAAAAGTGTTAATCACATTGTATTAGAAATTGACTTAAAAGTTTATCTGTATAATTTTTTTTTAAATTAAGGAATTTTTTATATACATTAAATAAAGATTTTTGTCAAAAATAATTGAATAGAAGTTTAAGAATTTTTGCCAACTACGATATTTGACAACGTCTAATATATATTATGTCGTATATAAATATATAAAAACTACAACTTTTGGCAAAAATGTAAAATTTCTAATGTGGATCGCCTAACATTTTGACATGTGGACTGTTTTTAGTAATTGCCATGTGTCTCGCATTTATTCTCATTATATATCAATTGATTTGATTTCATATAAATTTAAAATATTTAATGCATTAATTATATTTATTTTTTAAAAAATTTTCAACTAACTTACCTTTTATTATAAAATATCTTAAATTATAGATATAATATTAAAAAAAAAACATATTGAAATTTAAATGAGTCCATTATAATTGATTTCCATAAATTATGCCTGATTTAATTTGCTTTAACGTAAAGACTCTCTATTTTCTATTGTACCAAAAAAAATCTATTATAAATATGATATCTTGATATAGACTAGCATTAATTAGAGGTTATTTTTCAATCTTATATAAATACATAAAAGTCAAAACTTTTGGTAAAAATGAAAAAATATCTTATGTCGATGGTCTTTAAAATCGTCACTTGATATCTAATAAATGCATTTTATTTTATTTAATATATTTTAATTTTAAAATAATTCAAAAAATTAAATTGATTTATATTTATATTTTTATTATTAAAAGTATTAAAATTTAAATTACTCTCAATTCAATTCATATTAAAAGTATTAAAATTTTAAAAATTTCTTAATTTGATAAATCAAATCAATCGATATATAATTAATAAATTAATAAATACTACAATTACAATAATAAAATAGTTTATTCTCTAATCAATTATTTGATACATTTATATTTAATTAAATATAGTATCTAATAATTGATGTATTTCATGTGTAAATATATAAAGCAAATATAATTGAAAAAACTAAATTGATTATATTTATGTTTTTATTATTGATTTTAAATCACTCTCAATTCAATTCATATTAAAAGAATTAAAATTTTAAAATTTTTTTAATTTGACAAATTAAATCAATCAATATATAATTAATAAATTAATAAATACAATAATTACAATTATAAAATAGTTGATTCTCCAATTTATTATTTGATACATTTATATTTGATTAAATATAGTATTTATTTGAATAATTGATGTATTTCATGATGTATTTCATATGTAAATATATAAGACAAATATATCAAATTAATTCTCCATAATTAAATTAATAGAATAAAATATTTTATTAATTTATATTTGATTGATACATATGTATTTTATTAAATATGATTTTATTTGATTTCATTTGATAAAAGATTAATGTACGTTGATTTCATTTGTTTTCATTTGTAACATTTTATAATTTTATTATCTGATATTAATGCATGTTAATTTAATTAAAATTTAATTTAATTTATTATCATTATTAAATATAATAAATTAATTTGTTATATTGTTCTAAATTAAGCGATCTCTAAATGTTAATGATAGAATAGAATATTTCAATATCAATCAATTTGCTATTGTTAGACCATTATTCACTCATAATTTTTATTATTTCAATATTAACTTTCATAATTTAAAATTATCTTATTAATTGACTATATTTATCTTTGTATTCTTGATTTTAAATCACTATCAATTCAATTCATACTAAAATTATTAAAATTTAAAAATTTTTAATTTGACAAATTAAATCAATCAATATATAATTAATATTTAATAAATACTACAATTATAATTATAAAATAATTAATTCTCTAATCAATTATTAGATACATTTATATTTGATTAAATATAATATCTATTTGAGTAATTAATGTATTTATGTGTAAATATAAAAAGCAAACATATCAAATTAATTCTCCATAATTAAATTAATGGAATAAGATATTTTATTAATTTATATTTGATTAATAGATTTATATTTCATTAAATATGATTTCATTTAATTTCATTTGATAAAATACTAATACACGTTTGATTTCATTTGATATAATATTAATGCACTTGGATTTCATTTGATTTCATTTTTCATTTGTAACGTTTTATAATTTTAAAATCTAGATATTAATGCATGTTGTTTTAATTAAAATTTAATTTTTTTATTTTTATTATTAAATACAATAAATTTAATTTGTTTTATTATTCTAAATTAAGGGATTTTTAAATGTTAATGACAGAATAAAATATTTCAATATCAATCAACTTGCTATTGTTAGACCATTATTCACTCACAATTTTTATTATTTCAATATTAATTTTCATAATTTAAATTATCTTATTAATTAATCTACAACACACCTTTTGTATAAGTAGTTCTAGGTTAAGCATAATGTATCTTTAACCACTTTTTACTAATTTCATATTTTTTAATCACTACTCAACTCTACTTCAATTTTCTCTCTAATTTTCACTTTGTATCATTTCTTAGTCTGTACTGTTCAAATGTTATTCTCTTTTTATACTTATATTTTATAGTTCTTTAATTATGATATTAGCTTTTTTTTTAATATTTTTTGTTAATGATTGATTTAAAAATGATTGGGTATATACAAGATAAGTTTTTACCAGTAAAGTCACTATTATGATAGTTTATGCCACTTTTAGTTGATATTATATGTCATGTTGGTGTAACAAGAAACTATATGAAATTGATGAAAAATTTGAATGTTATTCCTGCAATGTTAATGTCCGTAATCCAACTCCAAGGGAATTAGTATTTATATTTTTTATATTTGATACATAAAAAAATTATTATTCCATAATGGTAATAAAAGTATTTTAAATTATTATATTATATTTATAATTACAGAATTTTATATTTTTATAAGTATAAATTGAATATTGAAGCATATGATAATTCTGGAAGGACGATATTCGTAGAGTTCAATACAGAAGCTAAGGATTTAATTAATAGAGATATTGATAATCTTTATGAAATATCTATTAAGGTATTAAGTTAAAAATTATTTTAATATTATTTAATATTCAAATTAATTGAATGATATATTTATACTTATGATTTTAAAAAATGGAGATTATAAAATCCAAAAGATATTTGAAAATCTTAAAGATAAAATTATGTGTTCAAGACGAGGGCAACCAAATATAATTTGGTACAAGTAATACTAAACTTACAGTGAATAAGGTGTATTATTTTTATTCTCAGCATAAAAGTAAAAAATTATTAGATGAGGTATGTATAGACTTATTATAATGATTATGTTTGTTATAAAATTATATAGTCTAGATTATAACTCAACTGTTATCAAATTACATATTACTATTTTATCTATTTTTTTACCTTTATCTGTGAAATCTATTAACTCATCAAATAAAATGATACCTACTTCAAAGATAGTAAAAATACTAAAGAATCAATTGCTGCATCTTCGCTTTAACAACAACTTATGGAAGAATCTCTCATAAAAATAGTTTGTATGCGAGATTGATTTTAACGATAAAATTTTTAATTTTTTCAAATTGAAAACATCATTGCCTTTTGTTTAGATATTATTTTGATTTAATAAATTATAGTTTGAGTTTTCTTTAGATCTAATGATAATTGCATAAGTATATTCAATTTGTAATTAATTAATTTTATTATATTAAAATATATACATTTAAATAAAAATAATTATATAAGTTATGAGTTATTCATAAACTTCATAACTTATGTTATCATTTTAAAAAAAATTATATTTATATAAGATTTATTGATATATGAATATATTATCGTGTATCACATGAGTTTAAAACTAATTACATTAACTTTAGATCAAGGTAAACCTATCATACTCTTCCACAATTGCAATTTGTTTTTTTTTTTTTCTCAATAATTTATATTTCAAATTATGAGTGTTTTGGTAGTTTTATTTTGGACCATTATCATGAAAGAAAAATGAAGTGAAAAACAAAGATGTGCACTAATTTTTTTTACAATATTTACCTTTATTTTTTGGTAATAATTTTTCTTTTGTAAATTCTTAAGTCTCAAAAATGAGACTTTAATTTAATTATTTAAAATCGCAATAGTTGATTTTTTAAAACTTAGTTGCTCTCATTAAGTCTGTAAACAGTTTATTTGTATTTTTTGCTTAAAAGCGTAAATGTCACTATTAATATTATCACGATACTGTTGCCATTTTTTTTTTGATTCTCTTATCAAAATATATAATTGTAATATACTAGACACACATGCTTTATTTTAGTTAATATTTTTAGTTTGTTTTCATTTTAAAATTTTTTTGATTAGTTAATTTTATTTTGGTTTTAACTTTTAGATGAATTGTTTTCAATATTTTTATTTAATAAATATTTATTTTTTTTCATTTCTTTTTTTACCATAGGTTATTACTAGAATTAAAATGGATGATAAGAGTATGGGAGAAGAAATTATGAAAGATGATAATCAAAGAAGATCTTCAACAACACTATCATAAATTTAAGTTTTTTAGAATAGTATTATGTATATATTATTAAAATTAGATTTCTAACAACAAAATTATCATGAAGATATAAGGTTTTTTTATAAAAATATAATATTTTTAAAAATAAAATACGTTAACTTTTGTAAACAATAATATAACACAAATAATAATAAAATCACTTGCTCCATGCATGGTATGGATTTAAAATTAAATTACTAATAATATATAAAGTATACACGTTGATAGTGTATATATACATACATATATATATATATATATATTTTGAAGGGAATCAAAACCCAGTTCACACTGGATAAAGCCCAAAACGAATTATACAGTTACCTCAGCAATTAAGTAATAAAATAAGACAAAAAGCAAAGAAAATTCCTAAATAAATAAATAAATGTTCATAAAATTTCTCATCCGACGAAGCTTCCTGGAAGTTGCAGTGTGGAACTTACAGTTCCCAACTATTTAAGCACCGCACCTGCTCCCCTCAATTCTCATAGTTATTCATTTGTCTTCAGCTTTTCTTCTTTGTTGTTTGGCACTCTTTTCTTAAATCATGAAGCTCATCAGCAGGCTGAGTCCCAAACGTCTTTTTCGATCTAGTAAAAAAGACCGATTCATTGTCTCCAAATTCGACCCTTCGTCGTATAGTTCTGGGTCCGCTACGTCGTCATCTTCTTCTTCGTCAGACTCTATCCACAAAAGAGATCAGTACGCTTCGACGGCTACTGTTGATTTCGGAACTCCCACCAGCGTTTTGCCAGAAATATCAGGTGACTGGTCGGATTTTTCCGCTAATTTTAATCTTGAACTTTGTCAAGCTTTTAAAATAATAGACAAAGATAATGACGGGGTTATAACGAGAAGCGAGCTCGAGTCTCTGCTTAGCAAGGTCTGCAGGCATCCGCCGAGCCGGGAAGAGGTTTCGTTGATGTTGAGCGAGGTTGATGGTGACGGTGACGGTGACGGTGACGGTGACGGTGACGGGTGCATCAGCCTGGAAACGTTGATGAACCAGGTGGTTGGACCTGCTTGCGACGAACCGGCTTGTGAACCGGAGCTTAGGGAGACGTTTGATCTTTTTGATACGGATCATGATGGGAAGATCACAGCAGAGGAGTTGATGGCGTTTTATAAGGACACAATAGGGGATGAGCTGTGCACGTTAGAGGATTGCCGGCGCATGATAGCGAGTGTTGATAAGAGCGGAGATGGATTCGTGTGCTTCGAGGACTTCTCCAGAATGATGGAGCTGCAGAGATGATCATGATTATGTGTTTGATAAACATGTAATTGAGATGCACTTGATTTAATGGGGAAAAAAAGAGAAAAAGTCTTTGTTTTTTTTTTTTTTCTTAAATCTGGAATTTGGGTGGTTTTTTTTTTTTTGTCTTTAAATTGCTTTTTGTTGGGTTTAATTAGGGTTGGGGATGTCAAAAATCAGGCTCAGATTGGTTGATCTGAAGCGAGAAAAATGTGCCTTGTGTGCCCAAATGATGTATCATAAGACGGGAAGAAAAAAATTCCTCTCTTATCAGTTTGTGGTGTGCGTTTTATGGAATTTTATTTTATTTTTATTAATTTTAAAGTTGTATTGGAATTTCGAATTCATAAAGATGAAAAAGATCAAAAAGAGAAGGACGAGAACAAATTAGATATATTTTTGACCATGAGAGTCAATGATAATTGATAGAGAAGAGAAGTGGTAGAAAATAGATGAATAATTTATTTGGTGATAATAATAAATTTTGCTATGTTTTATTCATGACGACACATTATAGCATTAAGTAAAATTTGTTTTAAACGGTTGTAAAAATAAAGAAAAATGACCCTTTTTGTTAATCTTCGGTGTCTGTTACGTCTTTGATCTCTTAACTCGTAACTCGTAAGGTAAAGTATCAACGGTCATCTTCACAAAGCCTGGTGGAGGGAATTTCCAAGAAAATAGTCCTCAACTGTTCAACAAAAATACGTTTATTTTTTTAACTTCAAATAAGCCAATTACTAGAAATTCCAAAACACTTAAGACCAACTAATGTTACCTTTAGCCCTGACATTTCGCTTGCTCGAGTTAAAAAGCAACCAATCTGTCACGGAAAGTGAACAGAAGTGATCCAAATGATCTCCAAGAATCCATCTTGACCATAGGATTTTAGGGAAAGGACAATCTCTAAGTAGATGTAAAATATTCTCCATGACACTTTGGACAATGAGGGGATGTATCAAAATCCCTGTTTCAAACAAATCTTTTTAGTTGATAACTTGTTACGAGCTACTAACCATAAAAAATGCTTCACATGAGCAGGGATATCAATTTTCATATTTTGTTCCAAGAAAAATCATGTAATGCTGTGTCTATAGTCAAGGCATAAGCACTTTTAACTGAAAACAGACCGTTACATGCAGGTGATTATATGGTTAGATCCTGTCTCATGTGCGTTGAATTCGATGATAAGGAGATCAAAGAAAGTTGCTCCAGAATTTCGTTTGATAAACAGTTTAACCTGTTCCAATCTCATTATCCCCTACTATCCACCAATTAAATGACCTTACAAATTTCAATATCAACTCAAATACGAGAGATGCAAGCTTCCCTCAAAGGTTTATCTCCCAATCATTATCATGAGAACAAAAAAAAAAAAAAAAACTCGTTTTCTGTTTCGAACCAGTTTTTTTCTTCTGCAATTAAAAATCTGGGAGTAAGATCAAATTTGTTGGTATATTATAGTAATAAATTTTATCATAATATTATAAAATTGTTGATTTTTATATTAATAACATAATTCAATATTATACCGTAATACAACGACAAATACCATAATACAAGCCAGAGTTGATACCATTAGAATATTTTTATGGCTGTTGTGATGATGTTTTGTAGATTTGAAGGTTTTTTTTTTTAAATCTAATTCTTCTGATGCAAATATAATTTTCAGAGAAGTTGAAACTTTATATCGAAACAATAAAATAAATAAATAAAAAATTTATTAATGAGTAATTATGTTTTGTAATTTACAGGGAAATTTCATGGCAACTACCTATGGCTACTGTTTGTGATAAGAGTGAGCAGAAATTGATGGTTCTAACTTCTAACCCTGGATAATTGGAGTTAGCAACTTAGCATTTTGGCACTAGTGGGAATGTGGGAAGCGCTTGCCCTACGGCCTACTTCACTTTTCGCTCGCGTCCATCGTTAGATGCTGCAAGCATCACTCGCATTGATCGAGTATTGATTTTTTTAATTAAAATTCTATTATTATGAAAATATTTTGAAAATAAAAATTTTAATATATTAGATTGAGTGAGAAAATACATCCTTAAACTTATTTGAAAAAAATTAAATTTAAACAAAATTTAAAAATATGATGATCTTATAAAAGATAGTTAATGAATTTATATCATTTTTTTCTGAAAAAAAGACTATAGTCAAATATCCCAATACTTGTTATATTAAATTTTTTTCTTTTCTTTTAATATATCTTAAAATAATTTAAGCTTAGCATTATAATTATATATTTATAACTTACCACAAAAGTTGTCTCTAATATATATTGAGGGGATAGGTAAGTAATGCAAAAAAAAAAAAAAATTAAAGGGTAATTTGGAAAAATCATGCAAAATTAAGCAATGTAAAATCAATTTTTTTTTGCCTTTTTTCTTCTCTTACAAAAAAAAAAAAAATCCTTAAAACACAACAAAACTCTCTCAAACTTCTCTGTTCGAAAAGATCGGCCACCGCCGTCTTTCATCATGTCGTAGTCATTGTCGGTTGCCAAAAATCTCCTAAAAAATGCCAAAAAATCATCTTGGCCCCTTCTACTTACTTTTAACCTAAATTTTGCTTAAAACTATCCTAAAACTCCTAGATCTAAACGAAATCCATCGGTTCAAAACCCAAAAAACAAAAATCTTTCCTTTTTTTATATGTGTGCTTTTTTTTACTGATTTTTGTTCTAGGGGATGTGTTTACTGATTTGTGTTTAGGTTTTTTTTTCTTTTTGGTTTCCAGTAAGCTAGAAAGATTTTTATTTTTTTTTCATTTTTTTTAATATTTGGATAAAGGTCTTTCTTTCCCCCCCCTTTTTTTTGACAATAATTTTCTTGATTACAACTTTGGCTTTTTCATCTCCTTTGTAGTTATTCACTGTTGCATCCTTTCTATTCTTGGTTCAAGTGAGTTTTTGAATTTTTTCCCTATTTGAGACTATAAAAGATGTTTTTTTTTATAACTTTAATTTTTTTAGGTTAGGATTTTTAGATTTTGTGGCCATGCAAGACATACTATGTTTTGGATGTGTTGTTTCCATTTATGATTTCTAATTTTATGCATTCATTTCTTTGAATAAGTTAATGAAGTTTTTCATTTGCATGTGTTGAAGGTTATTTTTTTAAGAGTGTTGAGATAGATTGATTGCTTATTTGTTGTATGTTGCTTCAAATATGAACTATACAATTATGGTTCAAACTGAAAAAATGATCTATTCAAGAAAATAAAAAAATAGAGCTGAACCTTAAGAACCTCTCCTCTAATCTTTTTGGAAAAAAATTATCTGTATTTTTTGTTTTGTAATTCGAAGATTTGAGAAGAGTTTTTAAGCTGTCATAAAGTTCTAAAGAGATATAGTTTCTCTTTTGATTTTAAACAAATGGCGTTTGTACGAACGAAGCTACTTTTTCTATTATGTGCTATGTCTTACGCGATCATTGCCATTGCAGGGTATATGCCTATGTCTCTTTGTGGCTCTCTCTTTTTTTTTTTTTTTTTAAATAAATGGTGTTTATGCATGCATGGAATTTTGTGGTGATATTGTATTAATGAAGGAAAAGTTATTACGAGGTATTGCAAGTGTTGAAAGGGGCATTAGATGAATAGATCAAAAGAGTGTATAAGAAGATGACATTGAAGTATCATCCTAATAAAAACCTTGGTAATGAAGAGGCTAATAAAAGATTTGCTGAGATTAAGAATGGTAAAATATCTTTTTCTATATTTAATTTTTTCTTTTATGAAAAATAAATTGTGATGAAATTAATTGGATTTTCTGCTTGGATGATTAATCTATTTGATGAATGATTAGCATACGAGTTGTTGTATAGCGAAAAGAGGGGAATCTATGATAGGTATAAAAAAGAGGGCCTAAAGCAACATGCTGCCAATTGAGGCAAATGAGGAATGGGGTTTAATATTCAAGACATCTTTAGGATGTAAGATTGTTGAAAATCTATTTCTTTTATTCAAATCGCATCATGTTTGATTATCTTGATAGTAATATGGTAATAATTAAAATGCTATGCTAAGTATGTGTTGGCATTGTACCCATAATTTATGAGTCTATTAATGCATTTTAGGTTTATCTTAAGTATGCTAATGTTACCCACCTTCAACTTCACCCTTTAGTTGAAGTTAAAATCATCAATAAAATGTTAGTTATTGACTTATATTAAGGATAACATGCGTTAACAATCGTTTTAACCTCTATGAACTGTCTTCCTAATTTTACATTCTTTTAGTTCAAATGTGACTAGCTATCATTTTTGAGGCATTGTTCACTTTTAGTTATGTTATGTTAAACTCAACAACCTACAGTTGTTGATAAGATGAGGCTTTTCTTCAGGTTTTTTGATGGAGGCTAGACAGAAGAGGAAGAGTGAATCATGAAGGGTGATGATGTAATTGTTGAATTGGATGCAACATTGGAAAATTTGTACATAGAAGGTACTCTTAAGGTTAGAAATTAGTTTTTTATTTTTTTTAAATATATACAAAAGGATTTTCCATTACATTCATGCACTTTAATAAAATTTCATTTCATAATGAAACATTTATATCCTATTACTTTTTAAATTTAACTCCTACAATGCAATGACAACACTGTCTGGATTGATCCTTCGCTTTTCTTTTAAGTTGCCTGTAGAGGTTCAAATTTCAATCTATTCCTTTCTTTCTCTTTTGTCCCTTTAAACCTTTGTGTGGTGTTTTTTATCTTCTAAAGATTTGCTTCATTGGTAATCTTTTAATTAAGTTTTGGTAGTTGAAGTTGTTTCCATATGATTGTGAGATTTATCAGTTCTTTTGTTTGTTATTGTTTTAGTTGAATCTTCATAGATTTTAAATGATAGATGGAAGAGATTTCACTTCTTATTGATGCTGTTGCTCAAATTGATGAGCCATTTTTACTAGCCATAATGGTAATTGTGTTGAACTTCAACAAATTTGGGTTGCAGGGATATAAATTGGTATTTGCTCTAAACTTCAAAGGAATGCCTATCTTTTAATTTGAAAACATATACCAATATAATGAATTTTATTTTTTGGCTAAGTTTTTGGTTTACTAGGTTTGGTTGTTGAGAGTTGAGAAAGTCAACAATATAGTAAACAAGTAAAACACTAACAAAAGTAACAAGAAAAGACAAGAAAATAGTGCAAATAGTTTGAAATTTTAGTATATAGTTTGATGTATATGAATAATTTATTCAACTTGATTCCTTTGTATTAAGTGTAAGATTTTGGACTTTTTGGAGATTATTATCAAAATAAGTGGAAAAGATAAGTTTTTTAGAATTGTTGAAGGATGAGAAACTATTAAAAACTGTAATAAATCTTGACTTGGTGCATGTATAATAAAAACAGTAATAATAACAATAATAACAACAATAACACTATGCCTTATATCCTATGCTTTGGGGTTGTATGAAAAACGAAATAAAAGAATCAAGTAAGGTTGTAGTTTGAATCTTCTTGCACCACTTATTTTTATCAACAACCATTTTTTCATCTAATTCTTTAACCATTTTATCATTTTTTATTACTTGCATCCATATCTTTCTTCGTCTATCTCTAAATATTTTGATATTTCTTAGATCTAGAGACTCAATTCTCCTAACTGGTGCGTAATTAGACTTACGTTTTATATGTTTAAACCATTGTAAATGGCCATCTCTTATATTCTTTTTAATTCGGACTACCCCTAATTTTTCTTGAATCTCTTCATTTCTGATTTTGTCTTTTCTAAACTTACCGCACATCCATCTAAGCATCCTCATCTCCGTTATGTTCATTTTTTTCTCATGTAGTTTTTTAACAACCTAACATTCAGTTCTATATAGAAATGTAGGCCTTACAAATATTTTATACAACTTCGCTTTTAACTTTAAAGACATGTTGCGATCACACAAAACACACAAAGCACTTTATCACATCGTCCATCTTGCTTGAATCCTATGTTTGACATCTATTTTTATCTCAGTATCACTTTGAATAATTGATTTCAAATATCGAAACTGGCTACTCTTTGGTACTCTTTCACCATCCAATTTAATCATACTGGTACCTCCTTGTGACTATTAAACTTGCATTCTATATATTCAGTTTTAGATTTATTCAATTTAAAATCTTGAGACTCTAATGTACTTTTCCATAATTTTAATTTTATATTAAGAGCATCACAAGTTTCAACAACGAAGACTATATCATCGGCTAATAACATACACCATGGCACCTTATCTTGGATATGTCTAGTAAGTTTGTCCATAATTAATGTAAAAGGAAAAAAAAACTTAGTGTTGAGCCTTGATGTAATCCTAAAGTAATAGGGAAGTAATTTGTCAAACCCCTAATCGTCCTCGCATTCGTTACCACTCCTTCATACATATTTTTAACTTTGTTGATGTACTTTAAAGGTACTCATTTCTTTATTAAGGCCCACCAAAACACCTCTCGAGGAACTCTATCGTATGCTTTCTCCAAGTCAATAAATGCCATATATAAATATTTATTTCTCATCCAAATAAAAAGCCTTAAAAGGTGGATCGCCTCTGTTATGGAGCATCTTGGCATAAACCCAAATTGATTTTCGAAAATAATGACCTTACGTCATAACCTACATTCAATTACTTTCACCTAAAGTTTCATAATATGACTCATAATTTTTATTCTTCGATAGTTCAAACAATCTTGTACATCACCTTTATTCTTATAAAAAGGCACACGAGTACTTTTCCTCCATTCTTTTAGCATCTTTTGGATACGCCAAATTTTGTTAAAAAGATCCATCTTATCCCTATTTTACCCAAGCATTTTTAGATTTCAATTGAGATTCTATTTGGTCCTACAGTTTTCTTTAATCTCATCCTTTTCAAAGACTCATTAATTTCATAGCTTTTAATATTATGCTTAAACACATGATAATAATTAACAAAATAATAATAATAATAATAATAATAAGTAAAAAAGAGAATTTTGTTTGTGATATGTCACCCAATGGCAGTAGAAGTGACGTACTGTTAGTTCTTTCACACCTTTAAAACCCCCCACAATCAAATTCATCAATCCTACTCTCTCTTTATCTTTATTTTCTCTACGTAATTCATGTCTTAACTTATAATTAACAATAGTTGTTCTGAGTGTTAAAAGAGGAATTATATTACTCAATTTTCATTATCCTTTTAGCGAAAAACTATTTTTCACCCATACAACATGTACATGATGCAGGATCATCTGATTCAAAGTATAATTGCCATTGCATCTGACAAATCTAAGAGCTATTTTAATTACTTTCATCATTACTACTCCTAAGAAAATATTAATAGGTAATATAATAAAATATTATGGGCTTAAATGAAACAAGTTAAAGACTTTTATTCTTTAACTTGAAAGAGTTGGTTAACAGATAAGATTAGATATTGAGATTTTTATTGTAGAAACTTAGTATATTCTGGTATTAGTCATTGCTTATTTTAGTAATTCTGAAAAGACAACTAAAGATTTTATCTTTGATCATGAAGATTTTTAAATACCATTTATCATTTGCAAATCATTATTATCATGAGATGAAAGATAGTTGGAACATTGAAAACATATAAAAAACCTGAAAACCTAAGAAGCAATTATACATCGTAATATAAGACAGATGATTGGAAAATAAGTTTTCATTATCTCAACAATTATAAGCCTTGGTCCGTTTCCCAACGAAGTGGCATAAAGGGAAACGAAATCAAAGTTAGACCGGTAATGATTTATTGAGTTCTTCAAGAGCAAGCAATGTCTACATTTGAGATCATTCTCTTGCAATTAATACTTTGATCCATCCATTCCTTCAACTTTGGTAGAACCCCAAGCCTGAGCTCGAGATCCATGTCCTCTATGGAGTTTACAGGCTTAATTCTAAGAACCTAGCAGTAAAAGAGGAGAATATTTATCTTTTGAAACTAAGAATGCCAATGTTGAAACAACAGTTCATATGATGCTTGACTTATGTTTTGGCTTATTCGAGTGACAATGGTGTTAATGTGATTTGTTTCATTTTCAAATTGGGTTTTGAATGTTGAAACTTGAGGTTACATGTTTTTTTTTGAATGAGTATTGTTGGCTGTTCAATTTTTTTCATGGCTTGAATGTTTTTTTGGTTTTGGAGTTTTGTTCTTTCCGTTCTATTTTCGTGTTTGTTTTCTTGTTTTTAATTTGAATTTTTTTGGTTATTTGTGATTGACAGAAAGTTCAGTCTAGAGTTGGGCACTAGTCATTAGTTGTAGAATCCTAGCGAAAAAGAATCAAGTTGAGGTTTGAAGATTTTTTAATTAACTAGGTCCTTCTATGCCGATGCTTTTTACATTTTATATGAGCTCTTTTATTGTTTTTTTCCAGTTAATAATGTGATGTTGGTATTATTTTTCATTTTGTAAGTAGTGATGAATTGTGTTCTCGGTTTTTCATTTAAAGAAGATTTAATCCAAATTTATTAAAAGTGAAGTTTTTTAATAAATGAGATGGTTGGATGTTAATTTCATTAAGTTTGCAAAATTTATTAGAAGTTAAATTCACTTTGATACATTAGATGGTTTTTGAAGGTTATTTTTTCATTCAACTTAATGGCATTTCATTAATTTGTATTTCTTTTACTTTTCAGGTTTCTAGGCTAGCATTTGGTTGTGTTCTTTGAAAAATGATATAAGTTTGAGTTAAATTAAATTATAAAAATTTTAGATAAAATAGATTTGTATGATAAGCCAGAGCCCAATATACCGGTTTAAGGTTTTATGAAGTTTTTGGTTTTGTTTATCCTATAGTCTTTTTGCAACAATTGATATTTTAAACTAATATATCTTTTTTTTTCCCCTTAAGTTATTAGGTATATATCTCTATTTTGAGTGTTGAGTTGCATATAAGGTTACTTATTCTTTTTATATCCAATGATGATGATAAATGAATAAGTTTTCAATGATGATGAGGTGTTACTATCTTATTCATCTCATTAATAAAATATCATAATCTGATTTATTAATAGTGTATAAAATTTATATATTGACAGTATATCAAATATAAACTTAATCAATAAATTATAAAAAATATACTTAATATTTAATATAATTTAAGTTTAATATATTTATTAAATAGAATAAATATACATAAATTAAAATTATATCTGCAACAACGCACAAAATGCAACCTAATTTTAGTTAATTTTGTAACTCGAATTCAATCGTGTTAAAATTACGTGATAACTTTCATTAGATGGAACTATATATCAAAACTCTAGTAAAAATGGCTCAATTAAACACTAAATGGATAAGAGAAGGTACTTAATTAAATTTGCTTGTAGATTAAGCTTAGCCGTCCCTTCCTCTTTTGACTTTATGCATATAACAGCAAATCTTCGTCTATTATCTCAATTGTATTTAATTATAATAAATGAATCATAATTTAAAAAAAGTAAATAAATTAAAAATAAACGAATCATTAATGAATTATTAATTCAACATATATAATAACATGGATGGTTTAATATGTACAAGAAAAAAAATGAACGTACATGAAATTAATTAATTCTTTATACGGTTGATAACTTTTTCAACCAGCGTAAATTATAAATAATTTTTATTTTATTTTTATTATACATTTTATAGGGATAGACAAAGAAACTCCGCTTTTTCTAACTTGGAAATTCATATCATAGTAAGAGTTTGAAAACGAGGGTATTCGCGCATTAAATGTCCACCTGTTTGAGATTGACATGATAATTTAAAATGAGTTAAATATAAAAATAGTCTCTAAACCGTATATTTATTATTAGTTTGATATTTTAAAAAATAAAATTATTAAATTGATATTTTAATTTTAATTTTAATATTACGTTGATATTTTAAAATAATATCATTTTTTAATATTAATGTGACATAAATATCTAATAAAATATAAATATATATATAAAAATTTAATCAATGTCACATCATCAATATTATATAAGTATAAAAAAATTTCAAAAAATAAAAAATAGAAAGTAAAAAAATTTCTTAAAATTATTTAAAAATTCTAAAAAATTTTAAAAAAATCTAAAAAATTAAAAACAATTCTAAAAAAATTGTAAAATTTTTTGAAAAGTTCTAAAAAAATTCTATAAAATTGTAAACAATTTTAAAAAATTATAAAAATAAAAAATGAAAATATTTTAAAAAATTAAAATTATGATAATTTTACAAATTAAAAATCTAAAATATTTAAGAAAATATTAAAAAATTAAATTTTAATAAAAACTAAATTTTCTTAAAATTAAAAAAATTAAAAAACTAAAAATAAAATATATTTTGAAAATATTTAAAATTTAAAAAATATAAAAAGTTTTGAAAAAATCTGAAAGTTAAAAATAAAATTCTAAAAATTTTTAAAAAATCTTGAAAACTTAAATAATTTCAAAAATATGAAACATTCTAAAAAATACAAAAATTTTGAAAAATAAAAATATTAAAAATTTCATAAAAAACTTCAAAAATTTTTGAAAAATTTTAAAAATATATAAAAAAAATTAAAATTGGAATATTAAAAAAAGAGAAAGTTTTAGAATTTTTATAAAATTTTTTATAATTTTTAGATTTTTTCCAAAGAAATATTTTTTTATGTTAAATATTTTTAAAATTTTCAGAATCTTTTTAATTTAAAGAAAACTTTATTGTTATTAAAATTTTATTTTTTTTGAATTTCTTGGAATTTTTATTAAAATTTGTAGATTTGTAGATTTTTTTATATTTCCTTAATTTTGTTATTTTTCAAAAATATTTTAGTTTCATAATTTTTTATAATTTTTTTAAAAATATTTCAAATTTTAAAAAAATAATTTAAATTTTTTAAAGATTTTTTTACGATTTAAAAAATTTTTAGATTTTTTGAAAATTTCTTTTAATATTGGCGTGGCATTAATGATGTAGCGCTACTGAACTTTTGACACATGTAAGAATATTATTAGATGTTAATGTTACGCCCACAAATTGACTGACAGCATTAGTCTCAAGTGACAAAGTGAATGAATAAATAAAAATTAGAGTATCAAATTGATAATTTTATTTTTTTAGATATCAAACTGATAGAAAGTATATAGTTCATGGGATATTTTATATTTAACCTTTAAAATACGATGATGACATGATATGAAAATGATTAAAAAATATGAAAATAATATAATTTAAAATTTTATAAAAAACATATATGAAAATATATTTTGTGTTTTGCATATTGATACGAATTATAATATGTAATATTTATGTAAATTACAATACAAATACACTAATTATTAATAATTTACATAATATGAATACACAAATTATTAAATTTATATGTAACTACTTGTCAAGTCCCTTTTTTTTATTTAAAAAGAGTTTTGAGGTACCCAATTTTCAACATTGTCCTTTTCTCCTTTTCATTTTCTTCCAATAATTTCCCCATAATAAGTTTCATCAAACGACTTTTGTCATATACCCAACCAAAATGAAAGAAAAAACTATTTTTTTTTTTCGTACTATCATTTAGAATTTATGATGTTTGGAGACAAATTCAAATAACAAATATATATATATATATATATATATTTCATTGTAAACACTTCATTTTGTCTAGAATTTTTTCGGTATTTAAATGGGCTTGAAATTCTTTGAAATAGGCCTAAATTGTAAGTGGGCTTTTAGGCCCAAAATCAAGAAAGCCTAAAATTGTCTTTTTACTTTAATATATTGTTTTTATTTTTCTTCTTTTTATTTTTAATTTCTATTTTAATTTTAGTTTTAGCTTTATTTTTTAATTTTATTTTTTGATTTTGGTATGTGATTTAAAAAAAAGTCAAAAAACCTAAAAAAAATGTGATACTTTGTAAGAGGAAATTCTTGGATCCTATCTTGGATCCTGAAAGTCCAAGAACCACCAGCTTATGAAAATACTTGGAAGCTAATCCATTGAAAAAGGAAAAATTGCATAAAAATAAAATCATGGAAAATTTGCCTTGATTTGGTGGAATTATGATTTTCCAATTAGAATTAGGACTTAATCCCTATAAAAAGAACCATAGTTTGCAATTTAGAAGAGAAGTAATAATACATGCACAACTATAAGTAAGGAAGTAATCTTACCAGCTAAAGCTTAAGAATTTTTTTTTGAATTTTTTATTCTGGTTTTTGGGTTTTTAAGGTTATTTGGTAATATCTATTCTGATCTTTCACTTTTTGGGTTTTGAGGTTTGATTTTTGAGATTTTGGGATTTATGGTTTGGTTTCTAGGATTCTAGGTCTTCGGATTGATTTTTGTTTCTTGTCTTGAATTTCTAAAATTTATTTTGAATTTTTAAATTTTTGGGTTTCTTTGAATTTTCCAAAGAGGACTTGAATTTTTTGATGAAACTCAATGTGGTCGAAGGGATTTGTGGCGGTCAGTTTCTGGATTCTTGAATTTACGATTGGATTTTAGGAAAGTCATTCGATTTTGGGTTTTTTGGCTTGCCATTTGAATTTCATAGTGGGATTTTTAGAAAGAAGTTAGAGGACTTTTGATTAGAAAGAGGAGGGAGGTCACTTTGAAGAAAAACTTAGTCTTTTGACTTTTATACCAAGGCCTAAACAACGTCATTTTGGAAGCTTTAGGATCCACATGTGACCTGTGCATTGACCCTGTAAGACTCGACTTGGATCGTAGGTTTTTTTTTCTTTATTCTTTTTATTCTTGCCTTTTATTTTGTTTTTGTTTGTTTTTATTATTTTAATTGTTGATTGAATTAAAAGTGATGAGAAAAAGGAAAAAAAAACCTTTTTGAGACATCTATAATTTGCATGTTTTATTTATGATTTTATTTGCATGCTTTTATTTTTATATTTTTGCATGAATATATAATTGCTTGATATTTTGCATAAATTTGCATGATTTTTATAATATTTTATTTGCATGCTTTTATTATTATATTTTTTGCATGAATAATTATAATATATATTTGCATGATTTTGCATGAATTTAATTTGCTTGCATGATTTATTAATTTATTTGCATGACTTATTATTTGCATCATTTATTATGATATTTTTTTATTTTTGCATGATGATTTTTATTTATGGTATTTGCATAATTTATTTGGCATGATTTAATTATAGCATTATTGCATGATAGTTTGATAGAATTTTTGTATGAAAATATTTTGTAAATAAATAAAAGTGAATTGGAATTTGATTTTTATATAAAATATTTAATAAATATGACGACAAAGCCTATTTAAGTAACAATGAGTTTATCTTGAATACTCTTGAGATAAGAAAATTTTTTTTTTTTGGTGAATGCCTAAGACTTTTTTCCAATACTTAAATATCTAAATTAATAAAAAACCATTTTTTGATTGAGGCTTAAATAAGATAACATGTGATTAATTTGCTATCAATTTTGGGTGTTGTAAGAGTGGTAATACCTTTCCTATATGTAATTGACTCCCGAACTTAGTTCTGTTGATGTAGACCAGAACCCATTCTTTTTAGGGATTTTTAGTCAAGTTTAGGATAATCTTAAAAAAGATAGATTTATATAGGTGACCAATCACACCTAAGTAAAAAAGATTGGTGGTGACTTGTATTTTTTATGTTTAATTAGTAGGTTTTTAAACTTGAACATTATAACAGTTTGATGATTCCACTGGGGATATTAGAGAATCAAGTTATTTGTTAATTGTGTGTTATCAAGCCTTGCTTTGATGGTTTTATTATTTGTGATTTCATGTGTACTAATCTTTTGTTTATTTTGTAGCTTATGATTTTTTATTTATTTGTTTAACGTGTACCAATTTATTTGATTACTTGGTTTGGCATGTCCTTTTACATACACCATACATGCATTCATGCATAAGCTCTAGACTTAAACTTTGTCCTTTTTAAGGATAGAGTAAGTACCTACACTTTTGTGAGGCGATAACTTCATGTGAGTTAGTGAAAACCCCCACTCAAATTGAACCCTTTTGTTCGAACTCATAATGGTGGTTAAAGATTGGGGTGCCTTACTAATCTATTTGGATGATGATGTAAAGAATAATTTAAGAGTCTTTAAATTGTCAAACCTTTGAACCTAGCATGTAAATAAACCCTAAAGATCCAAACCTAAGTTAGAGTCCTATCTTCCCTTTTATTATAAATCCTTAATAGGACATATGATGGGACATTTATTATTATTCTGCTTGCTAAATTTAATTTTGTTCATTGTATATATTATGTTTACTAACTCTTTTCTTTTACTGTATGTGTATGCATTTACATCATTAGATTTATTATAAGAAGTGATTGCCACAAAAAACATTTTAATAAAAAGAATCTTAATTACATCTATAGAGAGCTTAGCAAAATCCCTACACCCCTGAAAAGGAAGTCCAAGGAATTGAAGCTTGCAAATAAAAGGCTAAAAAGGGAAATTCTAGTACTCAAATAAAAAAAGGATGAATGGAAGAGTTTATTCTATAACCTTAACATAACACATTCATCCATTATTCGTGAGTTGGCCCAATTCCTAAAAGAAAATGAATAGTCATAAGCAAAGGTACAAAAAAGTGAGAGGGCACTTTTTGATGTGCTAAAGCACATTTCAAATGTTGAATGGGGTTGTTGTTGAAATTGGAACACAAACGGGGGTTGTGACTGAGGAATATGAGCAAGCGAAAAAAGCATATGAGAGAAAAACATGACCAATTGGAATACTTGCTTAGTCAAATCATTGTGGCTATTTATGAAACCAAAGACATGGTAAAAAAGTTCAAAGAGTGGAAGAAAAATGTGCAACCAGTTGACACACATAATTAAGGACTGTTACATTTTCTAAAAAAAGTACAAGGCTAATATCGACAAATTAGGGATTTTTATCCATAATAAACTTTAGACTTTCTATGAATGTAATTTTGAATTTAGTTAAAAATAAATTTTAATTCAAGAAAGATTTTCTTGTTAATAATTGTTATGCTTTAAATCCTTCTTATTGCATTCATGTATTCATTCTTATAAATAATCTAAAGATAGGATGGTTTTGTAATCATCTCTCTAAATATGCATCCTAATTATGGTAAATCAAGATTTAGGGCTAACTCAATCTTTGAACAATCAGAGCCGTTACAACATTAGATATCAAGGAAGGATTATGGAAGAAAAACAAACTTTTTGCATTTAAAAGGTGAAAAAGGCATAAGAGGAATTGAAGGGACAACTAGAGACTATTATTGAATTGTTGAAAAACATGAATAAGAGGAAGAAAGTGATGGAAGAACTGATGATCCAAAATGAAATTGATCTATTATATCCTCCTTGTTTTGGCCCATACTTAGCATAAGCATCTTAATGGGCTTAACACCAAATACCATTCACTGCAAGCTATCTCTATATGCATACTAACATACCTTTAGCCACTACTCCCATTCACATTGCTCATGTTCTTGATGTCAAGACTTTTGATCTAATCCAAGTTCCTATCTAGATGATTTGAAAGAACATGAGAAATGAAAGATTAGCATTATAAAAACAAATAAGGTATTGAATCTCAAAAGATGGGTTTCATAAAAGAGAGGCTTAGAGCCTTTGAAAGGACAAATTTTTATAGATCAATGGATGTTATTGGACTATGCTTAGCTCTTGATGTGATGATTCCACCAAAATTCAAGGTGCTTGTGTTTGAAAAATATGATAGAATTAAGTGCCCTATAATACATATCACAATGTATTGTCGTAAAATGACTGCACATGCGCATGATAAAAGAATACAAGCTATTCATCCATGTTGTCGTAGTATGTACAATTAGACAATACTCACATTTCTGGTTGAAAAGAATTAACAAGGGCCTTTATTGAACAATACAAGCACATTGTAAACTTGGCACTAGACCTTATGACTTTCTAAACCATGAAAAAAAATGGCTAATGAAAGTGTCAAAGAATATACTTAGAGGTGGAAATATATGGTTGTCCAAGTTCAACCAGTGCTCATTGAAAAAGAGACCATGGTCTTGTTTGTTAATACCCTCAAAACATTATACTATGAAAGAATGATTGGAAATTTCACTAAAAAATTATGTGGTGATGTTTGGGGAAATAATAGAGAATACGATAAAAAATGGCAAGCTTGAAGGTGGCGATGCAACTAATGCAAAGAAATGGGATATACTAAAAAAGGAAGAAAGTGGGGATGTCAATGGGTAAGGTAAAGCATTCCCTATCCCTATCCTCAAAATTTTATATTAAATCCATTCTCGTATGCATACCCAATAGATATTTTAAATTTATCTCCATCCCCATCCCTATAAGTATTTAATGGATATAGGTAAACCCCAATACCTATAGGTTTTTTTTAAAAAAAAAACTAAATCTTTTTAGCTTTTTTTATTTTTATTTTGTATATTTAGGTAATATTTTTTTATAAATATATATTAATATATATTTTTCATTAAAAATATATTAATTATAATTAATGTAAAATAATGATTTATATTATTTAATAAAAAATATGTTTACTAAATATATAAAAATATATATGTAAGGTATTGGTACAAGACGGGTACTATATTACCAGTCCCCATCCCCATACCCAATAAAAATTTAAAATCATACGCATTACCATTTCTATACCCACAATATAATATCTATCCTTATCCCTATTCAGATAATGTTAGGCTTGAATTGATCCATATTTTGAAATGAAAAAACATTAAAGCTAAATAAACTTGATCAAGATTTTGAAAAAGATTTATGTAGTATATGTTCTTAAGTTTTATATTTTGGTACCAAATAAATAATATGATTTTCAAAGCTTAAACAAACCTTTCTTTATTTTCATGTTTCTCAAACCAAATCTATCTTTAAAGATTATTTATTTGAGTTTAAATGAAAGTCAAATTATCATTTTTAATGTGAACTTATTCATTTTGGACTTAAATACAATTTTGATAATATTGGTTTTGAGAAATAGATTAACTTAAGAAAGCTGTTTTACAAGAACAAAGTTTTCCAACATTGAACTTGTTTTATTTTTTTTTGTATTAATTCACAAATTCTTAATATTTGAATTTTATATGGTTGGAAAACTCTTTGAGTCTACTTTCTAATGGATCAAACTAATCAAAATCCAAATTTTCTAAGAAAAGATTTTGAATTTTTACTAGACACTCTGTAGTTGTTAGAAAAACTGCATAAGGTGTAACTTTGAAAATTCACTATAATTCGTACATAGTGAATTTGATGATGAACTTTATATGGATAGAAATTCCTTTAAGTCTAGTTTCTAAATCTTTAAACAGTTTATGATTTGGATTTGTATAACTCAAGTTATGATCAAATTAGTAAGTAGAGTGTAAAATGCAAAACTACCATCTAACATGGATAAGATCGATCCCCTTTAGAAGGGATCGATTGGTTTTCAAAAAGAATGCTCCCGAGACCCTAAATCCAGAAAAGGGATCGATCCCCTAAAAAAAAGATTGATCAGTTAGGCTATTTTCAATGGGAATTTGGTTCAAAACATGAACCAATTGATCCCCTGACGGCCAAAATCACTCCAACGGCTATTTTGTTAAGGATTCAATGGCTACTTTCACTTCCTAAACACTTCCAATGGCTACTTTTTCAATTTCTCTATAAATTGTGCACTCCAACACACCAAGAAAATTGATGAATCAAGAGAGCAAGAGCCAACAAACAATATTTTCATTCTCTCAAATAATCAAGAGTTTTTAGAGTTTCAAAGTCTATATCTTTGTATTTATTGTATCCAAATTATTTTTTGTTGTTCATTCATCATTTTTTTGTCTATACCACTGTGTACTTCAAATTAGCAAACACCCACCTTTGAGAGGTTCTTAGAGTTTGCAAAACACTTTAAAATTTTGTATTGTGTGCTTGTAAGCTTAAGGGGGAGGATAACCCTTAAGAGTGTGTAGTGTTGAGTTTGTAAAGCTTTGAGAAGCTTGTTTGCAATCTTCAACACATAGTGGATTTGAGCCTTGGTGTGGACAACTAAGAGAGAGGACATAGGTGCCTTATGGAGAAGGACCAAACCTCTATAAATTATTGTGTTTGATTTTTCTATCCCTATCTCCTTATAATTTATTGTTGTCCATATTTGATTTTAAGTTCATTAATTGTTATTGTTTGCATTATATTTTCATCAAAAGTGCTTATTGTCTTAATTTCCATTCAACTATATTGAAATCATTGTTTGAGAAGAATTTGGAGAGATCTAATTCACCCCCTTCTTGGATCACCATCTAACTTATAAAGCTAATAGATAAAAAATTGAATTTCTCATTAGGTATGGGTAAGATTGACATTCCTAAAAGAAGCAGATGCTTAAGCTATACGTCATGAGGGGTAATAGGTTGGAGGCTTCACTTTATATTATCCTTACCCAATGTACCAGCCTTATTATCCAACTATAAACAACATCTCCCAAGTCCTAATGCTTATCAACAGTCATGTAGCCATTTAGCTTTAGACTTACAAATTAGCCAATTATTTAACCTAAAAACTAGATGAAAAGAGAAAGTGCTCCAATAGATCCAATCCTTATAACATACATGAGTTACTCTTTTAACTTATTAAGAGCTATTTGGTTGCACCAATTTGTTTAGAACCTATGAAGCCTCCCTACCCTAAGTGGTATGATGCTAATGCTATTTGTGACTATTATCTTAGGATTGCTGGCTATTCTATAGAAAATTACACTACATTGAAATGTAAGGTGTAAAGTATGGTTAAAGTTGGATTGATGAATTTTGATTAAGAAGTAGGGTTGAATGTCATTTGAAATCTTTTGCCTAACCATATGAGGCATAATTTTGAATAAGTTTTTATGAATGCCTGTCACCTTAAGAACTTTTGGAAATAATGCAAGTCTTTAAATATTTATGAATATTTAAGAGTATTTTATGTTAGTATTTTATTTATTTTTCATCATTTCAATAAAATAACATATGCATTTCATTACATTTCTTCCTTTATTCCATTGCCTGTATATATGTCTTTCATATTTCACCTAGTCATATTTTCTAAATAATGAATATTCAAACAATGATGGAAATAATTATGATTCAATTTTAAAAGCTCTATTCATGTTGGTAAAATTGATAAGTTGAGGCTCTTAATCTACTAAGATTACTTAGGAGACAAATTTTATAAAATGAGTCAAATCTAGTAAAGAATTTCACTTATTGAAAGATGAATGTAATATATGCTTTTTGTGATGATTCATTCAACATTTGCTCTTAGTTGATAAACATTCTTCATTGAGAGTATTTATATTTGAAATGAAAAATGATCATCTTTCTTTTACCCTTCACACCATGAATAAAATTATCCGTTTGCTACCCCTTTTGAGTCTATTGAATTCTTTCAAAAAACTTCAACTAAAGATCACCCTCTACATTGGGGGGGCAAAGTTTTAAATGGTTTGCTTACAAAATAGAAAGTGAAGGTCTTTAATGATTTTAGGGGTAAAAGTTTTTTGTTCTTGGATCTCTCTTGAAAAATGATGAAAAGTGCAAAAATAAAAATGAAAGAGAAAATATGGAAAGAAGAAAAAAAGAAATAAAGAAAAGAGAAAGAGATAATTGATGAAAAATGAGACAAAATGCCAAAGTACTTTACATGATGAGAAACGATTATTTGGTTTATAACCTTTTAGATATATTTTGGGCCTATCTTATCTATTTCATTCATAACCCCCACCTTAGCCCACATTATGTACCCTAAAAGCCCATTTGATCGAATGTGAATGCTTTAATTGAAAAATCATTAATTGAACTATAGTAGAATTGTAATAAGATTGTTTGGGACTTTGATTGGAATGTCACTGATAGATTAAAAGAAAAGGATAATGAGAGAAAAAGATGACAACAAAATTTGAAGAAAAAAGAAAAAAATAAAACAAAAAATAAAAAAAAGAGGAAAAAAGAAGACTTAAATTGAAAACCCAAAAGGGCAATTTAAGTAAAAAGGAAATATTTGAAGACTTGATAACAACTTTAATGAATGAGGGTCCATGGGATATGGATAATGAGCTTAAAGATCAAGAATCGTAATAGAATGAGTTTTTGAAACAAAATTTAGAATTAATTTGTTTAGAATTATTTGTATATTCATATTGTGAACCTTTCCAAGCATTTATCTTGATACTTTGCTTTGAAATAATTTCTTTACTAATTTATTATTTGCTAGACTTGTTCTTATAATGAATATCCTTTCTTTGATTTTTTTTTCACAATTTTATTATTTCTTTCCCATGATGAATTAAGGAAATGTGATGGATTACATTTGTCATCATGTTGGAATAATGATGAATAAACAAATGACTAATATGAAAGATCTTTGTATTATTTCAAAATGATAGTTGTAAGTGACTGGGGCAGATAGAAAATGAAATGAAAATGATGAAAAAAGTTTAAAAAAATGTTGATCCTTATGGTTTACAAATGAGAAAAGAAACATTCTAAATGATGAGATCTAATGATGAAAGTTTTTGTTACAAATTGGCTGATACATTTGTTGACCAGTTCTAAACAAGCTAAAAAAGAACATAATGGGAAGCCAAAAAAGAAAGAAGACATGAGGAGGAGTCTTAAGAACTATTTACCATAATTAGAGATACATGACATTGATTTTTGCATTTCATGCTTATCATAACATATAGATCTGAAAAATCTATAGTTAGACTTAATAAAAAAGAGTTGCCATCAATCTTTTTTTATTTAGGTGTGATTGGTCACCTAAGAAATCTATCATCTTAAAGATCTCCTAAGCTCGACTAAGGGTCCTTAAAAGAACAGGTTCAGATCTACAAACTAAAATAGGATTTAGGAGTTTGGTTACATGTGGGGAACGTTATAGCACCTCCACATGCCCATCCGAAGGATTGTACCATATTATTTTAAATTTATCCTAAGTTCTTAATTCTACTGGTTTCAAATCTTTATGTTTAAATATTCTTAAGACTTTTCCATCAATCTAGTAGAATTCTCAAAAATATTTTCTTACCTCAAGAGTATTCAAGGATCCTATTTGTTTTCTTAAAGAGGCTCAATCGTTGGAAAAATGTTTATTTATTATTTTTTTTGTCAAAAATATATATAATTATTCCACAATTTGGGCCAAATTAGAAATATTTTCTTTTTGAAATATCTAAATTTTTCACCATTTGGGTCTATTTAGGAATTCCTTTTATTTATTTATAGGATTTCTAAATTTTTCACCATTTGGGTCAATTTAAAAATATTTTCTTTTTCGAAATTTCTAAATTTTCCACCATTTGGGCCAATTTAAAAATTCTTTTTATTTATTCTTTTTTATTTATTTTTGTTTTTAGAAAAAAAATAATATGAATGTTATTTTTATTGAAATTTCATTTAAATTCTTTCACAATTTAGGACAAATTTAAAGAAATTTCTCACCTACAGATTTTTTTAGAAATTTACCATTTGAAATTTTTAAAAATCTCATCATTGGATAATTATCAAATATTTTCAACCAAATTTTTTATTATTTTTATTTTTTCTCTCTTGTTTTTTATTTTTTAGATTGAAAATAAATATTGATTATTGTTATTGAAACTTTATCCAAATTATTCTACCATTTGGGATAAATTTATGTACAATTTCTCACCTTGGAATTTTATAGAAATTTACTATTTGAAATTTCTAAAAATTTCATCATTGGATAATTAATAATTATTCTAAAAAAATATTTTATTTATTTTTATTTATTTATTTTTTTTTCAAATTTAATAATGCAAAAATACTTCTAAAAAATAAACACATAATAAATTAAAAAATACCAAAAAAAATGGAACAGCTCGACTTGGCAGTTGCTGAATGGCTCGACTTAAGGCACATAATATGGCTCGAGAAGATGTGGCTTGGCAGCTTAGTATGGCTCAGCTTGGTAATGCGAAATGGCTGGTAGCGGGTCAAAAGGTGGGTTGTGCTTTGGGTTGCGTCGTTCGAATGAAAAACGCATGGATCCTGGGTTTTCTTAGATGCCAAAACGGCACCATTTTGGTGACGCTATAAAAGGTCAAATTCCAACCTTTTACTTCAGATCTCCCTTTTCCCTGTCTTCTCCCCTTTCTTTTCTCTCTTTCTTTCTTTAGAAACAAAAAAACTTCGGTTGAATCTTCACCAGATTTTAAAAAAAATCTTCGAAATCTAGGTTGGTTCATCGGAAGTTTGCCAAAAAATTCAACTGGCACTGGAAACTTCCACTGGGTTCTGGAAAACCAGCCAAAAATTCAATTGGCATCGAAAAGTTCATCAAAAAATTCATCGAAAATTGAAAAATTTCACCTAAATCTGGGAATTTCTAGATTTTTCCAAAAATCTTTAAAATGCTTTTGATTTCTGCTGACCTTTTTACTTTTCACCATATATTTCTTTTCTGTGATCACCCTGATTTTTGTATTTTGTATTTTATGTCTATTCTTTTAGATTCAATCAGTATTTATAGGGCAAAAATCAAGAGAGTTTTTGTTTGATTATTAGTCCACAATTTGATAATATTTCATAACTTATCCTATACTGTGTTGAGTCCATCCGTCGTTCTGCCACCCTAATTATGGCAAAATTTATTTATTTATTTATTATTAAATATGTTATCTCCTAAAAAAACTAATGATAAATCCAATAAATAAACAAATAAATCAACCAAAAAAATTAAAGATAAATAAAAAACCAGAAAATAATAGAATAAAATAAAAATGAAAAGAAAAAAAATGGCCAATTGGGCTTGATAACCTAAACCTATTAAGCCAGGCCCAACGGGTTTGGAGCTAGAGCAATTAGAGTGTCTGCAACTGCCCATCTTTACGTATTTCTTATTAAACAAGAATTGTGTAAAGACGTTGACACTCTTCCTAATAAGATGATCATCCCAGCATATTCACCCTTTTTTATTTTTCTTTTTTTTTAATTTTATTTATTTTTTAAAAAAAAATCAGACACTCAAATTGGTTGAATGACACAAAACTCCCTTAAGCCAAACTTAACGACTTTGAAAAATAAAATGCTCTTTTAAATAAAGGCTCAACAACTTTGAAAAATAAAAGGCTCCTCTAAATAAAGGCTTAATGACTCAAAAAAATAAAATGCTCATCTAAGCAGAGGCACAACAACTTTCAAAAATAAAAGGCAAATAAAAAGCTCCTCTAAAATGTTCCTTTAAATGGAGGCACAGTAAATTTAAAAAATAAAAGGCTTTTTGACAATTATGTTCAGAGGAGTCATAGATCAGATATGATGAAATTTGTAATGAAAACTCAAAAATTCACATTTTGAGTTTGAAAATCAAAGGTTTAGATTCGCTAGAACCTTTCAACTTCGCAAGAATTCACTGAAATTTGATTATCAAAATTTTAGTTTCATAAGAATTCAAATTTGCAAGATTTCAAGATTCATATTTGTAAATTGCAAGACTTGCATCTAACATTTAATGATTCTCATTTGAATTTTGGAGATCACATCCAAAAGTTTAAAGGCTTCTCATTCAAGTTCAAAGGTTCACATTTAATAAATTTGAAGTTCACATCCAAAAAGTTTAACTTTTTTGTTCAAATTTTGGAGATTCACATCCAAAAGTTCAAGCTTCTCATTCTAGTTCAAAGAGATCACATTTAATAAATCTTAAAAGTTTCACATCTAAAATCTAAAGGTTCTTATTTGAAAATGTCTTAAAGTTTCTCATTTTGAATAACTTAAAAGATTCTCAAAGATTTTCATTTTGAAAAAAACTCAAAGATTCTCAAAGATTCGTATTTAAGATTTAAAGGTTCTCATTTGGAAAATGTCTTAAGATTCGTTATTTACAACTCAAAGATTCTTCATTTTGAGGATGCATGACTCATCAAAATATTCAAAATTTCTTTTTTAGATAACTTTCAAACTTTTACTAAAGTCAAAATTTTGTATGTAATGAATGTTATGATCAATGTTGCAAATGCTTTCTTAATGACGTAAATGCAACAATCTAGATTTTCACAATGCCATATTCTCAACCATGATTCAAATGTTTATTGTATAGTATAGGTTAATGGCCAAACCAAAGTTTTAAATATTCTTTCAACAATAATGCAAATGTAATGCATGTAATGGAAATGTCCATGTCATGAAATTCTAATTAAAATATGGTACCATGGTTCTTAGGACTCCACCATTTTGAGCTTTTTAGCACTAGCCATATCAGAATGAATTCTGTCTTCTATCACTTGGTCACCACTCATAGGCTTCTCAGCACTAGCCATTTCATTTTAGAATGAATTTTGTCCTCCATTGTTTGGTCACCGATCATAGGTTTCTCAGCACTAACCATTTTAGAACAAATTTTATCCTCTATCACTTGGTCACCGCTTAAAGGTTTCTCAGTACTAACCATTTCAGAAAAAGTTTTATCTTCCATCACTTGGTCATCACTCATAGGTTTCTCAGCACTAACCATTTCAGAACAAATTTCACCCACTGATCCATATTATTTTCATCATTTGATCACAACTCATGGGTTATGTTGACTAATTCATCCTCATATTCATCACTTGGTCATATCATTTTTTCAAAATTTACCCTATCTTCATTTTGTTGACCAATCCATTATCATATTCATCATTTGGTCATACCATGCATCCTTTCAAATCATCTTTTCAGGTTTCTACCCTCTCTTTATTTTTCCTTTATCATCTTGGATTTTTTTTAAAAGAATGCAGGAATCTTTTATGCACATTGTCATTCATTCATCATCATTTCCATTTTTGGCAATTATAATGTAATAAAAAATTTTCTCGATTTATTTTGGGGACGTAACAATAAGAGAGCACAAGGTGAATTGGGATAAAGGTAATCAATGAGGAACAAGTTTGGTTCAAAAACAAATAGGCAAAGGAACAAATTCAAAGCATGTCCTTGGGAATGGTATTGAACAAATAGAGTAACAGTATCCAAATAATGCATACTCAGACAATTCTTAACATTAATCCAAAATTATTTTTCAAAAATTCATTCCATTGATTTTTGAGATCATTTTTGAGCTCATTGAACTTTACCTTAGCTTTGAGGAATCTTTAGATTCCTTTGACCTTCCTTTATGTGAGCTATTTATCTAACTTTTAGCTTAGAGATTTTTTTTTACCCAAATTGCCCTTTTAGGTTTTTAATTTGAGTCTTCCTTTTCTCTTCTTTTATGTTTTCCCATTCTTTCATTTTTTTTATTTTTTCTTATTTTTCTTTTTCTCTCTTTTTTTTTTTCTCTCTTTTATTCTTTCACCCATTATTGACATTTCTCACATATCAATCTTTAGAACAATGGAGCAAGATTCTATTGTTCCATACAAACATGCCTTAGCCCAATACATGATTATTCAATTTGAACACTCACACTTGATCCAAATAGACTTTTAAAGGTCGTAATGTAGGCCATGGTGAAGGATCATGAAAAAAATAGATAAAATAGGCTCAAAATATATGTTTAAAGAGTTCAAAACTAAAGGATCATTTCTCATCATTTGATGCAACTTAGCATTTTATCCCACATCATAGCGCTATTTTTTCTTTTTTTACATTCACTTCATTCCTCATAAAAAGATTTTCATTACTTTGCCCCAAATCATGTATGGCATTCATTTTTCTTTTCTCTCTTTTTTTTGCTTTGAGAACTTTTGTGATTTTTGCCCTTTTTTTTTTCAAAAATTACCCCTCAATATGAAGGGTGATCATCGGTTGAGCTTCTTAAAAAAAATTCATAATAGGCTTAAAAGGGTAACAATGAATGGTTTTTTAAATGGTAAAAAAAATATGATCATTTTTAATCTTAAATGTGAATGCTTTCCTTAAAAATCACCTATTGGACAAAACAAGCTTATGGATCTACATATCTTTAAGATATATCTATTTTCATATTTGCTAGCAGCTTGCTTCTTTTGCTCAAATAATCTCTTCAAATTAATGTGAATGAGTTTTTATAATTAAATCCCAAAATTATCATTATCATTGTCTAAACATTCATCATATGAAAAATGGGAATGAAAAGTTATGAAAAGTAACAAAGCATAGAACAATGGTTGAATGAAAGGGAAAATGTAATGAAATGCATTATCCTTGCCTTTTATTAAAATGATAACAAATGAAATCCTATTGCATAAAAGAAATCCTAACATTACTAAAAAAAATCCTAAAATAACAAACAACTTCTAATTAGCCTTAACATTCTTTCTTAAAATTATGCCCTTGTGTAATCAGGTGAAGAATCTTTATTGACATCTTGTTCTCCTAATTCATCGAAGCTAACCAAGCATTTTCAAATCACACTCATTCCTGTTCTTCATTTGAAGCATTGACATTGTGATTAGGCAATTGATTGCCACTAACATTTAATGTTGTTGCCCTTCATTGATCAAAGTTTATCATTTCATCCTTGATCAATCGTTGCACCTTATGCTTGAAAGCAATGCAATTTTCAGTGGAATGGCCAATAATTCCATAGTGGTAGTCACAGTAGCTGTAAAATCATATCACTTGAAATAGGGTGGCTTGAGCGGTTCCAAACAACTGGGGGCAATCAAATGGTTGTTATAGAGTTCTCGATATAATTCCATATAAGTCATGGGGATTGAATCAAATATGGGTTTTTCTCGAGTAGTTCATTGCTCATATGAACCATTTTTTAGGCTAGTAGGATAAATCTAGGGTTTTATGGGAGGTTGGATGTTAAGGCTATATATAGGAGCTTGGGGGCTGAAAATGGGTTGGTATGTTGATGGATAAGATAGCAATGGGGTTGGTTGGTATGGGTAGGATAAATTATTGTTCACAACTAAATAGTATAGGGAGTAACCTTGTGGTGGATAGAGTTGATATCCCTTAAACTTTTTATCAAAGCTCATGGCTTGAGCTTAAGTCTCTTTCTTCTCTGGCACTTTATTAGTTTCTCCTCCTTTCAACTTGCCATTTTTAGTGGCATTCTCAATGATTTTGCTTGAGATCTCCATGTTGGCAAAATTCTTTGTGGTATTTTCTATCATTTTTTCATAATAAAAAGATTTTAATGTGCTGACAAACCATACCATGGTTTCTTTCTCAGTTAAAGGAGGCTACATTTGAGAAGCTATATCCCCCAACCTTTGGGCATATTCTTTTGAATGACTTGTTTACCTTTTTCTCTATGTTCTGTAAGATAAATGTTTAAGAGCCAAATTCATAATATACTGATATTCACTGATAAAGTCATGGGCCATATCACTCTAAGAACGGATATAGGTTCTGTCTAGCTAGACATACCATCTAGTTGCAAAGCCTATAAAACTATCTTGAAAGAAGTACATTAAGAGTTTTTCATTATGGGCATGAGCAACCATCTTTTGATAGTACATAGTAATGTGGGTCTTCAGACACTTTGTACCATCATACTTCTCAAACTTTGAAACCTTGAATTTTAGAGGAATAACCACATCTAGGACTAAACAGAGCCCAGCTGCATCTACTGAATCATAAAAACTAACTCCTTCCATGGCTCGCAGCCTTTTTTTTAATGAATTCATCTTCTGTTCAGCTTTTGAGGCTTCTAAAATCTCATTCTCCTTGGACCTCAACTTCTTTTTCTTTTTTAGATAATCCAAATTAGGAATTAGTATTGGTTCTACTGCCTTTTCAGTAAAGATAGGATTTACATAACTCTAATACTGTTTTATATTTGAACTGATGGCATTCTAGGGTATGTCTACCCTACAGGATAGGTGAATTACCAGTGGACCTTATACGGGTTAGGCTTAATGTGGCCCAAAACCAGTAGGGTATAGTGGGTCATCCACTTCTTGTGATGGATGGTCTTGTTGGCTAGTACTTTTTTCTATACCTTTTCTTTTGTTTAACTTGTTCAAAGCCTCTAAAATCTTATTCAACTTCTCTTCTAGCTTTTCTTAAGCATTCTCTATCCTCTCGAGGTGGTTAAAAATTTTCTTATTCCATTTGTTTGGCTTGAGCCCTAGTTACTGATGATTACGAGCCAATGTAATTTGAATTATTAGATGAAGATATGATGGCTATCCTATCGATAGGAAAGGAATAATAAGAGGATACTATATGAAAAATGGTCTTTGATGGGGCATCAAATGCTTTGGGATATGACATTGGAGCTATATTAATATCCCCTAAATGAGATTATTTCCCTAGTATTGAAGATTATTTTTTTATTACACCAATAATATAGCAGAATATGAAGCATGCATCTTGGGATTGTAAATGGCTTTAGATAGAAAAATTTTAAAAGTCTTTGGGGATTTAACACTAGCAATTTATCAATTGAAAGGTGAATGGGAAACAAGAGACCCGAAGTTGGTTTTATACCAAAAAATTCATTATTAGGTTGCTAGAACAATTCAAAGGCATGCAATTCCAACATGTGCATCGGGAAAAAAATTAGATAGCTAATGCTCTGGCCACACTATTAGACATGTTCAAACTAAATGCCAATACTGAGATTCAATGTGCAACTGTAAAAGAAGTAAATGGTTAGCCTTGATGTTTTGACATGATGCAATATCTCAAGGACCAAAAGTATCCTAAACATGCATTGGAGAATGATAAAAGAATTTTGAAAAGATTGGCAATGGGATTTGCACTAGATGGGGTAGTCTTGTATAAGAAAAGCTTGGATCAGGTTTTGTTGAGGTGTGTATGTGCTATAGAAGCAAAAGAATACTTGAAAAAATACATAAGGGAATATATGGAACCTATATCAGTGGTAATATGATGGCTAGATCAGTAATAAGGCAGGTTACTATTTGTTGACCTTAGAAAGTAACTGTATCAATTATGCAATAAGATGCCATTAATGTCATATCTATACAGATTAAATCCATGTTCCTCCTGCACCATTACTTATCTTGGCACTGCCATGGTTTTTCTTTCTATAAGGAATGGATGTGATTGGACTATTACCCCAAAAGCTTCAAATAGACACAAATTCATCTTTGTGGTGATTAACTATTTTATAAAGTGGGTGGAAACAGCATCATATGCCAATGTAACTCGATTAGCAGTGTGGAGATTTCTGAAAAAGGAAACAATTTACCGTTATAGATTGCCTGAAAATGTCATCACTGATAATGCTAGCAATTTGAATAACAAAATGATGAAAAAAATATGCATTCAGTTTAAGATTAGCCATTATAATTCAGCACCTTACTGTCCAAAAATGAATGAGGCTGTGGAGGCGGCTAATAATAATATCAAGAAGATATTGGAGAAAATGACTAATACTTTTAAAAACTAGCATTAAAAATTAGCGTTTGCTTTGCTTGCATACAAAACATCAATTTGTACTTCAACTAGGGCATATGTTTTTTCTTTAGTGTATGGAATGGAGGTGGTCTTGCCAATTGAGATTGAAATTCCTTCTTTAAAGGTACTGATGCAACTACAATTGGAGGAAACTGAATGGGTCCACAACCATTTTGAGCAATTAAATTTGATTGAAGGAAAATACTAGTACTCAGTCATGACCAGATTTACCAAAAGAGAATGATAAGAGCACATGATAAAAAAGTGAATCCTAAATGCTTTCATGAAGGGGAATTAGTCCTAAAAAGGATATTGCCAAATCAGTATGACAATAGAGGAAAATGGACACCTAATTAGGAGGGTCTCGATATAGTAAAAAATAAGGGTCCTTCTATAGTAAAAAAGGCATTCTCTAGTGGAACCTTGATTCTAACAGAAATAGATGGAGATAAATTGCTAAGTCCCATAAACTCAGATGCTTTTAAAAAATACTGTGCTTAAAAAAAATAAAGGAGAGAAATTATAAAAAAGGGAGGATCTATGTCGAAAACCTAAAAAAGGTGATCTGGATCACTGGGGGAAATACCTAAGTTGAAAACTCAAAAAAGAGAATTAGGTATAAGAAAGAAATAAGAGGAAATTGGATTCTAAGTTTGAAATGGGAAGAAAATAGGGGTAGCCCCATGATTCAAGGAAAAGCAAATGGAAAACAGATCATTAATTAACAAGTCAGGGGATAGGATTGACATCCGATGAGTCAGCATTATTCAAAGCCATTGATTAGAGAAGATTTTTGGAAGAAAATCAGGAGTGAACAATTTCACTTCATCTTAACATTTAGTATTTGGCAATTTTGAAAATAGTTTTTTTATCACCATTTCATTTGTTTGCTCCTCTTATGCTTAATTATACCTTTATTCCCTTCTTGTCATACAGTTTGCGAATCAAATCTTTAAGACTTTAATGAATACCTCTTTGTCCTTTTCATTCAAACCTTTTTTTTTCATCATCAATAGGAAAAAGTATTGCATTTAAAATAATATTGTTGATATTGAATGATAATTCTCATAATCAAACTTGAAACATGCACATAGAAGGTTTTAGGATTATAAAGATAAACAAACATGGACTCTTAAAAAAATTGAAAATGATACCAAATGAGGGATATCAATTTGAATGGGAAAATGAATGATGACTAAACAAAGGATAATGATGATGGGGGAATAGAAATGATAGCAATGAAGGAAAAAATAGAAATGATGAAAGATGAGGATGAGGAAAAAGAAAGATAGATGATTGTGGCAGAATTCTACAGCACAACCACTAGAAATCAAGACAAAAGATTTGACGAAAGGCGATTATTAAAGAAAAGCTTCAATTAGATGAATTCAGTTTGACAATTAATGACCTAGCCACAGCTGTAAACTTGAAAAACATCTGTGGTCATGAAATTTTTGTTTCTATAAGCCCAAGCACATGATATGAACAAAATTTTGTGGAATCATACTACTTTCCTTGCATTCATGATATATATTACATGTAAAATAAATCTGATTTTGAAGAAACAAATACATCTAAAGAATGAACCCTTTTGCTAAAAAAAAAACCAAACAAATCAATCAATCAACAAATAACAAATAATAAGAAATGAGAAAGAATCCTTTTAAAGAAGATCAAAATCTATTTCGAAGCTTTCTATATCACTTAAGTTTCTAAAAATAAAAAGGACTTTTCAAACTTTTCTAAGACAAATCATCATTTCCAAACAGAGTTTTTAAAGTTTAATGCCTATTTCATAAGAACCTTTTCCAAATAGATTTTTTAAAGTTTGATTCCTACTTCATAAGGGTCATTTCCAAATATATTTTTAAAGTTCGATGCCTATTTCATAGGATCCCTTTCTAGATAGATTTTTAAAATTTTGATGCCTACTTCATAAAAGCCCTTTTTGGAAAGATTTTTAAAGTTCGATGCCCATTTCATATGAGCCATTTCCAAATAGAATTTTTAAAGCTCGATGTCTATTTCATAGGAGTCCTTTCTAGACAAATTTTTTAAAGCTCAAATGTCTATTTCATATGAGCCTTTTTGTAGACAGATATTAAAAAAAAAAATTCTTCCAACACTAGAACATTAAAACAAAGTAGTTAGCTCAAATGAGGTCCCTCAACCCTTAGTGCTGAACCAAATTGGTATATTTGATCTTTGCATTATTTCTTATTGTCAGAAATATGAAAAAAGGGAGAATTGTAAACATTTAATTTTGTTTGTGTAATATTTCGACCATTTGTGAAGTATTGAAAATTCAACTTGATTTAGATTTAACACTTTCCAATTTTGACAAGTTTCTAAAATCGAATTTGGACTAATTTAACCCAAAAGCCCCAAAATCAACTTTGGTCAATCCTAGTCAACCTTGGTCAAAATTGGTCAAACTCGATAAAAAGGGATAGAACTTCGGTCAATCCCAAAAATTCACAACCAAATTAGAATCAATATGGTTTAAAATTGAAATTTGTGATTTTTTTTAAAGCTCTAAAAAGTTCAATTGTATTACGAGAAGTGTAAAATTATCAGAATGCCTTTAGGGTAATTTGGCTTTCTAGAAGTAAAATTTTTTGTGGAAACTTCTAGATCATTAAATATTTTTATTAATTTTTGATACATTAAAAACCTAGATTGCACTTTAAGAGGTGTGAAATTACCATAAAATCCCTTAGGGATATTTTTGCAATTTGACATTCTCGATGTTAGAATTGCGTAAAACTTTCTAGATTATGATTTTATAATATTTAATGTTTTTTTGTGCATTCGGAATCATAGTAATACCCCAATAAGTATAAAATTATCAAAATACCCATTACGGTATTTTCGTAATTTAGGCCTTCCCAAGGTCAGATTTTCACAAAAATTTTTAGATCTCAATCTCATAATATTTCATGACTTTTGTACTTTAAAATCCTAAAAATGAGTATAGGAACATTGATTTCTTAGAAAATGGCCTAAAGATCGAAAACTTTGTACCAAGAGCAAAATGATCTTTTTAGTTGGTTTAGGGGCTGTAAAAATCCAATGGTTAGAGGTTGCTCCTTGGATTAAAAACAAGGGAGAAATTTGGCCTTTGGACGAGATTTGATCCTAAGGTCTTGGTTTAATCTTGCAAGATATTTTAATGGCTTCTTCTTCATTCAAGGGGGACATTTTTGTTGCATGAAACCAAAAGGCTGTAAATGTGAAACGAAGGAAGAAAACTAAGAAAAACAAATCTTGAAAAAAATAGAGAGAAAAATCCTTATAAAGAAAACTTGAAGGTAAACTTTCCTTGTCATCCATTTTGCATTTTCTTGCATCCTTATCGTATTTTTCATTACATTTTTATTATGTTTCATTGATTTCTTTGTTGATTTTCTTGAAGGTTTTTAGTTTATTTTCTTTTTCAAAGTTTCAATTCAACTTCATCCAATTAATCAATAGTTGGAGTGAAGTTAGAAAACAAACAAAAACAAAGCAATCCACCATTGAAAACCATGTTGGAGGTTGGGCCAGCCTCCCCTCCCATGGCCAAACCTCCTCTTTGCTCATTCTCTAAATGTTTTCCTTGCTTCTTTTGCTACCTATGTATGTTTGGTTGATTGTTTATTTGTTATATGATTAGTTTATAAGCTGGTTTTATGATAGATGATGGTGTTTGGCTTGTATTATTGTTTATATGATGTTCTTACTATTTTAATGTGTTCTATGTTTGATAAATCCTCCTAAAGAAAAGTAGCTTTGAGTTTTGATTTTATTGATGTCCAATGTAAGCTTAAGCTTAATCGAATGAAACTGTGAGTGTGAAGATACCATGAAGGTACAGCTATAAATGTTCTAAGGGTTAACCAAACCTTGCCAAACCTTGTTGCTTCTTTTGGGATGGATTTTGCCTTGGTTTTTATGTGTTTGATTATATATATGTTATGTTTCTCATGTTTTCAAGTGTTGGGATTGAATTTTCAATAAGAGAAAAAAAGATAATTTAGTAAGTCGTTTGGTTGATTTTAATATTTGTTTGGTTGAATTTTGAATAACACAAAAAAAAAGGTGGAGCGTTTCAAAAGTTGGAATAGTTTTTCATTTGATCTATTTTCTTTCTTAAATTTTCATGCATTACATGTTTGCAATATTAAATTTGAAAATACCTTAGTTTGTAATCATTTTTCAAGGTCATGCATTTGGCACATGCATTCATTAATGGTATTTTTATAATTTATATTTATTTCATGTCCATTTCCATAAAACTAAAAAAAAAAAATTGAAACCCAAACTTGAAATCTAAAATTTTCAAAACCCAAATTCCATCAAACCATAAACCCCAAATCCCTTGAAGCCATAACTCACAAATCAAAACCCTAAACTTCAAACCTTAAATCAAAACTGTAAAATAAAATTCCAATCCTAAACCTTAAATCATAACCTTAACCCTAACCTTATCCCTTAACCTAAACCCTAAAAACCCTAAACCTTAAATCATAACCTTAACCCTAACCCTATCCCTAAACCTAAACCCTAACCTTAAAACCCTAAATCCTAAATGATATACCAAAACCCTAACCCTAAACCCTAACATAGACCCAAATCAACCTAAACCCCAAAAGCAACCTTCAAACCCTAAATCAATCATGCACTTGTATTTCATTTTACCTTATCATCACATGCATTTTTATATTATCATGCATTCATACTTTATCATCTATATTATATTATCATGCATTCATCATACATTATTTTATTCATGCATCTCATGCATTTGTTTTTCAAAAATTGGTTTTCAAAATAAAATGTTTTAAAATAAGATAATATCTCAAAGTAAATGTACTTATCGAAATCTTGTCTAACTATATGAAAACTCTCGGTGATTGTTATTTATAAGAGGTTTTATCTTAGTTTTGGTAGGGCAATTTGAAAACCTTTAAATTAAAAATATTTTTAAAACTCTACCTAATCATAGGAAAGTGAAAAATGTATTTCGATATTTAATGAGTTTTCATTTTGATCCAAAGTAAAAAAAAAAATTATTTTTTTAAAATTTGATTTGTTCTTTAAAAAAAAGAAGAAGAGGAATTAATTTTAAACATTAAGTAAAATAGGACCATTTTAATCAAAATTAAAAGATAACATGCAATCAATTGGTATCGTCTTTGACGAGTGCTGTGGGGGGGTGTTAATCGTTCCCCACGCATAACTGACTCTTGGACCCAAACTTTAATTTCGTAGACCACAAATTTTTTTTTTTATAAAACTTTTAAACCCATTCTAAAATGTTTTACAAAATGGACAAAAATTTTTGGGTGGCCAATCTCACCTTAAAAATGATTGGTGATAATTCTTTTTTTTATTTTCATCGAAAATAATTTTAATCCCCATGTTTTCCATATTTCCCCATTTTTTGGCTTTTAGTCAGTTTGCCCTCAGGTCTTGAGACATCACGATAATTTTTACTTGAGATATTATCTTATTTTAAAACACTTTTCATGAACAACCTCATTTATAAAATATATGCATAGTATGCAAGAGCATAACAATATAATATATATATGCATGATGATGAAAAATGAATGACAAAATGTAAATGAATGACAATTTAATAATGCATGTAAAAATAAAATGAGATGTAAATGCTTAAAGGGGATCAAGTGTTGGTTTTGTGATTCGGGGCTTGGTTTAGGTTCAAAGTTGGTTTAAGGCTTGGGGTTGGTTTAGCATTAGGTTTTAGTGGTTAGGTTTTAGGTTTAGGGTTTGGGATTTAAGATTTATTTTAAGGTTCAGGGTTTTCAATTTGGTTTAGGGTTTAGATTTTAGAGGTTCGAATTTAGGTTTAGGATTTTAGGGTGTAGATTTTAAGGTTTAGGGTTTAAGGTTTAAGGTTTGGTTTAAGGGTTTAGCATTTAACGTTTGCTTTAGGGTTTAAGGTTTAGGTTTAGGGTTTAGGGTTTAGGGTTTAGGGGTTTTGGTTTTCATGGAATATGCATGTATATGGAAAGAAACATATTACAAACCTAGGCATATTTACAAATATATCACAAACTAAACATGCATACAACAACATTGTAAAAATATATAAAAAAAAAAAAAACCAAGGATTTCAAGACAAAGAAAGGTTTGGCCAATTCCATGTTGGATTGTTTTGGCCAAACACTAATAACCTCAACCATTTTTTGTTTTAAATCAAATACATGCAAACAAATAAAATATTCACCAAAAAGCTTACTAATTGAACATTTTTATTCATTGGGGATTTCATCAATCACATAAAAAATATAAAGAAGAAACTAAAACTTAAGCATACAAGCATGATATGAGCAACATTTAGCCATCAAAAACAAAGGGAGGCTTGACTAAGCATGGTGGGGGGAAAGCTTGGCCAAATACTCCTCATGGCCATTCCCAAGCATTTATTCAATTATCTAGCTAGAACATGCATGAAACATTCATAGAACTATCATATGAAGGCATTTCATCATAAAAGGATTGTGATCAAACATTTAGTAAACTACTAAAAGAGAAAACATTAGAAATATAAAATCTAACCAAACATATCATGTAACCTACAAAAAAAATTAACAAGCATATAAATACCACACAATATAACATCCTAACCATCAAGATACATTATTCAAACAAAGGAAAACATACAAAATGACCTAAAAGAGGTTCGGCCATAGAAGATTGGTGGCTTGGCCAAACCTCCATTTAGGCATTCAATGGTGGAATTTTTTTGCCTTGATCTTGTTTGTTTCAAACATGACCTGTTGATTAGTTGGTTGAATTTTTGGATCAAGCTTGAAGTTATGAAGGAAAACAACCATGGAGAGGGTTGTTCCTCTTTCAAAAATTACAAAAATAAAAGAAAACTACTATGGAAAAACCTAGAAACTATCATGAAAATGCATGGGAGTAAAGATAGAGTTATACCTTCCAAAGTGTTTCCCAATTTCTCATTTTTCATCTTTTTTTCCCCATTTTTTAGCTGCTGCCTTTACTGCCTCCTCCATTCAATTCTTAACCCTAAATGATGAATAAAAAGACCATGCAAATGCATTAAAGCCTTTGATAAAAAATGCATCCAAAGGCTACTAACATCTTGCAAGTTTATTTTCCAAGCATTTATCTTTCACCCTTAGATCAAGGCCTTTCAAATCAATAATCCATGATGAACCTAGCATAAAATGAGCCTTTTGGTGTAGCTAGAATAGTGTGAAAATGCCATTTTGCCCTCTTTAAAGTTTTGACCTTTTTGTGCAATATTCTTGAAAAACCATGTCCTTTTTCATTTTTGTGATTTAAATGCACCAAAAACAACAAAATAATATGACATCATGATCTAAGAGTTTTCAAGAAAAACCAACCTTGAGAATGTCAAATTATGAACCTTAAAGGGCATTATGGTAATTTCAGACATTCTAAGGTGTGATAGGGGTTTTTAGTGTATCAAAAATTATGAAATAAATTTGAAACATAATTTGGAGCATTTTGCAAAAAAAAAACTTCAAAAAGGTCAAATTATAAAAATACCCCTAAAAGATTTCTTAGTAATTTCATACCTTTCGAGGTACGATCAAGGTTTTTAATGCATAAAAAACCGTCAATTAATGTTTAAATATGATTTGGAAGTTTTCACAAAAAACCAATTTCACAAAGGTTAAATTACAAAAATACCTCTAAAGGGTATTTTGGTAATTTTACTATTCTCAAAGTGCAATCTAGATTTTTAGTGCATTAAAATCACCAAATTTAGTTCTAGGCCTTATTGATCCCATTTAGCTTTGAATTTTGAAAATTAACATGAGTTCGACTCAGTTTGACTAATTTTGACTAAGTTTGACTTTGTTTAAACAAGTTTGACCAAATTTGATCTTGAGGTATTTGAGTTAAATTAGTCCTAAATTGGATTTTGAAAACTCACAAAAATTAAATGAATGTTGGGTTCAAACTGGGTTAGGTTTTAAGTGCATGAAAACTAGCTAAATTATGTTTGGATAAAATTAGATGTCTATAGCTACCATTTTTTGTATATTTTCGAGCATAAAAAATAATGCAAAGACAAATATATCACTTTTGTCCAAGGCTAGGGTTTGAAAGGTTTTTGCTTGTTGTTTGTTTTGTTTCTTTTTTGTTTTGATTTTTTTTTTGGTCATTAAAGGTTTTGAAAATTTTAAAATTTTAACTTTGATATTTAAAATATTCTGTCCGAAAGACTCATGAAACATGACACTAAAAATAGATCATCTCAAAAGACTTACGAATCTTATTCAAAGGAATTAGAAAGATCAATATTTGGATAGATTCAGCTTGAAAGTGTTACGAATCTTGCTTGGAGGTCTTGGAAATTGTTCAAAAATATGAGGTTCTTCTTGGAGGTCTTGGAAATCTTTCAAAAATATGATATTTTACCTGGAGGTTTTCAAAAATTTAAGATTTTACCTAGAGGTCTTGGAAATTATTCAAATTTTTAAGATTTTACCCGGAGTTCTTAGAAATTATTCAAAATTTAAGATTTCACCATGCAGTCTTGGAAATTCTTCAAAAATTTAAGAACTTACCCAAAAATCTTAAAAATCTTTTAAAATTTTAAGCTTTTGCCTAGAGGTTTTGAAAACCATTCAAAATTTAAAATTCTACCCAAAGGTTTTGAAAATCTTTTAAAAATTCAAAATTCTACTTGAAGGTCTTGAAAATCATTCAAAAGTCAAAGATTTTGCCTGGATGTTATCATTCAAAATTTTAAGATTTTGGTCGGAGGCCTTAAGAATCATTAAAAAAATCTAAGGTTTTATTCAAAGGTCTTAGAAATCATTCATAAATTTAAGATTCCACCCAGAGGTTTTGGAAGTCATTCAAAATTTTAATATTTTGCCCAAAGGTTTTAGGAATCATTCAAAAATTTTAAATTTTGCCCAATTTTCTTGGAAATTATCCAAAAATTTAAGATTTTGTCTAGAGGTCTTAAAAGCTATTTAAAAATTTAAAATTCTGCCTAAAGGTTTTGAAAATCATTCAAAAATTTAAAATTCTTCTTGAAGGTCTTAGAAATATTTCAAAATTTTAAAATTTTGCTCGGAGGTCTTGGAAATCATTCAAAAGTCAAAGATTTTACCCAAAGGTCATCGTTAAAAATTTTAAGATTTTGCCTGAAGGCCTTGAAAATCATTAAAAAGTCTTAGGTTTTGCCCTGAGGTATTGAAATCATTCAAAAAGTTAAGATTCTACTTGGAGGTCTTGAAAACCATTTAAAAATTTAAAATTTTGATCAAAGGTCTTGAAAATCATTCAAAAGTTTAAAATTGTACTTGGTGGTCTTTGAAATCTTTTAAAAATTTAAAATTATGCCCAAAAGTCTTTATGTTTCTAAATTTTCACTTTTTGTCTTAAAAGATTTTCACTCTTTATTCTAAGGCGTCTTATCCTTTGGATTTGAAAATGCTCAATATTTTATTTATGTTCTAACCCATGTTTCCCACTAAAAGTGCTTCACAGCATTTCTTAAATGTTTCGAAAAACAAATTTTTTCTTTCTTGTTTTATATCGAAATTTAGCAAACATAACCATGATGCAAATTTAAAATTCTACCCGGAGGTCTTAAAAACCATTTAAAAATTTAAAATTTTGATCGAAGGTCTTGAAAGTCATTCAAAAATTTAAAATTCTGCTTGGTGGTTTTTGAAATCTTTTAAAAATTTAAAATTCTGCCCAAAGGTCTTTATGTTTCTAAATTTTCACTCTTTGTCTTAAAAGTTTTTCACCCTTTATTCTAAGGTGTCTTATCATTTGGATTTGAAAAACACTTAATATTTTATTTATGTTCTAACCCCTATTTCCTATTAGAAGTGCTTCACAACATTTTTCAAATATTTCGAAGATCAAATTTCTTTTTTCTTGTTTTATACCAAAATTTAGCAAACATAACCATGACGCAATAGACTATTAAAATGATTATGCAAATGTAAATTTTTTACTCCTTACAAAGATGCAAGTACATGTCTTCCCTATGCAATTGCTCTATGTGAATATGTAAACATCTTTTCCTAATGCGAATTCAAATGTCTTTTTCCTGATGCAAATGAAAATGTCTTTTTCTTGATGCAAATGTTCCATGCAATTATGCAAATGCAAATGTCCATCTTAGGGATGGAGATGTCTATAATGATACAAGTATAAATACCTTTTTCCTGATGCTAATGTGAATATGTTGATGCATATGCAAAGTTCCTTGCCATGATGGAAAAGTACATTCCTTTTACTTGATGCAAATGCCTCTATAAAGATGCAAGTGCTAAGATTCTTTTTTCTTCTTATTTTTTCGAATTTCATTTCTATTGATTTCTCATTGCTCATCAAGTTAGTTTTTCAACTTTCTTTCAAAAAGTCTCCTCTTGCATTTTTTCATGTCCTTTTCTTTAGTCCTTCACCTATCTTCCTTGTGGTCTCTTTACCAATTTCTACTTTCTTTAATTTTTCTAACAAGCCTTCTTGATTTTCTTCTTGTTTTCAACATGCTTTTTTTTTTATTTTCCTTTGCAACATACAACATGCAACATATATTTTAAATTTGATTGCAAAATCAAAAGGACAAATTATTATGTTTCTCCTAAAAAATCTTTTTCCTTTTTCTTATTTCTTTGATGAAAAACATTTTTCTTTCTTGAACACAAACCAGTCTAAAAATTTTCACCATTTAATAATTTCCTTTTATACCAAACATAGTTTTCTTATTTTTCACAAAAATGAATGATTAGTTATTCAAAATTTTTTAAAATAATACAACAAAAATGCCCCACATAACTCAATCTCATGATTAAAAAAAATGAAATATTTCAAAAAGTGACTTTCAAGTCTCTTGAGAATTTTCACTATTATGGATGAAAGAGGTGACCATTTCCTTTTTAAAACAAATTGATTGTTTATTGAAGTTTTAGTTCATTCAACAATGCTTCATCATTAGAAGGGAACAAAAGGGTGTATATTTTCCCATACAGGCTTACAAATAAAACATAAGTTTTCTAAAAATGTGAATCCCTTGAAAACCAAACTTGTTCAACACTTCCTTAAATATCCAAATATGGCATTTTGATAAATGTCAAGGTTAGCTGTAACAGGCTCAAAATTTTGGAAGGTTATTTAGAATTGAGGAAATAAGGTTTAAATTTTCAAAATCAACCTTTTTTTTATGCATTTCAAACTTTTGGGACCTTGCATTCTTAGATTTTTCAAGAGTTTAAGTCATTTCTTATTGACTCTTATTATTTTTCTTGGTATTAGGAATGGTTTCAAAATCTTCAAAGTTTGCTTTAGATTGCCTTTTTTTAAGTTTTGACTCTAGAGCCATATATTTTTCTTTTCTTCTTCTTTTTTATCTTTTTTTTATTTTTTTTATGATTACATCTTGCACTTAAGAACTCAAACTTACACAAAATGAGCTAATGGTGGAAATAGGTAATTAGGTAATAAAGAAAGAAGAAAAAGGTTTATTGATTTTATAGTCGTTCCTCAAAGAGAAACTATTCAATTTTAAGCATTCACACTTGATCCAATATTGACTTTTCTAAAGATGTAATGTGGGCTAAGGCTTGGGATTTCTAAAGAAAGGAATAGATAAGCCCAAAATAAGTGTCCTTAAGGCTTTAAGGCGAACCGTATGATGGCTGGAAAGAAAGACGACCTCACCTTCTCGTAGATGGTGTCAGTGAGAGCAACTTTAGTATCCCCCGTTGACCTTCTTTTTTAGATAGAATCTTCAATGAGTGGAAACAAGCAACCTTACTAATGAAGGTGCTTGTTGAGTAAGGCCGGCTTTAGAGCCCAAGCCCCTTTAATATGATGAGAAGAAGAGGGGCCGCCCTCTTTTCTTTTCCGCACCAATCCTTATTTACTACTCAATCTTTTTTTGGGTGTATAGCTCAGTTGGTAGAGCATTGGGCTTTAAGGGTGATTAAACCAATGATCATTGTTTTTCATTTAAAGGATTCACTTTGAGGCATTTTTCCTTTCATTTTTTCATTTTTTTGCTCAATCATTTTATTTCTTTTTCTTTTCCCATTTTTTCCTTTTTTTTTAATTTCTCTTTTCTCATTTCTTTCATTTTCTTTCCCATTTCTTATTTTCTCATTCTTTCACTTTTTATTTTCTTTTTTTTTAGTGGATTTAAAACTTTTAGAAACTTGTATTGGACATTTACCCCCAACTTATAGAGTTTCTTCTTAGATTTTACAATACTTAACCTCTATATACATCCCTTTTTGCCCCTCAATATGAAGAGTGATTCTTGGTCAAAGTTTATTTTAAAAAATTTTATCAAGCTCAAAGGGGTATCATAGGATAAATTTTTATATTTGTGAAAGAATGATGAAAGATGACCATTATCATCTCAAGTATAGTTACTCAATTTTGAAGAGCAATTCATTTTGGAAAAAGGTTTAAATGAAAATATATTTTTTATTTAGGATTTTCCTGGTCTTTCTAACTTTTTTTGGACTATCTGGTTTTCTCTCCTTGGTTTCTTCATAAATTTTTTTAGATCCTTTAATTTTTAGATTCATTTAGATGCCTCAAGTGCATGATGTCACAATAAAAAATTTTCTTTTTTTCTTTTTCTCTTATTTTCTTTCTATTTTTTCTTTTGCTTTTTTTTTTACATCCCGTATCATAATTCAAGAAAAATGTCTCATCTTGACAAATCACCCCTAATGAAGGTTAATGCAAGGAAAAGGGTAATATGGAATGAACTTGTTTAAGGTGTCCAAGAGTTCATGTCATTCCATACAAAAAAGAATAGGTCAATTATAACTCAAGTTGTCTTAAGAGTAATAAGATATTTTTTTGTCAATGTCCTTAAAACATTGCACAAGAATAATTTTGGTGTCGAAAACTACAAGGCTGGTACATTTAAGGTCATCTAAAGAAATTTGGGTAGCAATTTTTTAAAGCTATAGCATAGCTTTAACATTAACCAAACTACTTGCATTTAGAATCTTCGAATAAGCGTCATTCTTATTCAATTTTCTAAAAATCCAAAATTTTAAATTAACTGTTTCATTGTTCATTATTGAGGAAAAGATTATCATCTATTTTTGGTCTTAGTATGATTAAGTGAAAATTTAGTTCATAAAATTTGAATGTATTTGAAAAGTTAAGGTTTTTGTGTAATTTTCATTCAAATGGGCTTGGCCATAAAACATTCAAGATGGAAAAGTAGGATTGGTCCATAATGACTACCAATTCTTTCGAGCCTTTTTTCATTATTTAAGAAAAATCTCATTTTTATTTTTTATTATTTTTTCATCATTTTCATTTTTTATTACGATTTTTTTAGATCGCGAATTTTCATACAAAAAATTCTAAAGAATCGATTTTTTCCAAAATAAAATCTAACAATATTAATCTAAATAATTCTAGTGACACCATATACATGGCATGCAAAAAATAAAAGTTCAAAGGTTAAAAGAGAAATATCTTATCTTGACCATTCAAAACTTGAATCTTCCTCCTATATCTCAACTCTTTACATTTCATAATTTGGCAGAGTAAACTTCCATTGTTCCATAAGTTCCAAAGTCAAAATATCGCTTTTGATGAGATCCTCAACCATTTTCTTTAACTACTCATATTTTTTGATCAAATGGCCAATTACCCCCATATGATAACCACATTTACTATTAAGATCATAACTCATTGCCCAAGGATTTAGTGTTGCTTTCAAAGGCATAGGAGTTAGGTATTGGCTTTCATTAGAAAGGCAAAAGATGAGAAATGAGGCTTGGGAGTTTCTCTTGCCCATCTCTTGATCTTTTTTGGCTTATTGTTGGTTAGGTGTTAGGCCTAAATTTAGGGATAAAATTGTAAGTAGGCATTTAAGGATGGGGATTTGCTTGAAAGCCTAAATGTTAGGCTAGTTGACAAAGATATGGACTTTGGGAAATATTGCCTATGACTAGGAAATAGGGTTGATGAAAAAACAAGGATTGCATGGGATAAAGCTCCTAGATAGATGCTTTTCAAGTATGACCACTTGCACTTCCCCTTCATTCTTTTCTGATTTATTACCTTTTTCAACATCATTCGCATCTTTTAACTTAATCATGCCATTCTTAATTGCATTTTCTATCATTTACTTAGAAGTCACCATGTCAGTAAAGTTTTTAGAGATTCTCGATCATTCTTTCTTAATAGGGTGTTGATAAATAGAATAATGATTTTTTCTTTATCAGGGGTGATTGTACTTGGGCAACTACATCTCTCAACCTTTGAGCATATTCCTTAAAGCTTTCATCAACTCTCTTTTGCATGTTTTGTAAGGACAATCCATCAGGTGCCAAGTCAATCACATACTTATATAGTGAAATAAAAGCCTTGGCTAGGTCTATCTAGAAATGAATATTACTCTAGTTTAACTAAACATACCACCTTACTGCAAACCTTATAAGATGTTATTGACAATAGTGAACTAAAAGCTTGCCATTTAAGTGTGCCTCATCATTTTTCAGCAATATATGGTGATGTGTGCCAAAAGGCATTTTGTTCCATCATAATTCTTAAACTTTAGGACCTTAAATTTGGATGGTATGACAAGTTCAAGTAATAGACTTAGTTTACTGGCATCAACACTTCCATATACATTATGTCCTTCAATTGCCTTTAGTCTCTCATTCGGCAGTTCATACTTACTCCTTATCTCTATATTTTTTGCTAATTCAAACACCTATTTTAATTTTTTTTATTCTTTAGGATCATCTATATTAGGCATCGTAATGGGATCATAATAAGTAAAGTCGAGATTGACATTTATTTGAATTGAGGATGGTCTAGCAGAAGTACCAATATGAGTGTAAGGTTGGTGGTTTGCTAATGGTGCTTATGTAGTATGAAAATTTTGAGCATAAAGATGTATGAACCTAAGTGGGTACAATGGTTTTTTAATAGCAACTTCTTTCCTCATCCCAGATGTTTCAACAATTCTCTTTCCTTTTGAAAGCCCTAACATTATCTAATTCAACGCCATTAACTGTCTTTCAAAATCCTATCATATTTCCATAACTCTTTCCCTTATCTCTTATTGATCTTATTCAATCCTTTATATTCTGATCCTACAATTTTCCATGTTGTGAACAAAATTACTCTCAATAGATTTAGTAAGAAATTAGCATTATTGAACCTTATTCTTCGAAAAAAGCGAGATCAACTCCATTTTTCATGATGATGAATGTGCCTAACATGATCATGGATTCATAAATGATGCATAATGCTATTTAGATGCATGGATGCTTAGAAGATGAATATTTATACACATACAATGCCTAAGTGACAACAATCATATCACCTAAGTAAATGTGTATGCATGGGAAACAACATGATGTTACAATGGTGGTGAATTGTGTTCACATGAACTGCAATTTGTATAACGCACATTTTATAGAATCATATCATTCATGAATCTACATGCATGAAATACAATAACATACTACATGAGTAATGAGATGCGTGCTTATGATTGATGAAATATACTCATATGAAATGCACTGACATATTATATGCATGAAAAATGTTTAAATATGTAGACACCTAATTTTGTTAAGCCAAATTATGGCCAATTGTGAAGTCATTAAAATCCGACCTAGTTCAAATCTAACATTTCTTTAATTTTAATAAGTTTTCAAAATCAAATTTGAGACCAATTTGAATCAAATGCTTTAAAGTCAAATTTGATCAAACTTGATTAAACAAAGTCAAACTTAATCAAAATTGGTAAAAAATAGTCAAATCGGATTGAACTCGGGTTAATCTTTTAAATTTACAGCAAAATGGGATTAACAAGGATGGGAATCAAAGTCTATGATTTTAATGCATGGAAAACTTTGATTACACTTTGGGAAAAGCAAAATTACTAAAATGCCTTTCAAGGGTATTTTTATAATTTGACCTTTTCAAAGTTGGATTTTCATGAAAACTTTCATATATCATTTAAATATTATTTTATCAATTATGATGCATCAAATGATTGCACCCTGAGAGGTATGAAATTATCAAAATACTCTTAAGGGTATTTTTGTTAATTTGATCTTTTTTACTTCAATTTTGGTGAAACGCTTTAGATTATGGTTGTGCATTAAAAACCTTATCGCACCTCGTAAGGTTTGAAATTACTAAAATACCTTTAAAGGATATTTTTGTAATTTAACCTTTATGAGGTCAATTTTTCACAAAAGGCTCATGATCATGTTTTCACATTATTTGATGATTTTTGATGCATTAAAAACATTGATCGCTCTATAGAATGTGTAAAATTACTAAAATAACCTAAAAGGGTAATTTTGTAATTTAACCTTCCCATGAAACTTTTATATCCTAATTTCATATTATTTTAAGATTTTTGGTGCTTTAAAATCACAAAAATTAAAAAGGGATCATGTGTCTCTAAGAGAATTGCATAAAAGGCAAAAACCTTTTAATGGAAGATAAAATGGTTTTTTACATTAGTTCTTATAGCATTAAAAATGCAATCTTTAGCCAATAAACCTTTTGAGCCATGGGATAATCTTAAAGGGCATAATCCACAGGTGAAATATGGTTCCTTGCAAAATAAACAAAGGAGAACGGATATCCATTAGATGGAAAATGCACCTAAAGGCTTACATACATTTTGCATGATATATTTATTCATCTTTAGGGCTAGAAGAAGAAGAGAAGGCTATTGGAAATTGGTGGAAAAAATAGGGAAAAATAGAAAGAAAAATAGAAAAAAATTGGAAAGGCTTGTGAATGTATAATTTCTACTAGTTTTTCTCATTGCATTTCATATCATTATTCATAGTTTTCATATTATTTATCTTTTAATTTTTCTATTTTTTGAGAAAATCTATAGTTGTTCATCTCTTTAAATTCAAGCTTGATCTAGGTTTTCAACCAACTAATCAATAGTTGTGTTTTGAAGCAAGGAATGATAAAGTAAACATCAAAATCTACCATTAACAACCATTAAGAGATTTGGCCAAGCATTGCTTCACCATGGTTGAACATCATCTTGATCCTTCTTAAATGTTTTTCTTGCTTCCAATAATGTTCATGAATGATTTGAGTGTTATTCCATATGTTTAATGCATGTATGATGGTTAGTTTCGTAGTTTGTGTGTAGTGTTTACCTACGTATGTATATTCTCATGGTTTCCTCACTAGTTAGTTTATTACATGTTTGATAAAATTATTTTGATGATAAAAATGCCTTTACATTATAGTCTAATGAGTGTTTGTAATGATTTAACTAAAAAAATGATGGATGATTATGGTTTCACCATAGGGGCATTCGGCTAAGGAATTCTTATGCTTGGCTGAACCTCCCTTCCTTGAATGATGACCAGACGTTGCTTGTTTCATATATGTTTGCTTGTGTTCTTGCTTCGTTCTTTAAGTTTTTTGTGTGTTTGATCAAATTTTCAAGGAATAAGAATGTTAAATTAGTGATTTTTGTGATTTTGTGTTATTTGCATGTTTTAATTAAAAAAAAAATGGTGGAACATGTTTTTATTTTTTTTAAACCTTTGATGTTTGATTCATTTTCATCATATTGTTACATATATGTTTAGTCTATAATATGCTTGCTTTCATACACAGTCTATGCATTAAAAATTGTACTTTATTAATAGCATTTTGGTAATTTTTATCACATTATTCCCATGCACCAAAGCTTATATTTTTATCAATGGCATTTTGATAATTTTGTTACAAGCATCAAAGTTTGCATTTTTATCAATGGCATTATGATAATTTTGTTTCTTGCATTCCAAACCCCTAAATTCAAACTCCAAACTAAAACCCTAAATTCCAAACCCAAAATCCAAACCTAAAACCAAACCCCAAACTCTAAAGCCTAAATCTTAAATCCTAAATCCAAACCTTAAAACCAACTCCCAAACTCTAAAACTTAAAACTTAAACTCTAAATCCTAAACCTAAAACCAAGCCTCAAATCTTAAACCCTAAATCTCAAACCTAAAACCAAGCCCTAAACCTAAACCCTAAACCTTAAATCCTAGACCACAATCCTAAACCCTAAACTAAAACCCTAACCCTAAATCTTAAAACCAAAATCCTAACCTAGACCCTAAATTAACCCTAAACCAACCCCCAAATTTGAAAACCAACTTGATCCCATTCATGCAATTGCATTTCATTTTTTTTTGTCACTTGCATTATTTAATTGTCATGCATTCATCGCATATTATTTTGTTCATGCATTCCATGGATATGTTTTTTGAATGAGGTTTATTTTTAAGAAAAAATGTTTTAAAACAAAATGACATCTCAAATAAATAGCCTTTGAGATTTGGCATAAATATAAGGGACTTTCAATGATTATCATTTATGCAAGCTACCATCTTGATTATTATATGGGGCAATTTGAAAACTTCTAAGTTAAAGATATTTTTTAAGCTTTACCTAAATATAAGAGAATGGAAGAAGTGTCTTGATACTTAGGACTTTTTCATTTTAATCCAAAAAAATTGTTTTGCTTTCCAAAAAAAATGATTTAAAAATGATTTGTTTTCAAAAGAAAAAGAAAAAAAATTGATTTTTGGAATAAACAAAGGAACTAGTTTATAAACAGTAAAGTGGACCATTTTTTATCAAAATCTAAGGATAACATACAATTAATTAGTACCGTCTTCAGTAAGTGCATAAAGATGCTAATCCTTACCTATGCATAACTAACTCCCAGACTCAACTCTAATTTTCTTGGACCGTAAAATGTACTTTTAGTATACTTTAAACTCGTTTTAAATGTTTTATTAAAAGAAAAAAAAATTTGATAGCCAATTATACCCTAAAAAAGATTAGAAGTGACTCATTGTTGTGGTTTTTATTGAAAATGTTTTTTAACCCTGTTTCTTTTCATTCCCTAAGTCTAATAGTTGAGTTCCCGGGCCCATATGTCGTAACAAAATGAAATGTAATACATGTGTTATGCAAACCCAATGAAATTGATATTGCCATTAAGATGTGTATGAGGTGGAGTGTAGCTGCTACCTTTTTTATTTCCAACTTAAAAAACATGATAAGAAAACATGTAAAAAGGATCAAATGAAATGTAAAGGATGAAATAACGTTCAAACTCAAAACTCTCTTTTTTCATTTTCTTTGAAGAGGAAAAATTCAAGACACAAAAAAAGAAAAAAGAAATCACATAGAATGACTAGAATTCAAAGATTTTTCTTGTTTTTTCCATTTTTGTTTTTTATTAGGCCCAAAAATAAAGAATTTAAGATTTTTTTTTTGTGTTTGTTGGATAATACTATTTTTTTCTTTAAAAAAAAAACATTTATTGAATATGCCAATTTTGGACCAACTCTAAATGAATTAAACTATATGTCAAAAGAAAAAAAATTTTGAAAGAATTTTTTTCTTTTATTATTCTTTTTTTTAATTTTAGTTTTATTTGCACCATTATTACCCTTAAATACAGAGAGTGTTCTGTCATGTGACTTATTTAGAGTAATTTCTAAAGAGTGTGTGTGGCATAGCTCTACCTAAGGCTAACTCTTTAGGGTTCATAATATGTTGCACTGGGAATTGAGCATCTAAAGGTTTTCAAATTATTCCACACATCATCGTCTATCCCAAAGTAATAAGGCACCCTGATCCTCACCCTTTACAGGCTACAAGAGCAAAAGATTCAATTAGAGTGAGAGTGTTTCACTAGCCATTGCAGAGGTTTACACTTCATGAAAGCGTAGCTACTTTGCTTCTTCCTAAAAAGGGTTAGAGCCCGAATATAGAGCTTATGCATATAATATAATGTAATGTAAGTATAAGTGGAGGAACATACAAACTTTTCACATTTTCCTAAAATACCCTATCCTAAATGCCCCACAATTATTAAAAACAGTATAAATAACAACAATTTAAATAAATTGCATGATTAAAATATGCATAAAATGTAGAACACACACATATATTTTTTAAAAAACTCATTGGAAACAAGGAAATTAAAATGAAAACACATTTTTTTCATTTTTTCCAAAATTTCCCAATTTTTTTTATTTTTTATTTTTTCACTTTTGTAAGAAAGCAAGAAAATTAAGATCAAGGACTGAAGATTAAATACTAACTTTGACCAGTACACTAAAATTTAGGTTAACATGCAATCAATCTATAGCTTAACTCTCTAAAAATGTGTCTTTAGTGGAGTCACTAAGCTGTCGCAATGTACAGGTTTAGGAACCTGACCGTTGGACTTGTGGAAAGACAGGGTACAATGAGCTAAAAAGCATTTTCAATAAAACCAAAATCATGGAGTTGCCACCAATCTTTTTTAGGGTGTGATTGGTCACCCAAAAGTTTTATTCTTTAGTAAAACATTTAAAGCATTTTAAATTTTATTAAAAGAATATTTGTGGTCTACAAAAACATAGTTGGATTTGGAAGTTGGTTATGCGTTGGGAGGGATTAGCACCCTTACAGCTATCAAGTATAATACCAATTAATTGCCTGTTATCCTTGAATTTTTGTGAAAAATGATCCTATTGTACTGTTTATAAATTAATTCTTTTCTTTCACTTTTTATTCCAAAAGTTAAAAATCTTTATATATATATATATATATTTTTGAAAGGAAATCATTTTAAACTTTTTGAGGAATAAAATAATTTATTTTCGAATCAAGAGAAAAAATCCTAAGTATCGAGATACTTCTTCCACTTTTCTATTTTTAGTTTGAGATCCAAAAAAGCCTCCAACATCTCGTATAAGTGGTAATTGTTAAGAGCCTCTATATTTAGGCCAGATCTTAAAGATTATTTTTACTTTAGATATTGTCTTATTTAAAAAGACTTTTCATGAAAAACCTCATTTCATAAAACATATGCATGGTATGCATAAACATAACAATATAATATATATATATATATACATGATAATGAAAAATGAATGACAAAATGTAAAAGCATGACAATTTAATAATGCATGTAAAAATAAAATAAGCTGTGAATGCATGAAGGGATCAAGTGTTGGATTTGTGATTTGGGGCTTGGTTTCGATTGAAAGTTGGTTTAGGGTTTTGGGTTGGTTTAGGATTTAAGGTTAGGTTTTAGAGGTTATGGTTAGAGTTAGGGTTTTAAGGCCTAGGGTTTGGGGTTTAAAGTTTAGGGTCTTGGATTTGGTTTAAAGTTTAGGATTTAGGGTATAGATTTTAAAGGTTAAGGTTTAGGTCTATGGTTTTATGGTATAGGATTTTAGGGTTTAGGGATTTGGTTTTAGGGTTTAGAGTTTAGGATTTGATTTGCATGCGGAATACATGTACCAAAATAACCAAAATACCATTAATAAAAGTGCAACCTTTGATGCATAGAATATCAATGAATATGAAAATAGATATATTACTTAGGCATAGTTAAAACTACATCATAAACTAAACATGCATGCAACAACATTGCAAAAATGGATAAAAAACCAAGGGTTTCAAGACAAAGAAAGGTTCAGCCAATTTCATGTTGGATTGTTTTGGCCAAACACTAAAGACATGTTCTCTGCCTTTTTTGTTTTAAATCAAACACATACAAACAAATAAAAAATTCACCAAAAAGGTTACTAATTGAACATTTTTATTCATTGGGGATTTCATTGAGCACATACAAAGCAAAAAAAAAAAAAATCAAAACTCAAGCAAACATGATATTAGCAACATTTAGCCATATAACATAAAGAGAGGTTTGGCCAAGCATGGGAAGAAAGCTTGGTCGAATACTCCTCATGGTTATTCTCAAGCATTTATTCAATTATCTAGCTAGAACATGCATCAAACACTTATAAAACTATCATATGAAAGCAATTCATCATAAAAAATTTTCATCAAACATGTAGTAAACTACTGAAAAAAAATATTACAAATATAAAATCTAACCAAACATACCATGCGGCCTACAAAAATAATTAACAAGCATGCAATTACCACATAATATAATATCAAAATCGTTGAGATACATTATTCAAAGCAAGGAAAACATATAAAATGGCCCAAAAAAGGTTTAGCAATGGAAGATTGGAGGTTTGGCCAAACCTCCATTTAGGCATTCAATGGTGGAAAATTTCTTTTCCTTGATCCCTTTTGTTTTAAGCACTGCCTATTGATTAGTTGGTTGAATTTTTAGATCAAACATGGAGTTATGTAGGAAAACAACAATGGATAATGTTGTTCCTCTTTGAAAAATTCAAAAATCAAAGAAAACTAATATGAAAGGTTTTAATGCATCAAAACACAAGAAATAATTACAAAATATGAATTGAAGCATTTTGCAAAAACCCTGACCGCAGAAAGGTCAAATTACAAAAAACCTATAAATGGTGTTTTAGTAATTTCACACCTCTCGATGTACGATCAAGGTTTTTAATGTACAAAAAATCATAAATTAATAGTTAAACATAATTTGAAAGTTTTTTACAAAAAAACCAATTTTGAGAAAATCAAATTACAAAAATACTCTGAAGGGTATTTTGGTAACTTTTACTTCTCGAAGTGCAATTAGTGTTTATAGTGTAGTAAAATCACCAATTTCAATTCTAAACCTCATTGATCCATTTAGTTATGAATTTTGAAAATTAACCTAAGTTTGACCCAATTTGACTAATTTTGATAAAGTTTGATTTTATTTGACTAAGTTGACCAAGTTTGACCTTAAGATTTGGGTTAAATTGGTCATAAATTGGATTTTAAAACTTGTCAAAATAAAATGAATGTTGGATTTGAATTGGGTTGGGTTTTTAAGGCCTCACAACTAGTTAAGTTCTGTTTGGAAAAAATTAAGTGTTTACGCAAAATTACCCATAATTAGGACACATGAGAGATCATTTCTTACAATGCTTTTTAGATTAATACGAAGTAAAAAAATTTCACAAAAAAAAATTACTCTTCTTATTTCAACTAAAAAATTCTTTTATGTTTTTTTATATAATTTTGAAAAAAAAAAAAGATTTTTACCCCATTTGTTTAAATAAAAGTTTCTTTCATGTTATAGATAAATTCAAAACCAAGTTGTTTTGTATTTCTTGTGTTCTCACATATTTTTTAAAAAAATAAAGAGAGTTTTGGAACTGATCGAGTTATCTAATGAGTCTTGTAAAAATTATCTAATAAAAAGTTCCTAAAAAAGAAAAAAAGTGAAAATTAAGGATTTAGAATAGGTAAAAAGAAGTGAAAAAATGTGATTTTTATATTTAGGGTTTTATGCATAAGAAATTCCATTTGTAAAAATATTTACAAGAACCTCAGAGCTTTTAAAACATAGGAAAAAGAATATGTTTAAAGAGTTTGAGAAAAGGTCAAAACTAACGTTTTAAAAGAGTTTTCGATTCATAATATTTGCCGTCCTTGTGATTTAAAACTTATTATTTTCTAGTCTATACGTGCTAGTCTTGGATAAAAAAAAAAAAAAGAGTTCTTTTTTATGAAATAAAAAGCTTTTCAAACATGGCAATGGATTAATATTTATGGAGGTCCAAAGTAAAAGCAAAATCTAGTTTAAGAGAGGACAATTTAGTCTTATTTTATGGCCATCTATGGAGGTTCAAAACCTCCTCTTTTTGGCTTGTATTTGCTTTGGTTTTTTAATAATAAGCAAAAGCTTTTGAAAATATGAAAAAGTGAGAGATAAAAAAAAAGATTTGGAAAAGGTTCAAAACTAGTTTGTCATAGGGATTTTTTATTCTATTTAAGAGGGGCTATTTTGGAATAAATGAAACCCTTGATTTTATTCTTTTCATTCATCAATTTTAATAAAGGTTTTGGTTTGTTATACTGATTTGTTATCTATTTTACATGTGAAGTTTATTTTTGTTCTATTGTCATTGTAGATACTATATTTAGTAGAGGATCTAAAATCGGTTGGGCTTGGATTCGATCCAAGTTTAATTGTCAAATTGTGTTTTTATTTTATTTTTATTTATCTATATATATACATATATTTATATATATTATTTATTTATCTTCTCTACTTCATTTTATTTTATTTTTATTTTTTATCTAGTTTATTTGTGGTTTACCTTTAATTATATTTATTTATTTTTTTCTTATATTTGTCTAATTTTTTTAATTATTTGGTTATTTAGAAAAAAAGGAAAGAGATAATTGAAAAAAAAAAGAAAAAAATTTAAATGGCCAAAAATCAATTAGGAGGAATGGCAACCATAAATGTCAACTTTTCAAGATAAATTTTATTTTTTTCATGATAATCCTTAATTTTAGAAATGAAATCAATCTTAAACTCTGCCAATTTATCCATATAAAATAGGCATGTACTGAACATAGAAGATACACAGCAATAAGAAAACAAATCACAGAAACACATTGAGAAAAAATTCTATAGTTTGAAGATTGCAAGTTTTCAAGTATTTTTGAAGATTGTTAAAGAATTAAGAGATAAAACGAGGTTGAAAGATCAACTAAGTGAAAAGAAGTTTTCTATAATTTTTTTTTTGAAATTGTTTGGAAAAATCTAAATTTTCAATTAAATTTTCCAGTCAATTTCAAGTTTGACAACAAGATTTCAGCCAAATTCCCAATTTTTGATGAGAATCCAACACCCATTTTTGGCATCAAACCTAGATTTTTGCATAACTTCAGTGAACTTCGGCCAACTTTGCTATTTTTGGTCACCTACGACCATACCTAGAGAGAGGAGTAAAAAAAAAAGTTAGAGAGAAAGTAAAGATTTGAAAACTGAAAAAGAAAGGAAAATTTTGGCTTTTATAACCAAGCCAAAACGCGGCATTTATGTAACCTAGAGTTCGCATGTTTTATCAAAATGCCAACCCGTCTAGCTGCGTGACCCATTTTGCAACCCGTTTCCCTTAGCTGTGGGTGAGCTGAGCTGAACAGTGTTCTGAACTGTTCCAAGTCGCCAGTTTGTGTCTACAACCAATCTCTTTTTAAACCACCAAGTAGAGCCATGTTTCTGGTAACTTTTTTTTGTTTCCATTTTTATTTATTAATGTGTTCATTTATGCATTAGGTTATTTGTAATTATTTTTCTCTTCATTTAAAAAATATAATAATGATAGTATTTAAAAAAATAATAAAAACTTTAATAACATATTTGAATGTTTAAAATTTTTTAAAATCCTACCAATATATTAAAAGATTTAGATTGAAAAGAATTAAAAAAAAGAATTTTTGGTGTACCTTACTAAGTAAGGTTTAAATTTAAAAAACAATGACTAAAATAAAATGAGACAAAATAAAATCTTACCAATATATTGGAGGACTTATGATCTTATTTTTAGAAAGATAAGGTTTTACTAACATATTGAAAAAAGCTTCTGAATTTTAATAAAAATTAAATTTTTAAAATAATAGTTTTCAAAAAGACCTTACCAACATATTAGAGGGTATTTCATTTTATTTTTAGAAAATAAAATTTTATCAGCATATTCAAAAACATTATGATTTTTAATAAAAATCAAGTAAAAAAATAATTTTCATGAAATCCTATCAACATATTGGGGGATAATTTTGAGAGAAAATCTTACCAACATATTGAAAGATATTTTTGAAAATAAATTTTAAATTGGATTTTGAATTCCCATTAATGGAATTATTAGGAGTGTTGCAAATAGCAATTTCTTTGTAAATTCCTGGGTGAGAAATCTTTTTTAAATTTTACCAAAATATTGAAGAATTTAGATAAGAATTTTCGATATCAAGGTTTTAAGTTCCACTCGATGCTAAGTAAAAGTTTTTAATAAAAACTAAATGAATCCAATGACAAAGCCTCTTTAAAGTGTGACAAATAGTCTTCTTGAGTACTCTTGATATGAGGAAATATTTTTAAGTTATTACCAACATATTTGAGTAATTTAAAAATAATTTTCAATAATTAATTATCTGAAAAGATTTTTGAAGGCTTTGGATAATATGAAATCAATCGGTACCATCCTTGGATTGTTGTTGTAGGGGTGCTATAACCTTTCCTGCATGTAATCATACTCCCGAACCTAGTTTTAATTTGTACACTAGAATATATCTTTTAAAGATACCTAAGTCAAGCTTTGGATCTCTTTTTAAAATGGGATAGATTTAGTTAAGTGACCAATTGCATCTAAATAAAAAAGATTAGTGGCAACCTCAAAGTCTATGTCTAGCGATAGGTTTACGAATCTAACGTTATGATAGTTTAGTGACTCCACTAGGAATAAGCTGAGGGTTAGGCTAGTAAAGTCACATTATCCAAGCCTAACTTAATAAAATTGATAATTTTATTTTAAATGTTTTATTTACTTTTCATGTTACATATTGTCATCAACTTGCATATGCATAACATGAGTTTTATACTTACGCTTTATCCCTTAGGAGAGAGTAAACTACTTATGTTCTTGTGAGATTTGATGTCTCTGCATGGGCTAGCGAAACACTCTCACTCAAATTAGATTCTTTTTGCCTGTAGTCTATGATAGGCAAGGATTGTGGTGCTTTACTAATCTATCATGGACAATGATGTAAGAAACATTTTGGTAACCATTAGATTCAAATCTGAAACACTCATATAGCGAGCCATAATAGACTTAACCCATAGGTAGAGTCATATCTTTCTTTTTTGTATAATTGAACCAAAATTAGGACACATACCTTTTGTTACAGGTGAGTTGCACTAACTTGTTTTGCCTTTTTCTTTCTTTATATTGGATGTTAATTTTGTTCTTGTTTGTTACTTCCTTTTTACATGAATCATGTTAGCATCAATAGGATTACAATTATTTTTCATTCATTTTATGCATCTCATTTATTCATAAATCATCGTTATTCATGAAATGCATTCAGGATATCATTACATAACATAGCAATCCTTTGTTTTATTTGGGGTAGCAATTTAGAAGACATGGGTGGCTAGTTAGAGGCATAGATCTAGGCCTTGGAACTCAACTAAGAAGAATTTGAGCATGACCTACAAGAAGTAAAAATGCAACTGGCCAAGTTGTAGAAAGGGTTGAAAACCTTAAAACAACCCATTCTTAAGAATCCTCATCAATTCTAGTTCATTTATGCATTAAACAATCTTGTGTTAGGATCAAAAAGCCCTTTACAATATTAATCCTTGTGAAGTCATGCTAAAGCATCTGATGGCCTAAGAAAAAATCAAGTTAAAAAAAAAGTAGAAGAGATAGGGCCTTCTAACTTTGCCTAACCTCCATAGATTAGCTTATACCCAAATCCTTATCCCCAACCAGTTCTCCCTTAATAATTTTTTTTGGCAACCAAAACAAGATTTTCTCCTATTCAACCTTCACAGATTGGCCTAAGCCTATAATATTTCCTAATTATGAACAATGCTTTTTAAAATCCTAGTGCTTATCAAACAATCCCGCATCCAAGTTTTCCAATGAATCCTCAAGCATATACATTAATCCTACTCCAAAACCCATTTTTGTAAGTCTAATAATGGCTCAACCTAAAAAATGATCAAGTAAAAAAAAGAGAGAGCCATCATTGATCCAATACCTTTGACTTACACTAAGTTATTATCACAATTCCTCAAAAGCCATTTGATCGTACTAGTTCTTTTAGAGCCATTAAAACCTCCTTATCTTAAATGGTTTAATGCTTGTTAGCCTTAAATTGATCCTTTTTTTAAAATGACAAAACATTAAGCTAAATAAGCCTTATCAAGATTTTGAAAAAGATTTATTTAGTATATGTTCTTAAGTTTTATATTTTGGTACTACATATATAATATGTTTTTCAAAGTGTAAACAAACCTATCTTTATTTTCATATTTCTCAAACCAAATCTATCTTTAAAGATTATTTATTTGAGCTTAAATGAAAGTCTAATTGCTGTTTTTAAAGTGAACTTATTCATTTTGGACTTAATACAATTTTGATAATATTAGTTTTGAGAAATAGATTAACTTAAGAAAGTTGTTTTATAAGAACAAAGTTTTCCAACATTGAACTTGTTTTATTTTTGTTGTATTAATTCATAAAGCTTTAATATTTAAATTTTATATGGTTGGAAAGCTCTTTGAGTCTACTTTCTAATGGATTAAACAAAATCAAAATCCATATTTTTTAAGAAAAGATTTTGAATTTTTACTAGACATTTTATAGTTGTCTAAAAATTGCACAATGGGTAGTTTTGAAAATTTACTATAATTTGTATACAATGAATTAGGTGATGAATTTTATATGAGTAGAGAGCCCTTTAAGTCTAGTTTCTAAATCTTGAAACAGTTTTTGATTTAGATTTGTATAACTTAAGATATGATCAAATTAGTAAATAGAGTACAAAATAAGAGACAAGCACCCTACTAGATAGGATCGATCCCCTAAAAAAGGGATCAATTGGTTTTTTATTTTGCTCTAAGATTTGAAAAGGGATCGATCACCCAGACTAAGGGATCGATCACTTGAAAAAAGGATCAATTGGTACCAAAAAGGGATCGAACCCCTATGCCTAGAAATACTCTAACAACTAGTTTTTTCAAGTTTCCAACAGGCATTTCTTCTTCTAAACCATCCCCAATGGCTAGTTATTCAATTCCTTTATAAATTAGGTACTCCAACACACAAAGAAAGTTGATGAATCAAGAGAGTAAGAACCAACAAACTATATTTTCATTATCTCAAAGAATCAAAGTTGTTAGAGCTTAAAATCTATATCTTTTGTATTTGTTGTATCCAAGCTATATTATGCTGTTTCATTCATCAAATTTCTTTTTAATTTATTAGGCAAACACTTAGCCTTGGAAAGGTGTTTTAAGTTTGCTTTTCTATTAAGAGATTTTGTAATCAAGAGATGAGATATCTTCTTGAATTTGTGAGATTAAGAGGTTGCTATTTAACCTAGAAAGTAAAAAGTGTAAGGTTTCTATCTTAAGCCTTAAAGAAAAAAAGATAGAGTTGTATTTTCAATTCAAGAATAATGGATTGAAGCCTTGGTGTGGACAACCAAGAGAAAGAATGTAGGTGCCTTGTAGAGAAAGATCGAACCTCTATAAATCTTTATGTTTGAGTTTTCTATCCCTATCTATTTATTTTGATTATAGTTTATATTTGCTTATAGTTCATCAATTTATTGTTATTTGCATCATATATTAATTTTAATTTTTCATTCAATTATTTTGAAATCATTATTTGAGAAAAAATTGAAGAAATCCAATTCACCCCCTCTTAGATCACCATCTTATCTAAATCCATAATAGCACTAGGTTCTTAAAGTTGAAATATAAGATCAGGTAATATATTTTATGATTTTTTCTTTTTTTTAGGCATTTTTTTGAAGATTTTTGTCAGAACAATTTTAAATTTTTAATTAAAGATTTTTTTCTCTCTTATTATGTGGTAGTACTCAATGCATACATCTATTCATTAATATATAGATATATAAATATTTTTCTATTTGCATAAATTTGTAGCTATCATCGTAATTCTTAATTGTGCTAATAAAGGTTCAAAGGCTTCATCATTAAAGGTTTTAAGAAAATCTACCTGCTACTTATCTAACACTTATAGGGCAAGATCAAAATGGCTGAATTGAGAAAGTTAAGAAAGCTCAAGATAAAATGAGAAGAAATCTAGCCTAGATAATGAAAATGCTAAAAAATTTGAATAAAAAGGAAAAAATGGAGAAAGCCCATGTTAGAAGAATTAAATATTCATCATACCCTATTAGGTTTTGTTTATCCCAAAAGGCATAATCATAATAAGAATCATTTTTGGGGCATACACTCATCTTGGAATACTTTCAATAGCTATACAAAGATAATCTCAAGATACACTGTGCTTGTTTTAAGTGGAGATAAATTTGATCCACCAATCCAAGTCCCTAATAATCTTAAAGAGCTAGAAAAATTAAAGGAAAATTCGTTTAAAGCAACAAAAAATTCAAGTTCTTGAAAAAAACTGGATCTTACAAAAGAGAGGCTTCGAGCTATTGAAGGAATAATTCTTATGGATCTATGGATGCATTAGAGCTTTGCTTGTTGCAAGATGTGATTTTTCCATCTAAGTTCAAGGTTCCAAATTTTGAAAAGTATTACAGGACTAAATGCCCATGACCTATGTCACTATGTACCATAGAAAGATGGCTGCTTATACCTATGATGACAAGCTATTGATTTATGCATTCTACGACAATCTTATAGGGTCTGCGACTAGGTAGTATGCCCAATTCGACAGAACTCACATCATTTCATGGAAAGAACTAGTTAGGGTATTTGTACACTAATACAAGCATATCAGAGAGTCGGCCCTAGATCGGTTATCTCTACAAAGCATAAAGAAAAAAAATGTTGAGAGCTTCAGAGAATTTGCTTTACCCTATACCATCTTTACTAACCTTACTACACTATCATAAATAACCTTTATTAGAATCCTTGTTTTCACCAGCCAGTCCAATGGTTAGGTCCTCATACAAGTCTATATCCCTAATCTGTCATTGCTCAATTGGTGAACAATTAAAGAAGATCAAAAAAATAATCATGAGAAAATCCTAATTCCAATTCCTAATCTTTTGCCCCTGCTAGTAAAACATCAATACCTTATCCTAGTAGCTTTGAAAACAATTCCAAATCCATTAGTGAAAAGTTATGATCTAAATGGTAAATGTGATTATCATATAGGGGACAATTGGGCATTCAACTGAAAGATGTAGGTAGTTGAAAGAAAAGATTGAAAGTCTTATTAGCAGTGGCACCTTGACCTAAAAGCTTTTAGAACAATGAAAATCTACTTTAATATAGGTTGATTTTTCTTTGACTATTGATGTCTTGAAGATGAAAATTTTATAAGTTTGTAATAAGTTTTAGTTCTTTCTAATTTTGATTGTTTAAGTTCTTGCATATGCATGTAAAAAATCTCAAGAAATTTGGTGATTACAATTAAAAATGAGCATCCCAAGCCATTTCATTGAACATTTCTATCTTCATTTCAATTGGAATATTAAAAAACCTAGAGAATTGCTAAGGATGAAAGTTTTAAAACGTCACCCCACTTGATCAAGATGAATCTTAAAAATTATTGATCTTCATTTGGGTTATGAGCAATAAGATGGTTGATTAATTTGTAAATATTTTAAAGCACTCTCCTAAGCTTTTCTAGACTTTGGTGATTTAATAAATGTCAAGGTTATTTCAAACACTTCACCACCCAATTTTCTTTGTAAATCCTAAACTCTCATATTTTTTCAAGTTGTTTAGTATCTTAATTTGTGCAACATTCTTCTCCTTTTCAGTCTTTAACCAGGTAATCTTTCGACCTTATTTTGGGTCAAATTTATTGAAAAAGCCAAACTTACTTAATGCCTTAAATATTATTTTTTGATTGTTTTGACTGATGAACATCCGAATGGATTGTGAAAAAGAATATTGTTAGGCTTCACTTGAGTAGAAACTTGAGAAGTTGCATTGCTTCACTTGAGTAAAAACTTAAGAAGTTGCATTATAAGAATGAGTCAGAAAAAAAGAAGAAAAAATGAGTTGATTATGACATCATGCATGTGAGATATTTGAATGAATCTAAATCAATAAGAAAAGAGAGTCATCTTTTGAGAATTGCTTTTCAAAGGAAATATCCATACTTGAAATGAAAAATGACCATGTTTCAAATTATTTTCACAAAAGAAGAAAATATCCATTTGCTACCACATTTTTTGAGCTTTTTTTTTTTCTTAACGAACACTTAACTAAGGATTATCCTTCAAATTTTGAGGCAAAAAAAAAAAAAAATTTCAACATGATGACATTTGATCTTCTATGGAAGGCTAGGAAATAATACTTTATGTTAAGAGAGCAAGTTTGATGTAAGCTAAGTTTAAAAAATTTTGAAATCATGCAAGAAAAAAAGAAAAAAGAAAAAGATGAAAAAACATGTTTGGAGTAAAAGAAAATGTCTTTTCAAAAAAGAATGATACTTAGTTCAATTACATTTAAACATGTAGGTTTGGCCTTTTATCTTTTCTTTCAAAACTTCAAACTCTGATCTATGTTACATCTTTTGAAAAATTCATTTTAATCATGTATGGATACTTAAATTGGAAGGCTTGTTCTTCGTGAAAATCATTATAAACACCCAACTTTATCTAAGATTATTCACTTTCATAGATTTATGTGTTTGATTTGGATGTTATGGTTTAAGTCTATTCGAGCACTATAATTGAATATACATATGGGTCATTTGGATTTATTCTAAACGGATCATATTATATGGGTCAAGATCCGACCCAATCTAATTTGGGTCGTTCAAAGTTTAATTATTCGGGCTTATAAACTTAAAATAAATAAGGATCCAAATTCAATTTTTAAACCCAATCTAATTTAAGGCCTAATTCAGCATTTGGAAAACCCAATAAAAATCCAAGATTAATCAAAAGGAAAAAAAAAAAATGAAATGAGGAGAGGATCAGCTGCCATGGTAGCCTCCCATTCCCCATATGCCAGAAATCTTCCCCAAAACCATTCTAATTTAAGTACTCACCTATTAACCCTTAAAATTTACTCCTGCCTTAAGCACCATTTAATCAAACATTCATCACTTTCCTTTCACCCAAAAATCAGCAAACATCATCTCTAAGAAGGCAGTGACAGTAGTTAACAGTTCAAAATGAATTCAATCCTATGTCCTTTTAAGAGAATATGGATTCTAAAAAGAACACTTAAATACACACAGCTAAAGAAGAGGAGGAACTTTGGTTTTAGAAGAAGACCTTTGCCTCACAAACATGAGGGAAGTGCCATTTTCAACCAAAACTAGAACAAACCCATTTCCCATTTTAATCATGGAAGCTAACCTAGTATCATCACGATACTATCACCAATTAAAAAAAAATCATCACCAACTTCAACCAAGCGACCAATTTAGGTCATCACTGAAACAGCCTTCCTTCACCACTGCTATCATCACCATACCCTTTAGACCAACAGTCTACCAGAACCCACCTAATGCAAGCCGAGTCGAGACCATTCTCACCAATAAAAAACCCCCAGTGAACTACCCACAACCCAATCCCCCTCCACAGCCAAAACAAACTACCTAAAACAACCCCATCTCCATCCTTTTTGCTTTCAACTGAATCACCCCAAAAAGCCAAAAGCCTTCCCATTCGGCCTCCCCTAACCCACCAACCACCACCGTGAGCCTTGCCCACTACCCCCACCAAATAAAATGAAACAACAAAAATATTGCTAAAAAAATCCCAAAACCAAAAAAGTAAAAAAAAAAAAGAATAAAAAAGCTAAAACCTAGTAACTAGTCAACCAAGTAGCCTAAGAAAAACACTTAAAAAAAAAAAAAGCAACACAAACAAACACGCATCCTCTAAAACAAGGAACCACAAGGCCAGAAAGCAAAAAAAAACCAACATAAAAAATATTAAAAAATAGGAAGAATTTTTTATTTGGAGACTTGGAAGAGATTCAAGGTGAGATTTCTAGAAGGGAAAAAGATTTCATGGTGGTGGTGAACATACTAGAAGGTTGTGGTGTTTAGCAGTGGAGGAGGAGTGTTTTTTGGATTTTAAAACCACCTCATTTGATCTCAGATCTAGGATAAACTATTGAGATTTGTACAAAATCAGCTTGAAAAGTGTAAAAAGGAAGAAAAGAGCTTTTTTTTTTTTTTATGTAATTTGGTACTGAACCGGTGCCGGTGAGAGCCAACTAACAGTTGAGGAGCGGTGATCTAGCCAGCTTTCATCGCTGATTTGTGGAAATCAAGGAAGTTTTTGTTTTTTTGTTTTTGAAAGAAGTGAAAGGTTTTGAGGTTAGAGAGAAATGAAAGAGTAAAAATGAGAGTGTTTGGAAAATTTTGAGATTTTATACTAGAGGAGGTCTCATTAAAATGAAGTAGTTTTGATGGGATAAAGAAGGGAAAATATGGAGTTAAAGCCCGACCTGTGTACCCATCAATCTGACCAGTGCCTATTATCAGTAGTTGACCATTGACCAATCCCTTTTGGTTGGTGTTGACCAATTCAATTTTGGTTTTTTTATCTTATTTATTTGTTTGTTTATTTTTGGATTAAATTACATATTTAAAGTTGAAATTTGAGAGAAAATGTACTAAATGGTAAACTTTAAAGTAATTTACTAGTTATAATTAATAAGAACCCAAATCTATATATTTATCCACCAAATGAACTGGCAACAATTCATGGATTGTACTTATCCGAAACTGGCTTTAGTTTTTCCAAAAGATGCAATTAAGAAATATTCACAACATCGTATGATATTTTGAAGTGGTTAGCATGTGGGCTCACGAGGAAGCAGGGTGCTTTAAGTGTTGAGAAAACTATCACCGCACACTTGTCGATTTATTTTTTTTGTTTTCACATCATATTATGAAAGAACTGAAAACTTTATCGACTAGGTTGTCCTTTTCAATTTTGCTGTCAATTTGAAATTTGTGCTCGCATCGCATTGCGTTTACATTGTAGGTAACATTATGAATTAATCAAATTGAGCCTCAGTTTATTTTAAAAAAAACCAAATTAATTGAAATTTGGAAGTAGAGCATTAGATAAAGCATTCAAAATAGTTTCTAACTTAGAATTCATCAAATAGCATTATCATTGATAAATAATATGATAATGCCTATTTTAATGAATTTAATTTATATATAAATTTATTTTAAAAAATTAATAAAATATTAAAAATTTTCTATTAATTTGAATTTCATGATAATTTAGTGGCGAAACAAAAAAAAATTTACCTAATGAACTTAGTTTAAATAAACTAAGTTATAAAAATAATAATAATAATAATAATAATAAACATTCTTTTTTATGACAAAATCATTAAGTTAAATATTGAGCTCAAAGGCCTTCAGCCTCTTGACCTAATAGTTAAGAAGATTTAAGAAGACATGTAAAATGTGAGTTTGAACCTCACCATCACCATTTCCATCCCCTATCTCATATCCAATGTGTTGGAAGGGGTTTGTCTATTCGTGGGTTGGATAGAACCCAACACTAATAACTACCTTAGTTATGCATGAATTGAATTCAAATAAGAAAACTACCCAAGTAGTTAATTCTTATATTTGAAATTCAAGTAATACAAACTGCCCATCTCTTGTTTTCGTTTTTACTTGCTAATGGCATTTAGTTGTAGAAAAAAATAGAAGAAAAAATGGCATTTGGCCATTTAGTGTAGGATGACAGAAAATGTTTGTGCTATGGTTCTCTTCCTCTGTAAAATTAAAATGACATACGACCATTGTGTAGTAATGAGAATGATGAATATGTTCATCCAAATTAAGTATGAGAAAAGTCTCATTCATGTGGGACTATAGATAAGTCATATAAAAATAAGAAAGGAAAAGAGAGAGATCGACATAAAGAAAAAAACTCTTAAAGGAATCTTTTACATTAGTATTTAAGGAATTACATTGTGGATAGTGAAATTTTTTTGAATGTGTAATGTTGTCTCCAACCAAAGAATCAAGTCGGCATTACTTCCTCATCACTTCCATCAAAACGCTTTTATGGTGCTTTATTAAATCAAGTCTTTCTCATTATTTTGATATAGGATCTTATTCATATATTATTATAGACACCTCATTTTGTTCGAGTCGATTCAAATTTATTTGATTTTTAGGCTTGGTCTTAACATTTTGATTTGGGCAAGTCGAGAATTTTAATTGGATTTATTTTATGTAATCATTTGGGCTTTATTTGTTTTAGGTCCAATTTAATTTTGTTGGATACAATTTAAAATTTGATCATATGGGCTTAAAAGCCCAAATATGATAGTGAAGGCCCATAAGCCATTTTTAAAGCCAAATTTCATTTATTAGAATTAATTAAATTAACTAAGATGAGAATTTACAAAAAAAAAAAAAAACCAGAGGGTTGGCTTTTTCTTTCCTAAATGTTTTCCCTTCCCTAAGTTGCCTCACCATTCTTAGCTCTCATTTTTCACCTCCAATTTTACCCTCTACTCCTTAACGTCAATTTATCACACACTTCATACCCCAAAAATGCAACATTTTATTACACTGCAAACCTGCAAAAATTAAAATCATATATCCTATCTGAACCATAACTCTATAAGAATTTAAATTTTGGGCTTGGTTAAAAAGGGAAATAGAAAAAAAATTTTCATAGACCAAAAACCACCAATATTACCACCCTCTCATCAACTTTAACATGCACAACACCCTCCAAACCAAAAAAACCATTGCCAAAAAACATGAGTCCCTGCATGTACCAAACACTAGCCCTTGCCTGCACCAACACCAATCCTTGTTTTATGGGCTCCAGTCTTAAGCCAAACTCTGTGTGGCCTTAGACAAGAAAACACTCAAGAATGTGGGCACTTAAAAAACACCAAAAGGCTAAAAGAATAAGAAAGCAAGAAACACAAAGAGATAAGCCGGAATGCTTTTGTATTGTACAAGTGTTGAATGCTTCAAATAAATGTGGGGTGGCGCTCTATCTATACTTGAGGTCCTAGTAAATCTATAGTAGTTCCTAATATCAAGAGATTACATTTTAAATACAAGATACAATCATATCTCCCTTATTCTAGGGATTGACTATGTCCTCTTAATAACTCTCTAATTTGAGGGATATGTTGCTGCATCTTCTAGGAATATTTCTGAGCTTTGACCTTACTGAAAGGTTTTGGATCTGTACCCTTCACTTATGTCATTCTAAAAACTATATTAGCATGGTTTAGGCCCTGATGTTGTGGTACGAGTAGATTTGGGTTTTGATCCTATGTTGTAGGTGGCCCTAGTGTTTGTAGCTTGACTATTGCATGAACTTTGTGATATATTCCTAGTGCGCAAGCCTTAGCCACTAGTGTATGGGCCTTAGCTCATGGTGCACTCACATGGTGCATGACATTCTCCCTCACCTAATCTTGAAATGCCCTCGTCACATTTTCTGTGTGAAACTACTTGATCTGGTATTCAAATTGCTATAGATACTCGGCTAGTTCCCAACTAGCCTTGCTATCTAGTTGTCCATTCCATTGCACCAAATGCTTTTATCTTGATTTATAACTCTGTCATCCCACAACTTGGTTAATAAGTCTAGATTGGACCCCTTTCATAATAAGACTTTAGCTCTCAAAGGTGCAAGCCTTAACTCTGCCCATCCCGGATCTTTTTAATCATCGTGGAAAGACTTAAGCATGTTGACATGGAAAATTAGGTGTACTTTTGGTTTTGGTGGCATAACCAGCTTGCAGGTAACCTAACCCACCCTCTTAAAAACTTTGAAAGGTCCCTTGTATCTTTAAACTAGGCCTTTTATGTAGACCTTTGTTGCACATAATAAGGTCTACCTTTACCAAAACCAAGTCTCCCACTTGGAACTGCACGTTACTCTTCTTCTGGTCTACCTACTTCCTAGACTTCTTTGTTGCCTTATGTAAATAGACCTTAGCAAGGTCTACTTACTCTTGTCAAGCCTTGGCAAACCTGTATGCTATTAGATTTGGCACTATGTAACCTATTGTAACCAAACCTAGTGTGAGTGACTGCTATCCTATCACAATCTCAAACGGATTTGGGTTTGTTGTCTCACTCCACTACAGGTTGTATGACAACTGGGCAACATCAAGTAAATTAGGCCAATCTCGTTGTATGGCACTCATATAGTGCCTGAGGTGGACCTCGAATAGTCTATTGACTTGCTCAGTTTGCCTATTGATTTAAGGATGCATATTGGTGAAAAATTTCAAGTCTGACCTCAACAGTTTAAATAACTCAGTCCAAAACTACCCTGTGAATCGCCCATCTCGATCATTAACAATGGTCTATGGTACTACCTAGCACTTTTCCATGTTCTTTAAGAATAAACGGGCTACCTTTTCAGCTAGACACACCTTGCTTGCTGGAATGAAAGTCCTATACTTTGAAAATTTATCTACCACTACCATGATGCTCCCAAACCCATTAACTTTGGGTAAACTAATTATGAAATCCAGTGAAATGCTCTCCCATGGTCGTTCTAATATAGATAAAGGCTATAAAAGACTAGTTGGTGGCTTGAGCTCTACTTTATATTACTGGTACATAAGACAGATCTTCACATAGGCCTTAACATCATCCCTTATGTGTGGCCAGTAGTAATTATCCTCTAGCAAGGCTAAGGTACAATGCACGCCTAGTTGACCAACCTACTTAGAATCATGGCACTCTTGCATAACTTTCATGTGGAGTTTTTGATGCTTCAGTACTAATAAACAGTTGCCCCTAGTTTGTAATAGATCTTTTTTCAACTAAAACTATCTAGGCTTACCTTGCTTGGTATTTTCAATTAGGGTCTTTTTTTAGAATCATGGGATAGCCCCTTCTTTGATGCACGGCACCAAGAATCTTTTAGGTTTACCAATAGTAGCAAGGTTCACCTTTCTACTAAGGGTGTCAGCCATTACGTTAGCCTTTCTAAGCTTGTTCTCTATACTAAAATAAAACTTTGCAAAGAAATCTTTCCTATGAGTCTACTTAGGTGATAGCTTTATTATGTGGCTAAAAGTTGCTGGTAGCAATTTTCTTTCTAACCATAAACTTTGACCCCAACAAGTAGTGTCACCATGTGCACAAGTAGTGCACCAATGTTATCATCTATTTCTCTTGGATCGTGTATCTACGCTCAATCTCGTTGAGCTTTCGACTTTCAAATGTAATCAGATATTTGTCTTGCATTAACATACCACCAATAGTTAAGTCCAATGCATCCGTATGCACCTCATATGATTTGGCATGGTTTGGTAAGGCTAGCATAGGCTCTTCAATCACTATTCATTTCAATTGATAAAGGCTTGCTGGCTTTTAAAACTCCAATCCCATACTTTTCTTTTCTTAAGCACATCTATTAATAGTGTGGTAATGGATGAATGACCTTTGATGAAGCTCCTGCAGTAACCCATGGAATGATCTCAGCTTGGTGACCATGGTTAGCGGTTCCCAATCAAGAATGCCCTGCACCTTGCTTGCATCCATGTGAATCTTGCCATCCTCACTATATGGTCTAGAAATGGTACCTCTCGCTAGGCAAATGAGCGCTTTTCTTTTTCCATAAATAGTTCATTCTCTCGTAAAACTTGGAACACTTACCTCAAGCAGTTCATATGTCCTCTAATGACTAGCTATAGATCACAATGTCATCAAGATAAATAACAACAAAATGATTAAGGAATGGTTGCAGTAACTTGTTCATGAGAGTACAAAATGTTATTGGTGCATTGGAGAGTTCAAATGGCACAACCAAAAACTCATATGAGCCATAATAAGTAATACAAGCAGTCTTTGGTTCATCTCCCTAAGTGATCCTAACCTGATAATACCCTAACTGTAAATCCAACTTGGTGAAACCACCTTGTGGCTTCAAGTTGGTCGAACAAGTCAGTAACAAGTGGGATAGGATACTTGTTCTTAACGATTAGCTTATTAAATGCCCTATAGTAGATACACAACTGCAATGACCCATCGTGCTTGTGTTGGAATAGAATTGAGGCACCATAGGGGGCTTTAGATGGCTTAATGTAGCCAACATCAATCAGCTCCTTGAGTTGCTTCTTTAACTCCTCCAACTCTGAGAGTGACATTCGATAAAAAGCTTTTGCTGGTGTCTTGGCCTCGAGCACCAGCTCAATCTTATGGTTCACCTTTCTCTTGGTTGGTAGCTTTTTAGTCAACTCTACAGGCAACATCTTATAAAAGAACTCTAGCACCTCTAGCACTTCTAAGGGGTGTCAAACCTTAACTCCTTAGGCTTATCAAACTTCAATGCAACCAAAAAGGTATCTTCATTCTTACTTACCCTTTTAGCAAACTGAATGGCTGACCTATACTTGTATCTCATCAATAAAAGGTATTGACATCTTGAATCCAAGATACAAAATGCAATTGGCAAAAGGCACAAAAAAAGCATTAATCCGAACAAGGCCACCCAAACCAACCATAAACTCATAATCATCTAATAGTATTACCTTAATGGTTTTCTTGCCTTTCTAATCTCCAAACTGAGGCTCCACTCTATGTATTACTCTAATGGTTGGACTTTCTTAGAGTTAATTGTCTTAATGGTACCAGTCCTTTTATGAACTTTCAGGTTAAGTTTCTAGGCTCTATCACCATATATGAATAGATGAGATGCTCGTGTCAATTAGAGCACTCACTTTCTCACCTGTAACCATCATATCCACGTACATTAGTCCCTTTGCTATCAACCCCTTTTCTTAGACTGCATTAAGCACAATTGGACCAAATTTTGTAATCACCCTCTCTAGCTCTTCATCTAACCCTTTGTCTATGTCAACTAGTTTGATCTTTTTGGGGTAGCCCTATAATCTATATGACCTATCACATAAAAAGCAAAATAATGTCTTATGATCTTTTTTAGGCTTCTATTTCCCTAATGGTGTCTTCATTGGCCATCCCTAAATGAACAATCTTGGCCCCTTTCTTTAAACTATCGATCATAGTTTTCATCCTTAGATTGTTGCTCCCAATCTCTCTCATCTAGCTGTTCACATTAGGCTTAGAAGACTCGAACTTGTTTTATAGCTTAAACTCCATTAAAGACTTAGTAGCTATCATGGCCCTGGCTAGATCACAGACTTCTCTCCTCTGTAGCTCATGCTTTACCCATGACTTGAGTCCATCCATGAAAGCAAAAAGGCCCTCAGTCTCGCTAAGATTTGAAATCTATAGCATGTGCTTTGAGAACTTCTAGATATACTCCCATATCTTGCTTTGTTAAGTAAGCCTATACAACTTTTTTCGCACCTCATTATTGGCATACTCAGGGTAGAACTACTGCTTGGACTCATTTTGGAACTCCTTCCAGGTTCTAGTCAGAGTAACACCATGCCTTACATCATTGCACCTGCATATCCACCATAACAGGGCAATATCAGTAAGATTTATTAAAGTTGTGCTTACCTTAGTAACATCATCTTACATGCCAATGGCTCAAAAGTATTGATTCATTCCCCATAAAAAGTTATCCTCCTTCTTAGCAACCGTAGTTCCCTTAAACTTATTAGGCTTGGGAACTTCCACATAATGCTTAGACACTCTAGCAATCATGCCATTCTCAATAGCTACTTTGCAAGCAATGAGCTCCCTCTTAAGCTTCTTCATTTTTTTTGCACATAGCCTTCACCAAGGCTTCCTAAGCCTCATTCTTCAGGTTAAACATGTCGATTATCTTATTAAAGACAACTTATATCTCACCTTTAAGCCTCTCTCACATGGAGTCCAACTCTTCAAAGTGAGTCTCCACATCTTCAATCTTTTCCCTCACATCGATTACTACCACCTCTACCTTGGTCACACACCCATCCATAGTGTCATAACGTATCGATCTAGAGACTTGATTGCTAGACGTAAAAATTAAAAAATCATGAGAAACATAAGGAATTGCTACTAATCTTTTTTAAGGTATGATTGGTCACCCAAAAATTTTATCTTTTTAATAAAAATAATGAGTTTATTAGAAAGATAAATTTGGTCTACGAAAACAAAATCAAGTTTAAAAGTCAGTTATGCATTAAGAATGATTAACACCCCTACAACGTCGATAAAATTGGTACCAATTAATCATGTGCTATTTGTAATTTTGAACAAAATGGTTTTTATATGAAATTTAATTACAAATCCCTTCCTTTTTAAGTAATAAAAATAGTTTTAAAAATATTCATTTAGAAATATTATGAAAATCTTCAAATTAAAGAAATACCTTCAAAATTTTTTACATAAAGGTAGAATTTAAAGATAGTCTTTCCATTTAAGATTTATCATAACATTCCTTTTAAAATAATAAAACAACATTATTTGTAAATGATAATCATTGATGACTCTCCAACATCTAGATAGAGTACCAATAATTATATTTCATGGAACGTTATTTTAATTTTATTTGTTCAAAACTAAAAACTTTTAAAAAACCTTTTATGTACTAAAAAAACAAAAAAATATATAATTAACATTAAACATCCATAAAATAGCTCAAACACATATATATAAATTATATGTATTATAAATGAAGATATTAATTTGAAAATGTGACATATGCCAATGATGATCAAATACAAATTTAAGAATCAGGTTTTTAAATATAAAGAAATACTTGGACTTTCTAATATCTAGGCAGAGTTTGGGTGCAAATTTTTATATCTAAAATCTCATCCTATTATTTTTATTATTTTGTATTTTTATAATCATGGTTTTAACAAAATGAATTTATTTTAAGTTGTGAAAATGTATGAAAATTCTTAATGAAAAAAATTTTCTAAATACCCCAATATCTAGATAGCATTCGGGAACAAATTATTTTATTTTTCATGCAAATCCTTAAAAATTTAAAATGAATTTGGGGTTTTATGAAATTATGCACGTGATAAGAAAAAATTACATAAATGCCATTATTAAATGCATGATAAAAGCATGCCCAAAAAATAAACTAATTACAAGCCTATGCATTTAAGAAACTAAAATACAAACAAGTTTCATATGGAAAATCAAGAGAAAAAATGGATCAAACATAACAAACTTTTGAAATTAGTTAGAATGTTCCACCATTTTGTTCTTTAAAAATCTAACCAAACAAACATAAAAATCAACCAAACAACTCATTCAACTATCATTTTTCCATTGAAAAATTAATCCAACACATTGAAAATTTAGTAAACATGACAAACATAAAAATTAAATACATAAGATCGAACAACATTTGACCACAAATTGATGAGCAAGTATCAGCCAAGCAAGGAAAATACCTTAGCTGAATACTCTATGGCATTTCCCTAAGCAATCAACATTTCATTTCATTCAAATATGCATTGAACATCATAATTTCCATCATATGAAGGCATCTATAATATATGAGGAGTTTCAACAAGCTTATGACGAACTAAGAAGAGAAGAAAATAGAGAGTTAACATTTAAAACCAAACAGCATCCTCATATCACATTCTGGCTAAAATATATGTAAACAACAAATAAACTTATCATTTAATCATCCCAAACAACTTTCAAAAGCAAGGAAAACATCAATGGATGATGAAAGGAGGTTTAGCCATAGTGAGGTTGTTTGGCCGAACCTTCAAAGGCCAAAATGGTGGATTGGAAATTCTTTGTTGCTTGGTTTTCTTGTTTCAATCCAAACTATTAACTAGTTGGATGTTAAGTTGATCCAAGCTTAGGAAAAAAAATCAATGAAGAATTACACTTTCTTAAAAAAAAAGAAACAAAATATTAAAAAAAAAAGTAAATGATAAGGAGAATGTGATGAATATTATGAAATGAAAAGAAGAAGAAGAAAAAAGGAGAAAAATTCTACATACTCTACGCTTTTCATAATTTTTTTTTTTCTTGATTTTTTCTTCTTTTCCTCTTTTCATGAGCTGCCCTCTCTTTTCCAAAATTACCAAAAATATCCCATTCTCTTGAAAAAGATGAAGACAAAATATCTATCCAAGATTGAATTATAGCCATTAGATCAAATTTCATCTAAGGGCCAAAGTTCCTCCTTTTATTTTCAAGAAGCAATCTTTAGCCATTTGATCAAGATTCAACATGAAATCTAATAGTCCACATTATTCACTATAAATATTGGATTTTTATAGCCCCTAAATCAAATGAAAAGACCATTTTACCTTTAGTATAAATTTTTTCGTATTTTGGATGTTTTCTTAGAAATCAATGATCTCATGCTCATTTTTAGGATTTTCAAGCACCAAAATTCATGAAATATTATAAAATTAGGGTCTGAAAATTTTTGTGAAAATCGAATCTCAAGAATGTCAAATTACGAAAATACTCTTAAAGGGTATTTTGGTAATTTCACACATTTGAAGGTATTGCTATGATTTCAAATGCACAAAAAATCATGAAATATTATGAAATTAAGATCTAAAAAGTTTCATAAAAATTCAAGCTCGAAAAGGTCAAATTATAAAATTACTCTTGAGGGGTATTTTAGTAATTTCACACCTATCAGGGTATTGCTATAATTTCAAATGCACCAAAAATCATGAAATATTATAAAAGTAAGATCTAGAAAGTTTCATGAAAATCTAAGTTTGGGAAGGTTAAATTATGAAAATACCCCTAAAGGGCATTTTAGTACTTTTGTAATTCTCTAAGTGTAATAAAAATTTTAGTGCTTTAAAAATCACTAATTTTAACTTTAAAAGACATTGATTCAAATTAGGTTATGATGAGAATTAACCCAGGTTCTATTCATTTTGACTAAATTTTGAGTAATTTTGACTTTGTTTGACTAATTTTAACTTTATTGGCTAAGTTTGGTCATATTTGACCCAAGTTGACTTTGGGTCTCCAAATAGGCTAATTTGTAGGCTTTTTATGAGTTGTAAATGGTCTTCCTAAATGGTTTACGTAATGGTCTTATATTAATGGTTTTGGTCCATTTTCGCAAATAAGCCTAGGTCAGTCATGTTAAAAATGTTCTGGATAAAATTTGATGTTAACACATGGTAGACCAAATGTCCCTCGAGCTTGTATTCTTGCCCCTTCCACAGCATTGCTCCTAGACCTCTTATTGTTAGCTAGCGACATCACTTTGAGATGCTATTTTCTCAGACACTTAGAGTGCAATCCTAACAACCAAAAGCTTTAATACCAACTGTCAAGGGCTCTGGTCTTAAGCCAAACTCCGTGAGGCCTTAGACAGAGAATTAACTCCATATACCTAAGTCAGCCAACAAACACTCAAGCAACCAAGAAACACAAAGAGAAAAGCTAGAATGCTCTTGTGTAGCATAAGTGTTGTATGATACAAATGAGGGTGGGTGACCTTTAATTTATACTTGAGGCCCCAGTATATCTATGATAGTTCTTAATATTAAGGGATTTTATTTTAAATACAAGATACAACCATATCTCTCTAATTCTGGGGATTAACCAAATCATCCTAATAATTCTCTTTATTTAAGGGATATGCTACAACAACTTTTAGGAATATTCTTGAGCTTTGACCTTGCTGAAAGGTTTTGGATCCATACCCTTCTCTTAGACCTTTCTAAAAGCTGTACTAGTATGGTTTGGGCCCTAATGTTATGATGCCGATAGATTTGGTGTAGATCTTATTGTGCAAGCAGCCTTGATGTTTGTAGCTTGATTATTGCATGACCTTTATGATTTATTCCCGGTGCATGAGCCTTGGCTACCAGGGTTTAGGCCTTGGCTTCTAGTGCACCCTTATGATGTGTGACACCTGTACATACCCAACCCTTGCCCACATCAACACTAGTACAAGCACCAATATCTGTATGTACCTAGCCTTTGCCCATACCAGTGTTAGCTTTTGCCTACACCAGCATAAGTACCAGCACCAGTCTCTACATGCTTTAAGTCCTTGACATCACCAACACCAGCACCAATCCCTACACGTACCCAGTTCTTGCCCATACCAACACTAGTCCATGCATGCTCCTAATCTCTATCAGTAGCAATCTTTACACACATAAAGCTCCAGCCTATGCCAAGACCCTAAATCCCCTCTAACTTTCAACCTTCCCAAACCATATAATCGAATGCCATGAATCACCAAACTCTACCAAGACTACAACACCTCTTTGTAGTCTGCACTTAAAAATCCAATAAACAAAAAAATACACACATAAAAAAAAAACCACATCCCCTAAAAAGGGAAAAACTAGAGCCAAAAAGCTACCAAAAAATAAAAAATAATAGAGAGAAAAGCCATGAGCTTAAGGTTAGGCATGCTTTATGAGTTTTCGGGCTCTTTTATAAGAGGTTAAGACTATCTTAGGAAAAAGAATGACATACTGAAAGATCAAGATGGTGCAGGTGACGGAGGTAATAGTTTTAGATGGTTTTTGTCATGACTTTAAACATAGATCTAGGATTATTCAGATTGATTTAGATTAAGGGGTTAAGATAAATCTACGACTTAAATTTGGGAGCCAAATGATGTCAACTGGTGGCGAGTGGTAGTGCCACGACGACCAACAAACAAAAATTGTGCTTGAAGGGTTGACTTTTTTTAAAGAACTTGGAACCTTTTTTTTTTTTTCTGAAGAGAGGTTGAAATGATTAAAAAAAGTTTTATGCCTTTTACAATGTAGGTAAAAAGGAATCAGCAAGTCAAATCAACCCAAACCAATCAAACTTGTAATAGCTTGACCCAATCCACTTCTACCTCAACCCATTATAGACTTGACCTAAGTTATAGCTCAACTCTTTGGGTCATCCCATTTTGACTTGGACGTTGGCCTAACTTGTGGTAAACTTTATTTTAGTTTTATTTGTTCATTCATTTTAGTATTAATAGATGAAATTATTTGTGAATGATTAAGGTTGCAATTTAAAAAAAAAAGTTTTAAGAACGAATTAGAATAATGTGGAATAAAAAAATATATGTTTTAGGAAAAGAAAAAAGGATTTTTTTAAAAAATTGAGAGTAAATGCGAATTTTCAATGATGGGACTCCCGAAAGTCCTAGTAGCAATCCCCGAGAATTCCTTACGTGAGAAAGGACTTTTAAAAATTGTCAAACTATTAGAATATTTAGAAAATCTTTTTAATACAAAGATTTTTATTTTTTTCTTTAATTTGAATAATTTTAAAAAAAGAAATAAATATAAAATATCTATAACAATATACATTTTTAGGAAATAAATTTACTTATGAATAATTATATTATGACCTAACTTTTAAGATGAAATAATAATAATAATTTAAAAAAATTATGAATTTCTAAAAATTAAATTCTAAAGAAGTCCAAGTAGTGATTTCTTAGGAATCTCTAGATAAGAAGATTTTTCTAGAACACGGCCAAAGTAATAAGTTATTTAGAATGTTTTTCAATAAAGATTTTCATTTACTTTTTATTTAATAAAAAAAGAAATAAATTTTTATAAAAGAAAATATTTTATAAAGATTAATATAAGCTACCAAGAATAGGATTCTTGAGAAGTTTGAGTAATAATTCTTAACAGATGCCTAGGTGAGAAAATTCCTCTAAATATTGTCAAAGTGCTGAAATTTTTTTAAAATTTTTTAATACGCAAGGTTCTTATTTGTTTTTTTAAAAAAAATGGATGTTTTCAGTTGCAATAAATTAAGGAAATCATTTTTAAATATTGAACTTAAGACCTTTTCATCAAAATTAAAGAATAATGCATGATTAATTGATACTGTTGTTAAAGCGAACACTATGGGAGTGCTAATTTTTTTCTGTGTGTAAATGTATTCTCGAACTCGACTTTGATTTTCATAGACCAAAAATTTTTTTTAATAGGTTTTAATTAATTTTAAAATTATAGTAAAAAGATAAACTTTTTAGGCAGCCAATCACACCTAGTTAAAAAAAAAAGATTAGTAACGACTCTCTTGTTTTGAAATTTTAAAAGTTTTCATCTAACAGTCCCTAAAACCATTATGATAGCTTGGCGACTCTACTGAGGATGCAATATTTTGAGATCAGGCCAAAATTAATTATGTATTATCCTTAATTTTGATTTATTGGTCATAATTGGTATTTAACTTTAATTTCCTTGATTTTTATTTTATTTTTTAATAACAACAATAATAATAATAATAATAATAATAGTAGTAGTAAAATCACATGCATTTTATTTTTATTATGTCATTTATTCATTTATTATTTTGTGTTCTGTATTTATTAGTCTTGATAAATTGTAAGGCATTTAAGATTAGGGTTCTAATGTTATGTTCTCTCATTCACACACTGCACCATATCATGCATGAGCTCTATACTGGGCTTCTACCTTTTTAGGAGAGAGTAAAGTACCTATGCTCTTTATGAGGTGATAACCTTCATAATGACAAGTGAGATACTCCTACTCAAATTGAATCCTATCTATTTGTAGCCTATAATGTGTGAAGATTGGGGTGCCTAACTATTCTATAGTGAACGATGATGTAAAGAACAATTTAGCAGCCTTTAGATGTATAAATCCTAACCCAACATATAGTGAACCTTAGGGGATTGGCCTTAAGTAGAGCCATGTAACCTTTTTGTAGAAAATATGCAAGTTAAGACACATGAGGAACATTCTAATAAAATCTATATTTATAGGGAATAATGATGTAAAGGAAAATAAAATTTGAAAAAAATGAAAAAATATTCCACCAATAAAATTTTCTTTTGACATAACATTCGGTTTGTCTACTGTTTGTCCCAGATTCGCATCTTAAAAAAAACTTTTAGAATGATTTTTTGTATTTTCCATAAAAAAAATAAAATATTAAAAAAATAAAAAAATTTTCAAAAAAGGGATTTTTTTTTTATTTCTTTGTTATTAGCCAAATAATAAAAGCAGAAATGTGAAAAAAAAACCTTGAATTTTGGTTATTTTATGTGCTTTTTTTTTTCATATGAAATGTTTTTTTGAATTCTTATTTCTTTCTACATGAAAAAAGGGAAAAAAAAAAGCAAAGAAAAATTTTTGATTTTAAATGTTATTGTACTTTTTGCATTTCATTTGATCCTTTTTACATTCATTTTCATCACTTTTTCATATTTTAAAATAATAAAGTTGCACATACACTTCATTTCATGAGCAAATATCTTAATGGTAGTGTCAATTTCATTGGATTTACATAATACATGCATTGGATTTCATGTAAACATATTTTATCATGCATATAATGTGTTAGTGCATTTCATATAGGCATATTTAATCATTCATGTACCTACATCTCATTACTTATGTAGTATATCATTCAATTTCACAATCATAAATGAAATTATTCTAAACTTTTATAATGCGCACATTGTGTTTCATAAAATCACATCATCTCTCGTGAAATAGGACATTGCATTCCATGTATATATATTCACATGGTTTTTTTGTACTACATTTTCATAATTGTGTCTTATCACTCATACACTAGGACATATATTTCATGCACATGTATTCGAAAATGATATGATTTCCATCATACAATCATTGTATATACACTTTATTTCATGAAAATATGTCTTGTTATTTTATGTATACATGGATAAATAATATGACTATCATCAAACTTGAATGGTGCATGGGTTGCATTTCAAGAAAAGTATGCATTATCTTTATTGCACACAATTCATAAATTGATCATGGAAACATCATGCCATTAAAGCATTCATTTAATTGTCCTCCATGACATCCCATCATTAGATATATAAAGAGTATCCCTCATGGGTAAAGAAAATCCTAAAGTCTTTACAAGAAAACATCATGATCATGGGAAGTTTGACGGAGCTACTTGTCTTCCAATTTACTTTCTTTTCATTTGAGTTTGGCAAGAGCTTCAAAAAGTTGAATATATGAAAAAATTGAACACTTGAAAGTGAATAAGTCCAAGATGAAAAATAACATCGTGGACACGAATAGCATAGTTGGTGATCACAAATAATCATTGGTCTTTCTAGCTTTTTACATAATTTTTGTTTTGGAAAATTCTTGAAAGTGGATTGTTGTTTCTTAAAAAAGGAATGGTTTTGATTTTTGGACTTTGTAAATGATAACATATTGCATGGTTAGATTTGATTTGTAAATTTGGTTTTTATATATATTCTAACACTTGTTAGAGAAAAATTCTAAAAAAGAAAAGAAAGAAAAAATAAAAAATTGATTTGCAATTGTTTGAGAATAATGCCCCATATAAGTAGTTTTCAAGATTGTGAAAGAAAACTAGGATAAAAAAAGAAGCAAAACTTTGGAAAAATGGGCCTTTTAGAAAAAAAAATCCATGTTTTTATATAAAAAATGACGAAAGTCCAAAAGGAATTGGTGATTAATATTAAAAAATGAATTCATCCAATAACTCCACTTTTTTTTAATACTCTTATGTTCTAGACGATTTGCATAACTTCATTCACCAACCATAACCTCTTAAAGGACATGAAGTTGAATTCATGAACCTTATCTTCACTTGATCATGTTCCTAGACAATGAACAATGAGATAATTAATTTGAAAAAAAAAAAAGAAAAACTTTTTGGATTTATAGAAAACCAAGCAAACATGACATTTTTTTTAAAAAAATCTATGTATAGGTAATTTGACGTGTCAAGACCATGCCATAGTTTTAAATGTGCCAAAACCAAAACACTTAAATTTCATTAAATAACCTCAAACATATAAAGGCCCCTATTACACCCTATCTGATTCCATGTCTTGTGGCATATAGACCTAAAGAGCAAGTTGACTTATTGCTTTATTTGATTGATTTGTGTCATAACTCTTCCTTTTAATTGAATGACATGAAGAATTTGAGACCTCAAGTGAGTTTATTAAAGTGATTATCATTATCATATGGGCTTTCATTTGAAGTGGCACGTTAAAAAAAGACATCTTTCATACATTATCTTTTTGGTGGAGTGGATTAATATATGAGTTATGAGGGGCATGTAAAAAAAAGATAAAAAATAAAAAAAAATGATTGTGAAATCATGCACTCTAGAAATTTGAATAAATCCAAACAAAAACCTAAAAATAAATTTAAAAAAAAAGAACCAAAAAGCCCAAAATGAGAAAACCAAAAGAATCTCAAAAAATAAATTTTTGAAAAAAAAAAAACCTTTCTTTAAATTTGTTTTCCTAAAAGGAATCGCTCTTTAACTTAAGTGATCGTGCTTAAGATGACAAATAACCTTTCATTATCCTTTCACAAATAAGAAAATTATCTCCTTGCTACCCCTTTAAGCTTGATAAATTCTTTCTCAATAAACCTTTACCAAGGATTACCTTCCAAATTAGGAGGTAACGAAAGGACATATTCATGAATCATGAGTGGTGAGATCCTATTCCAGGTACAAGGAAACAACCCTACATGTCAAGGGGCATATGTCAATAAAATAAGCTCCCAAGAAATTTTGAACTTACAAAATTAGAAGTGGATGTGTGCAAAGAAAAATAAAGAGAAAAAAAAAGTAGAAAGAAAAAGTGAGAAAAAAAAAGCAAAAAAAAAATGATTGAATGGCAAGTGTGGAAACTGAAAAGAAAGAAGTCCTAAAGGAAACCCTTCATTAAAATGATCCTTAGTTTGATCACCCTTAAACATATAATTTGGGCCTATTTATCCTTTTCTTCAGAACCCCAAACCTTGGCCTACGTTACAAGCTGTGAAAAGTCCATTTTGGTCAAGCATAGATACTTAAACTAAAGAGCATTTTCCTTAAGAAGTTATCACAACTGATGAAGTTTTTGTCATCTCTTCTTTATGAAGATTATCCTTTTTGAGCCACAAGTCCATTCTGAATAATGTGAAATTCTTAAGTGCATGATGGAACAATCAAAAGAAAGAAAAAATAAAAAAAAAAGAAAATGAAGGAAAAATGTTGTTTTAGGGTGAAAACTCCAAAAGGGATAGTCTAAAACAAATTTGATAACTTTGTAGCCAATCTTGATACCTAATAAAGTAAGAGAAGCCAATATGAAGCAACCAAAGCTTTTGAAAGATTTGAGTATGTTGATGCCTTGAAAGTTGAAAGTCCATCAAAAAGATTAATTCAAAAAATTTGAGCTTTTTTCTTCTATTCCTAAATGACATTTCACAATCTTGAACTTTTCACAACTAACCTTAACATTTATCAAAATGCCACATTTGGAGGCAAGAGAAAGTGTTGAAGATGTTTGGTTTCCAAAGGATTTATGCCTTTTAGAAAAATTTACATTTCATTTGTGAGCCTAGAAGGACAAGTATATATCTTTTTTGTTTCTTTCAAGTGGTGAAACATTCTTGAATGAAATGAAAATTTGATGTTTTGAACCATTCAATATGTTTCATCTTTAATTAGGAATGCTAATTTTCAAGGCACTCCAAAGTCATATTTGTTTAGATATTTCATTGCCTTTGACTCAAAATTTTAATTATGTGGACTAATTTCATTGATCATTTCAAAAAAATTTTAAATAACCAGTCATACATTTTTGTGAAAATAAGAAAATCATGTTTAGTGTGAAAGAAAATTATCAAATTGTGAGAACTTTTGAACCAATTCAGATTTAACAATGAAAAATGTTTTTTGTTGAAGAATTAATGTTGTTGAAAAAAAGAAGAAAAAAGATTTCTTTTAAGGTAGAATGTAGCAGTTTATCTTTTTGATTTTACAATTAAGTCCAGGATACATGTTGCATATTGTATACAAATGGAAATAAAAAGGAAAGCCCTTTGAAAAATGAAAAAAAATTGAGAGAGCCTATTTAAAATGCAAAGAAAGTAGAAATTGGTGAATAAACAAGATGAAAATCGGTGAAAGAATATAAGAGAGGTAAGTTACGATCCTTTTGGAAAATAAGTTAAAAATTTAATTTGATGGGAAATGGGGAACAAACCAAATTGAGACAGGAAAAAATTTGGAAAAAGGATAGTTTTAGCTCTACATCTTTTAACATGCAGCTATATCACTATATTAAATATTGGTGTTTGCATCCATGTTGGGGTATATAAATCATGAAAGCTTTTGCATTTGCATGAGCATTAAGATTTTTGAAGTGGAATTTTGTAGTTACAGAAAGCATTCAAATTATTGAAAAAACAATTGAATTTATGAATTTGTGTTTATAGCTTTAGGGCATTTATACCATCTATGAACATTAGCACTTGTATTGTAAGGATAATTTGCATCATATAAAAGAAATTTTGCTAGTAAAAGTTTTGTAATTGCATCATTATTGTAGCGACATCTACATGGAAAAAATAGTGGCATTTGCATTGTTGGGATAAGTTTCACATTTGCATTTTTGTTAGGTGCATCTGCAATATGAAAATTATGGAGACACGCTTGTAGCATTTGCATTTGCATAAAAACATTAGCATTTGCACCTTTAGGCATAATTGCATTTATCAATTTTGTAAACATTGATAAAATAAGGAATGTGGACATTCTTTTGAGCTTTGAAAAAAAAAATAAAAGCAAAAAAAGGAAATTATCAAGGAAAAATGTCTACCAAGGAAAAAAAAAAGAAAGAAAAGTCTGTCAAGAGAAAAACAAAAAAAAAAAGAAATAGCAAAAAAAATGAATGAATGAATGAAGTCCATCGTGAAAAAGATGAGAGAGATAAAAAAAATAGTATGACAAGAGGCTAAAATGTCAAAAGGTTTTAAAGAGTTAAAAAAATTTGCAAAAAAAAATTAAGGATTGTTGAAATATGACTAATAAAAGATGAGATATGATAGCAAGATTGAGTTTTTAGAAAGAATAAATGTTAAGAAATTTTAATAAAGATGAGATTTAAGCTTGGTTTAGTTAGCACCGATGAGATTTAAGGCAAGTTTAGCTGGCACCGATAAAATTTAAGTCTAGTTTAGGTTGTACTTTAAGCTAGATTAGCTAGCACTTTAAGCTGAAATTAGCTAGCACTTTAAGCATAGCTTTAGCTAGCACCAAGCTTTTAAGCACAATCTAGCTGACACTGATAGGATTTAAGCCTAATTTAGCTAGCACTTAAGCCTTGTTTAGCTGGCACTTTAAGCTAAGTTTAGCTAGCACTTTAAGCTCAGATTAGCTAGTACCAATAAGATTTAAGCCTAGTTTAGCTAATACCTAAATTTTAAGCCCATTAAAATTGGCATTAATTAAAAAAAATGTTGCGATCAAGTTTTCTTTGGTGGCAATATCCAAAGACATTTGTATCTTTTTCTCTGTAATGATATCCAAGGTCTATACGATGGTGATATTTGAAGACATCTAATTTTTTAATAGTGATATCTAAATTTCAAGAAATCTTTAAAATTTTAATGTTTTCATTTTTTTTAAAAGTAAATTTTTAGAAAATAATTTGTAAATCCTCCAAACATAATCCTTAAGACCTCTAAGAAAAATTTCTTATGATTCGTAAGTTCTCAGAGTATAATGTTTTAAATTTTTAAATTTCAAGGCCTCTTTTTAAAAGAGCATTCGTAGATGTTAAGATTTGTAAGACCTCTAAGCATTATCCCTAAGTCCTTTGAGTTGAATCTATTTAGTGTCAAGATTTATAAAACCTCTAAGCATAATCTCTAAGTCCTTCGAGCAAGATTTATAAGTCATTAAGGTAGAATATTTTAAATTTTCAAAGTTTCAAGGCCATTTTTTAAAGAAGCATTCGTAGATGTTGAGATTTATAAAACCTCTGGGCATTATCTTTAAATCTTCCAACAAGATTCATAAGTCTTCCAAACAAAATCTGTTTTAGTGTCAAAATTTGTAAGACCTCTAAGCAGAGTCTCTAAGTCCCCCAGTAAGATTCGTAAGTCTTCTAAATTCAATTTATTTTATTGTTAAGATATATAAGACCTTCGAACATAGTCCTTAAGTCCTTTGAGCACAATCTTTAAGTCATTTCAAATTGATTTTTAAAGTTATCAAGCCTCTAATTAGAAAAGTCTTTCTGTGATTTTTAAAGTGGTGGAGTTTCTATTTAAATGAGCTTTTAAGTTTAATTCCAAAGTTATGGAGCCTCCAATGAGAATAGCTTTTAGATTATTTTCTAAAGTTGGTGAACCTCTAATGAAAGGAGCTTTTAAGTTTATTTCCAAAGTTGTAGAGTCGTTGATGAAAAAAGTTTTTAGGTTTATTTTTTAAAGATGTTGAGCCTCTAATGAAAGGAACTTTTCAAGAACTTAAAAAAATTCAAAATAAAAGATTCAAAATAAGAAATCTAAATAAAAAATCTAAAAATTAAAAAAAATCCAAAAAATAAAACAATTCAAGAAAATCCCAAAAAAAAGTTTAAAAAATTGCCAATAACTAAAAAAAATCAAAATAAAAAAAAAGTATTTGGGTTGTTGGATCCAAACAAAATTACTGTTCATGACTTTGCCATATTCCTAATTCTCAGAATATATAAAAAGAGGCAACTGTAAATACCTAATTTTGTTTGAGTCGATTCAAAATTATTCAATTTTTAGGCTGTCTTAACATTTTGATTCGGGTTGGCTGAGAATCTTAAGTGGATTTATCTTATGGGGTTATTTGGCCTTTATTTGATTTAAATCTAATTTAATTTTGTTGGATGCAATTTAAAATTTGATCATTTGAGATTAAAAGCCCAAATATAATAGTGAAGGCCCAAATGCCATTTTTAAAGCCCAATTTCATTTATTAGAATTAATTAAATTAATTAAAATGAAATTTAAAAAATTTTAAAAAAATTAACTAAAAAAAAGACCCAGAGGGTCAGCTTTCTCTTTCCCTCAGATGTTTTCCCATCCCTAAATTGCCTTACTATTCTCAGCTCCCATTTTTCACCTCCAATTTTACCTTTTGCTCTTTAATGTCAATTTATCGCACACTTCATACCTAAAAAACGTAGCATTCTACTACACTGTAACCTTACAAAAATTAAAATCCTATGTCTTATCTGAACTATGGCTCTACAAAAGTTTATCATTCGAGTTCAGCTGAGGAGAGGAATGGGCAAAAAATTTTAACATACCAAAAACCACCAATATAACCCCTTTCAACAACTTTCACACTCATAACCCCTCTCCAAACAAAAAAAAACCACTACCAAAAAGCACTTGTCCCTACATGTACCTAGCCAGGGTTTCAAATAGTGGTTGTGTAATGGAATAGCGGTCGTGAAATTGTGGTAGCACCATTGTCTGCCACCATTATAAGAGAAAATACGACTGAAAAATTGAATCACAATCAAAATGGTACGTAACGGCTGCTAAAAAATGGTGTAACGGGAAATAGCGACAATAACGGACCGTTATTGTCGCTATCTCCGTTTTTCTTAATTACTAGGTCAAATTAAACAAAAAAAAATTTAATCAACAATAATCCTAATTCAATACACAAGTTACTCAAATTCAAATCAATTTTAAGTCTTGAATCAACAATCAAAATAAAAAAAGATAAGAAAAGGTTAAATTACCTCTTTTTTTGTAAAATTTTTGTAAAATAATATTGATCTTTGTGATAATCTGAGAGAGATGATATTGAGAGACTCGGTAGGCAATGACATTGATGAGGGTATGCGAGAGAGTGAGATAAATACAAATAAAAAAAGGGAGAGAAGAAGATATGAATGAGGGTTTCTGGCTTACCTTTCTAGTTATCAAAGTTATTTTGGGGGAGAGGGGTGTCTGAGGGGGATGGGTGAGTGGGGTGGGGTAGGGTGGGTGGGTGGGTTTTTATTTATTTAATTTTATAATTAATTTTATTAAAATATAAGTTTAAAAATTTGTAATTTTTGAAATTATATATATATAGATTTTAGATGAAAACTTTTAATAATTTTTTTGTATAAGTTAGATAAAAAATAATTATAATTAAATATTATAATTTGATTTTGTTATTTATTAATTTATGATTTTATATTTGAAATTTAATAATTTTTTTGTTATTTTGGTATTTATATTATTATCAATTCTTTTGTTATTAGATTAATTCTTATTAATTTATAACAATAATTGATGGAATTTGAAATTATTATATGTTTGAGTTTGTAATTTTATTAAATATGGATGCTTGGTATTTAACGTATTATGTTTAGTTAATATTTTGATTTATCTAGAATTAATTTTGAATATGAACTTTACTCAAGTAAAAATTTTGTTACTAAATCAAATATAAATATTTTATTATAATCTAAATAAAATTGTGAATTTAAAAAATAAAAAACATAGATGTCATAAATTGTTTTAAAAAAACATTAAATAAAAGTTTTTATAATTATGAAATTTTATAACAAATTGTGCAAAATTAAAAAAAATTCACGACCGCGATAATCGCAATAATCTTTGTTATATCTGAAAACGTGATAAACGCGACTCAACTGAAAACGTGATCGCGACCACTATTTAAATCCCTGTACGTAGCATCAGTCCTTGCTCACACTAGCATTAGCACAAATCCTTCTACACACCTAGCCCTTGTGTCATGAGCCAACCTTGTATAGGCCCATGACCAGGGCTTAGGTTGTCATGAGCCACCCATGTATAAGGCTATGACTGGGTAGAAGTGCCAAGGGGGGAGGGTAGATCTTTTGTGCTAGGAAAAATGTCCCCATTTCAAACATTGTAACGGTTAGTGGTAGCATAGCTCTAAAATCTCTTACGCTTTTTAAGGGGGTAAGCAGTCAGCATATTGTTGGGCTGTCTCACTGGTTAGGGCACGGATGTAGGCCACCCATCAAGGGCTGCCCCATAGCCCCGATGATGGTGTGAAGTCTCGATGTACTATTCTTAATAATAATATGTCTTTTTATTCGAAAGTCTCGAGTGTTGCCTTAATGTGTTTTTCGTTCTCTCGATATGAATGTGTCTTCTTGTATATGCTTGAGATTAACTGTGGCTTATGGTTGCTTGTTCAGATATCGACCTATCGTTGGCTGACTTAAATAGGAGCGTCCATTCAAGTACCGTATGGTCTATCACTTGTTGAGAGAAAGCTTAGCCCGTGACACATAGTATCAGAACACAATGTGAAGTGCTAGAGAATTAAAGAAATGGCCACGAATAGTGGTATCAACCATAAACAAAGAATTGAAGAGCTTGAGGCCACGGTGGCTGCTTTGAAAGCTCATGTAGTTACAAACAATCGTCTGAGAGAGATCAAGACAACCCAACAGGAGTTGTCCGATACTCTACATAGCTTGAGTGAAAAGGCTAGAGATGCCTTGAATGTCCTCTAGAAAGAGTTTGAGGAGCTCAGGAACTAAGTGGGCGTCTTACAGGTGGCGGTGGCTAGATCGAGTTCTAGCTCGATGGAAAGAAGAAAAAGAGCCAAAATGCCAGAGCCTTAATGCTCTGAGGGGGCAAGAGATGCCAAAGAGCTTGAAAATTTCCTGTTTGACATGGAGCAATACTTTCGAGCCTTGCGTACTGAATCAGAGGAAGACAAGATGGCAATGGCATCAATGTACCTTACGGGGGATGCCAAGATTTAGTGGCATTCAAACTTTGTAAATGATGAATGCCCTATCAAAACTTGGGTGGACTTGAAGCAGGAATTGAAAAACCAGTTCTTTCCTAAGAATGTAAAGTATATGGCCTGAAGGAAGCTTCGAGAGTTGGTGCAAATAGAAATAGTGTAAGAGTTTGTAAGGAGCTTTTCTACCCTAATGTTGGACATTAAAGACATGTTTGAAAAGGATAAAATATTTTATTTTCTTGAGGGCCTCAAACCATGGGCCAGAACAGAACTGTATAGGTAAAAAGTGCAAGATATGGCTATGGCCGTGGCCATGGCTATAGTCGAATGCCTTCATGACTACAATGATGGCTCTTCAAAATGAAAAAATCTTTCATTAGGTGGCAGTAACTCCATCTTTAGGAGTGGTGGAAAGATGACCATAGTGGATTGACCTTTCAGTGGGGGATCAAATAAGAGGCCCTTCGATCGAGACAACACCTAACCTAGAGCAAACAATGCAACAAGTTTTAGGCCTCGGCAACCGTTAGCTTGTTTTTTATGCAAGGGGCCTCATCGAGTGATTGAATGCCTACGTAGAAGGGCCCTTAATGCCTTGAGAGCCTTATCCTAAGATTTTGCAAAAGTGCCCGAGACAGTGGAGGAAATTGAAGAGGAATCGACCAAGATGGGCTCCATGCGATTCTTAAATGCCTTTCGTACCCAACTTAACATGACAAAGAGAGAACCGAGTAAAGACTTGATGTATATGGACTTGGTACTCAATGAGAAGACCACAAGGGCTATGGTTGATACGGGTGCAACCAATACCTTCATCACACCTGAGGAAGTAAAAAGGTATAGTCTCAAGGTGAATAAGAACTACAAGCAAATGAAAGCGGTTAACTCACCAGGCTTTGCAATCAGTGGAAGCTTCAAAAATGTGATGACCAAGTTGGGGCTATGGGAAGGAAATGTAGACATCACAGTTTCCCTTATGGATGACTTTGATGTTGTCCTCGGATTGGACTTCATGTGTTGGCCTAGGCAATACCAATCCCTGTCGCTAGTTGTCTATTATTCTTAGGAGGAGCAACCCTATGTGGTGCCAGCCACAATCTTGTCGAAGAATGGAAAAAAGATAATCTCAGCACTACAATTCAAGAAAGGGATAAAGAGAGGGGAGCCCTCTTATGTGGCGATACCGATCTACAAGGATGGGATGGAGTTAGATCCAATACCCGAAAGGGTGAAAAAGGTGTTGGAAAAGTTTAAGAATGTGATGCCAAAATAATTGCCTAAGGTTTTACCTCTTTGAAGACCGGTTGACCATGAAATTGAACTTCTCCTAAGGGTCAAACCCCCTACTAAGGCCCCATACCGCATGACTCCACCAGAATTGGCCGAACTAAGGAAACAATTAGATGAACTCTTATAGGTCAGGTTCATTAGGCCGTCAAAAGCACATTTTGGAGCACCCGTGTTATTTCAGAGGAAGCATAATAGAAGCCTATGACTATGTGTCTACTACAGAGCCCTAAATAAGGTCACCGTGAAAAACAAGTACCCGATTCCCCTTATTGCTGATTTGTTTGATCAACTGAGTCGAGCCAAATATTTTTCCAAATTGGACCTAAGGTCTGGCTATCATCAAGTCAGAGTTACAGAGGAGATGAACCGAAAACCACCTGTGTAACTCGGTATGGCGTATTTGAATTTCTTGTTATGCCTTTTGGACTAACCAATGCTCCTGCCATATTTTGTACCTTGATGAATCAGGTGTTCCACAATTATCTTGACAAATTCATGGTGATTTATTTAGATGACATAGTGGTATACAGCTCTACTTTGGAAGAACACCAAGAACACTTGTGCCTAGTGCTTCAAAGATTACAAGACCACCAGTTGTACGTGAAAAGAGAGAAATGTGCCTTTGCTCAGACCCAAATCCATTTTTTAGGTCACATTATCAAACAAGGTCATATTCGAATGGATATGAAAAAGGTTAGAGCCATCAAGGAGTGGACAATACCCAAGAATGTTAGTGAGCTTCGTTCATTTTTAGGATTAGCCAACTATTACAGGAGATTTGTAGAAGGGTACTCTCGTAAAACTATGGTCCTCATAGAACTATTGAAAAAAGAGCTTAAATGGTGTTGGATGAGCGAATGTCAAGAGGCATTTGAAGGACTGAAGGAAACCATTATGAAAGGTCCCATCTTAGCCCTCTCCAACATCAAATAACCCTTCGAAGTCCAAACAGATGCTTCTGATTTTACTATTGAGGGAGTACTCCTACAAGCACGGCACCCAATAGCATTTGAAAGTAGAAAGCTAAGTGAAGCTGAGAGGAAATATATGGCCCAAGAGAAAGAACTCTTAGCAGTAATTCACAATTTGAAAACTTGACGACATTATGTGTTGGGCTCGCACTTTATAGTGAAGACAGACAATGCGGTAGTTAGTCATTTTCTCACCCAACCAAGTCTTATAGCGAAAACCCGATGGCAATAATTTTTAGCTGAGTTTAACTTTTGTTTTGAGCACACCGCTGGAAAGACCAATGAAGTGACTGATGTATTGAGCAGACGAGCAGAGTTAGTGGTCGTTAGAAGAATTACCCCAATGGCGGTTAGTAGAGTTACGATAGACGTTCGCAAGTTAATTGAAGATAATTTGGGAAATGACCCATAGGCCAGTGCCATCTTGAAGCTAGTTGAAGAAGGGAAGTCCAAGTATTTCTGACAGGAGAATAGGGTCTTGTGGATAAAAGGTCCTCGATTGTTTGTGTCGAAGGTAAGGGGTCTGAGACAGATGCTAATGAAGGAGTGTCATGATACACCATGAGCTGGACACCTAGGTTGGAAATGCACTTTTGCTCTATTAAAATAGGGATACTATTAGCCTCACATGCGGCAAGACGTGATGGACTATATAAAGACTTGCCTCATCTGCCAACAAGACAAAGTTGAAAAGAAAAAACTTGCAGGCATGCTTGAACCACTACCAATGCTTACTAGATTGTGGGAAAGCATCTCTTTTGACTTCATTTTGGGCTTTCCCAAAATTGATGATCTTAGAGCTATTTTGGTGGTGATCGATCGTTTCTCCAAGTATGCCACATTCATTCCCACCCATAAATATTGTACTGCGGAGGACACAGCTCGACTTCTGTTCAAACATGTGATCAAATATTGGGCCTCCCTCAGAACATTGTAAGCGACAAGGATCCAAGATTTATGGGTCTTTTTGGAGAGAACTTTTCAAGATATTGGGGTCCTAACTCAACATCTCTTCAAGCTACCACCCCCAAATCGACGGCTAAACTGAATGGTTTAATAGATTACTAGAAGAATACTTAAGGCATTTTGTTCAAGCCAATCAGAAGGACTAGCCTTCATTATTGGACACCGTTCAACTTTGTTGTAATTCTAACAAGAGTTTTTAAACTAACAAGAGCCCATTTGAGGTGGTCACTGAAAACTATTAAGGCTATCCCATACATCTCTGGAGCAATATGGAGGGAAGAACCTGAGAGCTTTCAATCTCGGTAAAGAGTGGAAGCAAAACACAGAGATTGCATAAGCCTACCTAGAGAAAGCATCGAAGCGAATAAAAAAATGGGCAAACAAAGGTCATAAGGTGCAATAATTCCAAATTGGTGATTTGGTTCTTATTCGACTAGTCCCTAAACAAATCAGGTTCTTGAGGAAGCGAGATCGGAGATTGGTGCGCAAATATGAAGGTCCAGTAAAGATCCTCTCCAAGGTAGGGAATACTTCTTACAAAATCGACCTACCAAAGTGGATGAAGGTGCACCCAGTATTTCATGTGAGCAACCTAAAACCTTTTATGCAAATCCTACAGATGCTAATCGAAGAGAACTAATCAGAGCTACCATCACCATGAAGCCACCTTCAAAATGTCAGGTTGAAGAGATCTTAGCTGACAAGGAAACCAAGATATCTTGAAGGCTAGTTCGTGAATACTTAGTGAAGTGAGAGAGATTAAGAATAGAGGAAACTAGCTGGGAAAGAGACCATGACTTTTGGGCATTCAATAGGAAGATTGAAGAATTCCAAGCTAGCAATTCGACGAGGACGTCGATAGATTAGATGGGGAGGATGTCATGAGCCAACCTTGTATAAGGCCATGACAGGGGCTTAGGTTGTCATGAGCCACCCATGTATAGGGCCATGACTAGGTAGAGGTGCCAAGGGGGGAGGGTAGATCTTTTGTGCTAGGAAAAATGTTCGCATTTCAAACATTGTAACGGTTAGTGGTAGCATTGCTATAAAATCTCTTATGCTCTTTAAGGGGTGAGCAGTCAGCATATTGTTGGGCTGTCTCACTGGTTAGGGTACGAACATAGGCCACCTGTCAAGGGCTACCTCCTGGCCCCGATGATAGTGTGAAGTCTCGATGTTTTATTCTCAATAATAACAAAATACATCTTTTATTCGAAAGTCCTGAGTATTACCTCGATGTATTTTTCATTCTCTTGATATGAATGTGTCTTCTTATGTATGCTTGAGATTAACTGTGGCTTATTGTTGCTTGTTCAAATATCAAGCTATCATTGGCTAACTAGGGTAGGAGCATCCATTCAAGTGCCGCACGGTCTATCACTTGTTGAGAGAAAGCTTAGCCCGTGACACCTTGCTTGCATTATCATTAGTACTAGCACAGTCACTCCCAGTCCTTGCCCACACCAACACCAGCATCAGTCCCCGCATGTACCTAGTTTTTGCCCACACCAGCAGTAACCCTTACCTACCCAGCACAGTCCCTGCTTGCTCCCAGTCCTTATCTACACTAACCCCTACACGTACCAAGCTGCTGCCCATGCTAAAACCCTAAATTCCATGCAACTTCCAACCTCCCCAAACCATACAATTGAATGCCATAAATCACCTAACTCTGCAAAGACTACAACCACCTTTACGTAGTCTTCACCTAAAGAACCTAATAAACACAAAAAAAAAAAGAATTCAAACACACAAAAAAGAAAAAATTACATCCCTTAGGAGGGGAAAAGCAAATCCTAAAAGCTACAAAAAATAAATAAAATAAAATAAAATATAGTAGATAGAGAAAACCCATAGAGCTTCGGGTTAGGCATTCTCTAGTGAGTTTTGGGGCTCATTTTTTGAAAGGTAAGATGGCTTTAGGGAGAAGAACATACTAAAAGATTAAGGTGGTATGGGTGACAAACGTAGTAGTTTTGCATAATTTTTTGTTGTGACTTTGAACTTAGATCTAGTATCATTTGGGTTGATTCACGAAAAACAAAGGTCGGATTTGAGAAAATTGGGTTGAGAGGAATCTACGGCTAAATTATGGGAGCCAAGTGATGATGGCTAGAGGTGAGCAACAGTCCAATAGGTGATTGATGAACGAAAACTAGGCTTGAGGAGCTAACTTTTTTGTAGAGAGCTTGGAACCTTTTTTTGTTTGAAAAGAAGTTGAAATGATTAAAAAATTATGTTTCTTTTACAAAGTAGGAAAAAAAAAGCAATCAGTAGGTTAAATTGACCAGACCTACAATAGTCCAACCTAATTCATTTTTGCCTCAACCCATCGTAGACTTGGCCCAAGTAGTAGCCCAACTCTTTGGATCATCCCATTTTGACTTAGACTTTAACATAACTTATGGTAAATTTTATTTTAGTTTGATTTGTTCATTTTCCTATTTATTTTTCATCAATTTTAGTATTAAATAAATGAAATTATTTGTGAATGATTAAGGGTGTAGTCTAAAAAAAAATTTTCAATAACGAATTACAAGAATGTGGAATAAAAAAATTGTTTTAGAAAAAGAAAAAAGGATTCTTTTTTAAAAAAAATTAAAGTAAATGCAAGTTTTTGATAATAAGATTTCAAGACGTTTGAGTAGCAATTCCCAAGAATTCTCTAAGTGAGAAAAGAGTTCTAAAAATTAGCAAAATGTTGAAATATTTAGAAACTTTTCTTAATACAAAGATTTTTATTTTTTAATTTAATAATTTTAAAAAATAAATATAAAATATCTATAAAAATATACATTTTTAGGAAACAAATTTATTTATGGATAATTATATTATGATCTAACTTTTAAAGTGAAATAATAATAATAATTTTAAAAAGTTTTATGAATTTTTGAAACTGAGATCCTAAAGAAGTCCGAATAGTGATTCTTTAGGAATCTCTTGGTGATAAAAGTTTTCTAGAACGCTACCAAAGTAATAGGGCATTTAGAATAATTTTCAATTAAGATCTTCGTTTACTATTTATTTACTAAAAAAAAGAAATAAATTTTTATAAAAAGTATTATTTCAAGTATCATTTTGTTATTTATGTTATAAATATTGATTTTAAAGACTAATATGAGCCGCCAAGGATGGGATCTTTGAAAAATTCGAGTAGTGATTCTTAAGAGATACCTAGGTGAGAAAATTCCTCTAAATATTGTCAAAGTACTGGAATATTTTTTTGAATTTTTCAATTTACAAGGTTTTTATTTATTTTAAAAAAGGATGTTTTCAGATGCAATAAATTAAGTAAATCATTTTTAACTATTGAACTTAAGAACTTTTTGTTAAAATTAAATGATAACACATGATTAATTGGTATTATTTTTAAAACAGACAACTGTGATAGTGCTAATCTTTCTTTATTCATAACCATACTCCCGAACCCGACTTTGATTTTCGTAGACTTAAAATTATCTTTTTAATATGTTTTAATTAATTTTAAAATTCTATTAAAAAGATAAACTTTTTAAGTGACCAATCATGCCTAGGAAAAAAAATTTTGGTGGTGACTCCTCTATTTTGAAATTTTAAAAATTTTCACCTAGCGGCCCCTAAAACTATTATGACAATTATTACATTATCTTTCATTGGTGTCATATCAAAGTTGGCTTCCTTCTTGGTTGTTTCGATATTTTTGTTGACATGTTCTTGAGTTCTAACTATAATGCGTCTGAAAATTTATGGAAGTATTACACAAAGTGTGTAATTTTGTAGTAGAAAGTTGTTATGACTATTTTGGAACATTCAAAATGTAAGTTGCCACTGTTATTTGAAATATTTGGATTAAGTTTTCAATTTCCAAAATTCGAGCATTTGAATGCTTGACAAAAAAAAAAGGATTCAAACGTTCCTCAAGGCATTCGAATACCCTACATTTTTTTAAAAATAAAAAGCAAGCAAAACATTTGAATGCACCTATGTGTTTTAAAAAATATGATTCAATTTTTAAATTTTTTAAAAATTATTTTGTCCTTAATTAACTTTGGCAGGTCAAATCACACAAAAATGATTGAGATAAAGTTATTTTTTAACTTGTGTTGACTCATGAATTTATGAATTTTTTCTCATATTTTGTTGATAGAAAATTATGATTTTTTTTAGTGAGAACTTCTATTGTTATAAGGACTTTGGTGTAATTGCTTGGAGTCATAAGTCTACTAATTGAATTAACACAGCATCGAATAGATTCAAATGATGAGGCATTATGTGTCATATCATCAAAGATTAAAAAGTTGATTCTGTGAGGCAATATGCATGTAGGGAGGATATAAATATATACATAATGTTGAATAGATACACTCTTTACATTTAGACAAAAAAATCTTTTCAAAGATCTATGGGTGTGTAATGAGAGGAAATATCCTAATGTTATAACTTTGACAAAGAATTTTGTGATTTTATTAAAAATAGCAATAAGGATTACGACCTTGTTTATCAGCCTAAGTCTTTATATAACACACACAAAATTATTGGATCTCTATAGATGACTAATAAGAATGTAAAACTGTTATAGGAATTTATGGATTCCATCCCAGTCACTTGACAAGTGATACATACAAATTGAGAACATAGTTTAATAAACATTGCGTATGTTTAATGATAGAACTTGTTCATGTATTCAGTATGTACATTCTTTGTGAAGCTTGTCTATGTGAATGCAATTAATTAATGTTATTATTTGTAAGTAACCTATTGTTTAATATGAGTTTTAAGGTATTAATTAAAGAATTATCTTAGAATGATAAATTTTACACAATGGAATAGAATAAGTGATAATCAAACACATTAAAAATGGAATTTGATTACGAACATAATGACCTTTTGATTTCGATTTTATTTGAATGATTGTTATTATTTTCTTAGTAACATTGTGATAAAATAGATGTGCATAATTCTACATATTAATTAATGCATGGATCTTTCAATATTGAATTATCCTTTGAATATGGCTTTTTTATTTAAGTATATGGTTACTAAATAGGGATAATTATGAAATCTAGAATACAAAAATTCAGTATGTGTTAGAAGAACAAAAGGTTTTTAAAATTATAAACATAGTCTTAGTGGAGCTCAGTATAAAAATATGTTCTAACTTAGAAAGGATTAAGGGCTTGTGAAGCCTAGATAGAACAAACTCTGATACTTGCATTGCGTTGCTAAGCAATATGGAGAATGATATCATACATGAGTTAAAGTAGCATGATATTGCTAAAAGAGATGTGAAGTGTCTTAACAACAAAGTCTATTTAAAAAAAAAAAACAAGTTGGTCACACTTTGACAAATTAACAAAAGGTTCAAGATGTAACTTGGTCCTTACCATATAATTGAGAGCATATAAAAGTGCACTAACCCACAATAAGAGTATAAAGACTCTCAATAATACTTCTCATCATCTTCAATTAGAGAAAGACCGTATAAAAAACATCTGAGCTTAGTGTTAATATGTATATAGCATACACATGTTCAAAGAAAACTATGGGCTTCAAGCAAAGGCCACATCATAGGAAAAAGGAGAACATTACTAAAAAACCAAATAATGGTCGAAGTAGCAAAGAGAATGGTCCTAAGGCTCAGTTTAAGAAGAATAAAGCTAAAGTCAAGTGCATTAACTATGTTAAAGAAAGCCACATTGCTTGTGAATGTAACAAGATGAAAAAGACTCAGGAGCCATAAACCATGTAAAGGGCATTTGACATTTATAAGCTAAGTATGTACGGTGGAAAAACTCTTATCCCACATAATGTCTTGTTTGCTTTTGATATTTGATGAAATTTTATTTTTATCACTGTTCTTCTTAATTTATGAATTTTAGTAACATTGATATGGATTTGTTTTTGAAAACAAATCATTATGGATCCAAATGTTTATTAAATAGGTTTATGATGCCAATATTAATATGAATGTTTGGCATGCTAAACATGGTCATATAAGTCAACAAAAAATGGATAGATTAGCAAAAGAGTGATTACAAGGCCTTATATGATAAGGTTAATCAACCATTATGTATAAACTATCTAGCAGGAAAACTGATAAGAAAACCATTTGATAAAGAAACTAGAGTTAAGTTCCATTGCACTTAATACATTCCAACACTTATGTCTAATGTATTTAAGGGCATGTGATGGAGGTCAATATTTCATCACATTTATTGATGATAACACATGTTTTAGTTTTGTTTACTTGATTTTTCACAAATTGAAGCTTTAAAGTGTTTTAGAAGGTTTGTGTACTTAGTTAAAAAATCAATTAGATAAAAGCATTAAGGCATTGAGAACTGATAGTTGATGTGAATACTTATCTAATTAGTTTAGACAGTTATATGATAAAAATGGTACTAATAAATAGTTAAACATTCCAATGAATCTACAACAAGATGGTGTTATAGATAGAAGAATTAAAACTTTTTTGAAAATGGTTAGGTCAATATTGGCCTAAATGAGTTTGCAAATCACTTTTGGGGTGAAATATTATTATCAGTTGTCTATATATTCAATCAAGTATCCTTCAAATCAATTATAACCACTTTCTATGAATTGTAGATTGGTAGAAAACTCAATCTTAGTAACTTGAGAATTTGAGGTTGTACTGCTTATGTTCTTGAATTCACTTATTAACATGGCAAGTTAGGTCCACAATGTAAAAAAAGTATATTTGTAAGATACTCTGAACACTCAAAAGGATATATGTTCAAAAGCGAATAATCGAGTGGGAGTGTAACTAAATTTTAAGTTTTAGAATGCCATTTTTTTGGAAAATAAGTTTCCAAATAAGGACAAGATGAGTTGAAAAATGTTATTTTGTGAAATTGAAAATGCAAATGATTTGGTAAATTGATGCATATTCTTGGTCAATAAAAAATTACATCATATCCAAGTGAGAGCATGACAAAAGTTGAAATTTTATTGAATCTGTTTCACAAGAATCACAAGTCAAGCAAAAGAAAAGAGAATGAAAGCAATGGAAGAAGAAAGATAAAGTCTAAAGATCAAACGATGTATGAGAATTGATTGATCTATCCAAAGGGCACAATTCTAGCCATTGTAGCCTGTCTAAATTTAGAATTACATCGAATGTATGTGATAAGTGCCTCTTTAAATTATAGAATGACCTATAGTTTTCATTAACAAAGGCAAATAGCACAAAAATATATTGTTTTCATTATTAACAAGGTTAATAACGTAAAAGTATATAATGATTAGGATCATTTTACGATCTTAAGAAATCTTTCAGGTAGTGGTACATTAGTATTCATCAAGCAATAATTTCATATGATTTTATCATGATTTATGAAGATTACTTCATGTATGTCAAAAAAGTTACAAGTGACCTTGTGATCTTTTCACTCTATATGGATGACATGTTGTTGGCTAGAAATGATAAAGAGTATTTCACTATAGTAAAAATTAGTTATTCTCAAATTTGAAATGAAAGACATGTGTGAAATAGCTTACGTAGCTGGTTTAAGAATCAAGAGAGATCATTCCAAGAAATTGGTCTTTTTCATAAGAGTAATATATTAAGAAAATTCTTGAATAATTTAGTATGCAAGATTGCAAGCCTATTTATACTCTTATGCCAAAAAGTGAAGGCTCAAGCCAAATAATGTGTCTTATGACTCCACAAGGTAAAGGAACAAATGACAAGAGTTTCTCACTCTAGTGTTATTGGAAGCCTTATGTCTGTTAAGATGTGCACAAGGCCAAATATCTACTATGTCATAAGCATGGTAAGCAAATATCAATCCAATCTATGCCAATCCCATTAAAAAGCCATGCAAAGGTTATTAAGGTATCATAAAGCACTGTGGATTATTATTGTGCTATCAAGAAAATGGTCTGCATTTAATTGGCTATATGGATACTAATTGGAGAATGTTATAATATATCAACCTAAAGACTCGATCGCTAGACGTAAAATTTAAAATCGTTAACAACATAAGGAGTCATCACTAATCCTTTTTTTAAAGCATGATTGGTCACCCAAAAAATTTATCTTTTTAATAAAACAATAAAATGAGTTTTAAAGTTTATTAAAAAGACGGTTTTGATTTGTGAAAACAGGATTGGGTTCAAGAGTCGATTATGAGTGGGAAAGAATTAGTACCCCTGCAATGCCTATAAAATTGGTACCAATTAATAATGCTTTATTTATAACTTTGGATAAAACTAGTTTTATATGAAATTTAATTAAAATTTTCTTCATTTTTATGAAAGAAAATCAATTAGAAAAACTTTGTTTAGGAATATTAAGAAAATTTTTAGATTAAAGAAATACTTTTAAATTCTCCGACATAAAGGCATAATTCAAATATAGATTTTTTCACCTAAATTTATTGTAACATTCCTTTAAAAATAATAAAATAACACTTTTTGTAAATAATAATCACTAATGACTCTCAAACATCTAGTCAAAATACCAATAATTATATTTCACATAATGTTATTTTAATTTTATTTGTTTAAAACTAATTTTTTAAAGAATTTTTTATGTAGTAAAAATGAAGAATGATATAATTAATATTAAATATAAATAATTAAAATAAACATATATGCGCATTATAAATGTACATATTAATCTAAAAATGAGATATATGCAAATGATTATAATATGCAAATCTAGGAATCGGGTTTTCAAATATAAAGAGACCACTTGGACTCTCCTATCTCTAAACAGAGTTTGGGGGTTATTATTTATATTTAAAATCTCATTTTATTTTTTTTTTTATTATTTATTTAATTTTATTATTCTTATTGTTTACGAAATTATACGAAAAATTCTTAATGAAACAAAATTTCCTAAATATCCTATTATTTAGATGGCATTTGAGAACAAATTATTTCATAGGAAATTTCTATATTTATCCTTAAAAATTTAAGATGATTGTGAAGTTTTGGGTAAGTTTAGGGTTGCAAAGTTTAATTTAGGATTTTGATATTAGGGTTTCAATTTTAGGGTATCATTTAAGGTTTTGATTTTAGGGTTTTAATTATAGGATTTCAATTATAGGGTTTCAATTTTTTGGTTTCAATTTTAAGGTTTTGTTAGGGGTTTTAATTTTAAGGTTTCATTTCACAAATTTATGAGTCTCTTTAAAAACCTCTAACATTTGGGCAGACTTTTGTATCAAGCTTGTTTTTTATAATTTCAAATTTTAATTTTTATATTTCATATATTTTTCTTTTCCATTAAAAGTTTTGTTATTACTATTATTATCATTTATTAATATTTTATTATTTTATCTTTATTGTTTAATAATTCTCTAACATTTAGGCAAAATTATTTTTTTAAAATATGATTTTTTTTATTTCCTTCAACATCTTGACAGGAAATTTAAAATTTTTTTATTAGTATTTATTATTATTATTATTATTATTCTTGGGAGATTTTAAAATTGCAAATAACAATTAGGATGCATGACTATAATAAAAAATAATATAAACATGTCAATTAATAACATAATGCCTATGCAAAGCTATTAAACAACCAAGATCAAACATATGCTAAAAATATTATATGTTAGTAAAAATAATAACCAAAAAATTATGCAAATGGCTATCTATTCATATGACTTAAGTTATTATTATTATTTATTTATATTTTTATGTTTGTTATTTATTATTATTGTTTAAAAAGAAAGAAAAGACTACAATACAAGCTTGCGTGAATACTCCCCTTTGTCAAAAATGGTAAACATGACCCACATGCGAGAGAAAGGATAAAAAAACGAAAATATTGAAGCTTTTGAGCTAACTTCCCCCTATGTAAAACAACAGCCAAGGAAGAAAGAAAGAAAAAAAAAAACTTTAAACCTTAAACCTTTTTACGTGCAAGCCATTATTATTTCCTATTTTGGATTTTATTTTTCTACCACAGCAGGGCTCAAACACAAGGTTTTCATTTTTTAAATAAACAAAACAGAGGAAACTTCAGCTTCTCATTCCTTTCGAAACATGCTTCAACTCTTTCCTTTAAAAACAAAAAAAAAAACAAAAAGCTTCATGCCCTTTGGTCCTAAAACAACACCTTTTCTTTTTCATTAAACAATCTAGAACAGAGGGAATGAAATTCTATAAACCAAGAATCAGACCGAAACCTATTCCCTTCTTAACAAGGAATGAAACTTTTAAAACCAAGCATAAAATAAAAACTTTAGGGTGCCAAACAAATAGAATATAAAAAAAAAAAAAAAAACTATATTCACTCAGTTTTGGAGCTTTAAAACTTCACAAACACAAGCTTATTCTGTGACAAAAAAAACAAAAAGGAAGGAAGAAGCGTTCCTCTTATTTCCTACTGTCACTTCTTTTTCTACTCACTGGTGTTTTTTTTGCTTTCCTCTTCCGGTCTGGCTGCTGGTTCCTTTTTCTGTTCTGCTTCCTCCTTTTTCCCGCTTGCTTCTCTTCTTCACGTGCTGCCTGCAGCAGCTTTTTTTTTTTTTTTTTGCTTGTCTCACTAGTTTTTCAAAGCTGTTTTCTTCTTCATTTTTCTGGTCCCCATTTTAACTTCTCCTCTTTCCTTTTTTCAAGTTCCCCACTGGTTTTCTTTTTTCCCTACTTCTACTTGCATTTTGCTGAGTACCATTTTCCTTTTTCTATGTTTTTTCTGCTACTTTTCTTTTTGCTTTTGTTTTTTTTTTATCTATTTCACGTTCTGCTTCCTCCCTTTTCTGTTTATCTTATCCTCTTAAGTGTTTTTGGTTTTAGCTGCTGCCGTCTCCTCAAACGCCCCACTGCTGCCGTTTCTGGTTTTCTCTTTAGTTTTTGCCTCTTTTTCAAATCCGCTGCCACCCTCTTTCTTGCTGTTTCGTCTATTCCATCTTTCCCCCTGGAATTTTGCTGCCTCGCTGAGCCATGCCACCTTTGGACGCCTGCTTCAGTTTTCCTCGTTTTACTACTTCTTCTCTCTCTTTTTTTTTTTTTTGTCGTAGCTCTCCTCCATTGCTGCCAGTTTCGCCCTTTCTTCCCCTTTTGTTTTCTTTCCCGGTTCCCCTCTTTTCGTTTTTTGCTTCCTTTCCTTGTCGAATGTCTCTCCTGTTTCCTCTTTTTTCCTTTCCATTTTTGCTGCCTCAGTTTTTTCTGAAGCCCCCACGTTACCAGCCCAATTTTTTCAGTTTTCTCCTCTCAACCCACGTCCCACGCACGGAAGCATGTTTTTTTCTCTTCAAACTCCACGTGCAACAAGCCTCCTGTGGTCTATATATTTTGCTTTGGGCCATTCTTCATGTATATATTTTGCTTGGGGCTGTTATTTGATTGGGCCAAACTTTTTTTGTTTTTTCGGTTTTGTATTTGTTTTTTTTTATGTTATTAGTTTTAATTTTTAATAATAAATTTTTTTAATTTAATTTAGGTTAAAATTTTATTATTATTATTATTATTATTATTATTATTATTATTATTATATATGTGTGTATGTGTGTATATATATATATATTGTGTTTAATGGCCAACCCTTATAATAAATAGGCCTTTATTGAACCTAGGCCTTTATCGGGCCATTTGAAAGTGGGCAATGTATTTTGCTCGAAAAACAAAGATCAAGCCCAATTATGAAAACCAGCCCAAATTAAAAGAAAAAAAATATTTCGAATAAAATTAAGTATTTATAGAGAGAAAATCTAAATGAAAAAAAATTACCTCTGGTTATGTTTTCTTACAGAATATTGCACTATATCTTTATTAGTAAGAAAGAGGCTTGAATAGCACTATCCATAATTAAAGTTGAATTTGTAGCATTTTTAATAGCAATGCAAGAGATTATTTAGCTTATGAGATTTTTGAATCATTTAGGAATTGAGAAAGATGACTCTAACTCAATGTTAGTGAATTACAATAGTCAAGCAGTGATCGCATTGACAAACAAATCCCAAAAACCAAACACAAAGATAGCAAATGTAATTTTGTTAGAGGCAGGGTTGCACAAAAAAAAGTCAACAAGTACATTTCTACGCATAAAATAATTGTAGATCCATTAACTACGTCCATGCCTAAAGATATATTTTTAACCATATGAAATCTCTAGAGTTGAGTAGATAAAGACAAACCAATTAAGATTTTCCATGTGAACAAACTATGATATTTCCCATTTGTATTGACTTATATTGATTGCGATTAATGCCAATAAAGTTTAGTACTTTATTTTGTGAAGCATGTACACATGTGTATGTATATGTACATATGTGATATGATTTGAAATGAATGTCACTGATATGACAGCCTTTTCACACAGATAATTGCTTTAATGGTTTGGCACCGTGAAGATGAGATTAGTTTTAAGTTATGGATCAAGAGTCCATGCTTAAAATGGAATCACCTTGATAAGGAATCAAGATGAGGTCACTTGACATTGAGATTTGTGACTAAAAATGAATAATCTCACTATTCACTTTGTTTGTCTTAATATGCCAAGTGAAAGTCCTCTTGATTATGATAAATCTAGTGAAGTATGGACTCAAGTTAGATATTGGAAGTATCTAAACTATCACCTATACGATATTGATATCTAATGATAAAGACATATGCTCTTTAGGAAAAAAAAGAGAGTAATATTGTAGCATGTGTTTCTTTTCACATGTGCGTTATTCAACCAATAAGGGTATCAAAAGAATAGATCTCTATTTTTTGTTGTGTTAGACCTTTTAGATTAGAAGATCTTATATTTAGTACCCTTAAGGGCTTTCAACTATTTTTTAAAGTTTCAATTCAATGTTTAACTATCTTGGAATCATTACCAAAAAACGTTTATTACCGATGGATTTTTACTAGCGAGATTTTTTCATCACTAATTACCATTGAAATACGAACAAAATTTTTAAAACACTTTTACTGATGAATTACTAATAGATTTTATCAACAAAATAAAATTCATAGGTAATCCATTGCTAAAAGTCTGACGTGAATTGCCACAAATTTACCTATAGATTTACCAATGGAAAAATTTGTCCCTAAAAAAATTTTTTTTTACATTAACAATGAAAATTCCATCCGTAAAATTGTCTATAATACTGTTTAATTTTTTATTATCGATGAAATTTTCGTCGATAAAACCGTCACTAAAAGTTAAAATTTCAAAAACCCCCCACCATCGGCCCCCTCACTTTTCCCTTAAATTTCCTAATCCTTAATCCCCTTCCCCCTCCTATTTCCTATTCTCTCCTTCCTTCTCTTCCTACTACCATTTTGTCTCATTTTTCTTTCTACCCACTGCTACCTTGCCGTCGATTGGCCATGACCTTGTCCACTAGCTCCAATTAGATTTTTTTAATGAGTTTATTTTATGTTTTTTTTAGTTTATTTGTTGAGTTTAAGGTTTAATTTTTTATTATAAATTTGTTCAAATTTGTTTGGGTTTTGGATACTAATGTGTTGAGTTTTTGTTAGTCAATTATTTGTTGAAATTTATTTGGGTTTTGGTTACCAATTTTGTCGAGTTTTTGTTGGTTTTATGTTTGTTGAAATTTCTTTAAGTTTTGGTTATATATTTCTTTAAATTTGTTGGTGATATATTTTTATTGGATTTTTTGTTGAGTATTAATATTGAGTATTATTAATTTTTGTTTGGATTTATTTTTGGTATTGGTTTTAGGGTTTTTTTTATTTATTGAGTTATTTATTTTTTATTTGTGAAAGTTTTGTTGACATTTGTTAGGTTTTGTTATATATTTATTAACTTTTATATGTGTAGGATTTAGGGTTCATTAGTTTGGGTTTCATATGTATTAATATTTATATATATTTGTATGGATGTTTTATATTTAATATTTTCTAGATTTTAATAATAATTATGGAAATTAAAATTATTTATATTAATTTGAGGTTATAATTTATATATTACTAATAGCTATCTCATTTTGAAGTAAGTTATATATTATTAAGATTTATATTTATTTTGAAATAATTTATATATTTGATAGTTTAGTGAAATTTATATCAGGTCATAATCAGAACTAATATAGCATGATCCACCATACGGGTCAGATTCACCCCAAATATAGTTTGATCAACCATACTAGTCACCTCTAGCACTAATTATGGGTGATCCATCGATGGAGCAATATGTCAATCTAGGATTAGCTAATGATCCACTAGTTAAAGAAAAAAAATGGATGACAACTAGGAAGATGACTGGGGGCAAACAAAGGGTTATCGACTCCTTCAAATCCAGATAAGTAGATATGAATTACTCCGCTTAAAGATAGGTATTAATTGTTTTCTTATTGTTATTTGTTTGTTAATGAATTTGTTCGGTTAAACTAATCTTACTAACAAATGGATGTTGGTAGTTGTTTTGAGTAATTGTCAATTAGCTCAACAATTTCAGGAATAATTCAAGTGAATTATACTGGTTCTTGACTTACATGGGGTAAAGTACCTACGTTAGTTAAGTTTATGATTGATAAATTTAAGGTAGTAAATAGATATTTATTTTTTTGTATATTTTTTATTTCATTTGAATTAAAGGTTCAAATTATTGTAAAAAACTTATTGTATTCCTATTTATTATGTTAAAAAAAGGTCAGTGGATTGAGTCAAATGATGATCTTGCTCAACGAGCCTGAAACAATATTTTGAAGAATCAATTGAAAGACTTACTGTCTGATAAGAGAAACTTGGTAATGAAAAAGTGTAGAGTTGATAATATCATAAAGTGAAAAGGTATGAAGTGGGGGTAGATCACAGCATTGATTTGGGATGCTCTTATTGATAATGTATGGAGCATTCCCCAATGGCAAAATATCTCTATCAAAACCAAACAAAATTGTTAGACACAAAAAAAAGAAGTACCATGAAGCATACTGGCGACTCAATTACTTTTCTTGTTCATAAAAAAATAATGGCATTATATTATTTCACAAGTTATTTTTATCATCAAATGTCAATAAATTATATAAATTGTATTGTTACATGTTTTATTAAATGTGTCTGAACAAATGCAGTCACTTTAGTTGCAATGAGAACCCACTTATATAGAATTTTTCAGTCACACTCATAAACGTTTAGGAAAATGTAGTGGCTTCGTTGACAATAAGTCCAAAGTTATCAATATAAGTGACTATTAAATGACTGAATAATGATGAAATTGCTGCCTTACTTTATTGAAATAGATAATATCTTATGTGTATTATGATGCAAAGACTTTGTGAAACCATGAAAACTATTACATAATTTGCTTTGTTCTTCTGGTTATGTATTGTGATGATGGTTGTGTATTATAATTGTTGATCAAGTATTGCATTTTTTGCATTGTAATGATGGTTGTGTATTGTTATTATTGATGAACTATATATGTTAATAGTATGTTGCGATAACTACTTATTTGTAAAAGGTTTTTGCGTATTATCTAGATGAGATCATATTAGTGAAATGTGAAAATTATTGTGAATTTTCATTTGTGATTCTGTTTGTGTATTGTGATTGTTAATGAAATATATAGTGAAGCAATCAAAAGCAAAAGCATTCTAGGAAATACTATATTGAAATAGATAGTTTGGTGTATATTGAAATACAATGAATTTGTAAAATGTGAAAATTATACTTGAAGTTGTGATATTTTGGTGAACTATACAAATCCTATAGTAATGATTATTATTTTAAATTTTTTATAAGAAAACTATGTTACTACATTATCTCAAAAATACAATAAAGACTGTTCTAATCATCTAGGTTTCGATCCACAAGCATGGACTAATGCTATTAGAGGGGTTGAAGCTGCATGCACTCATGTGTATGGCTTTGAATCAGCAAATAGATCTATAGGCCTATTTTACTCAACTCAATCCACTGCTGTAGCAGGATCATCTAACTCTATTTGTGGTCCGTCATCTGTGCCTCTTCAGGCTTGTCAACCTCAAATAGAAAAATGAATTAATGAGTTGAGGATAGAGTTGATAGTAAAGCTTAGGTCATTCATAAAATAGATAATGAGATTGATAGGGTTTTGACAAACTCCACCATCATAATATTCTAGACCTGATGATGACACCAAATATTCTAGATTATGAGGTTTAGCATGGCACAATGACATTTTCTATTGGATTTGTATGAGGTATTGGATGGATAGATGTTATAAATATTTTATGAATTGATATTTTATGATATTTTATGGATGTTATGGAGATTTGATGGATGTTTGATGATGTGTTTGACGAATGTTACTTGGATTTGATATTTTAATTAATAATAATAGAATATTTAAATAATTGCACATGTTTAAATTGTAATTTACAGGGTTTGAAAATAATTATAGGTTTTTTGAATAAATATAAATCTTTTTATTTAAATTATTGATGAATTTATACTTTTACTGATAAAATTTTACTATTACTAATAGAACTTTTATTGTTATCGATGGATTTATTGACAAAAAAAATTTTTTGTGACCATTTTCATAGTTATTATGATGGATTTATTGACAAAATTTTACTATTACCAATGAAATATTAATTATTACCAACAAATTTACTGACAAAAAAAACCCTTTATTAATGGTTTTACCGATGAAAAATTTCATAGGTAAAATTGTCGCTAATAAATCCATCAATAATTATCAACAAATTTTATCAATGGATTTTTCATCGATAATTAGCAATAGATATTAAGAATTACTGATGGAATAGCATTACCAACATAGCTAGCACTGATAAAATTTTTTGTCAATAAAATCGTTGCTAAAATTTCCATCAATAAAGCCTATTTATCTGGTAATGATTGTTGCCAATGATAACTCTATAAAATAAAGTTAGTTGTAGTGTTTAGTTTTTATGAATTTTGCTTAATTCTTGGTAAAATAATTTAATTTCCCTCACTGAGTTGTTTAATTTGTGCGTGTGTAGGAAAATTTTTGGAAAAATGGAAAAAGATGAAATTTTGAGGCAATTTATATTTTCAAGTTAAAATGCATATGATATCACAAGATTGCATAGAAGAAACAAAACAGAATTAAAATTATATTTTGACCTAAGAGATTGAAATAAAAAAGAACTCTCCAAGAAGTCATCTTTTATTCAAGAACTCTACTCCAAATTGAAGAAGCATTCTACTTTCTATTAAGGCTTCAACTTTTAGGTTTCTCTATCTATAGATAGCTATGTTTTGTTTAAGGATAAGACATATAATGGTTATGGTGACAGCGTGTCCTATAGCTTTATAGGGTTTTCTTGTTTTCTTGTTCTTTTAAGTTCTTTTTAGTTAAAGGCTTGGAGTGACAGGCCAACCATTATTCTTTTAAGCTTTCTTGCATTGTTTTCATAAGTTTTCAATTTAATTCATTTTTTTAAGTTAATTTAAATTTTTGCATGTTTAATTTAAGTTTTCAAGTAATTTAAATTCTGTTTTAATTTCTTTTAAGTTCAAGCTCTTGAATTTTCTATTCTTGCTATTTAAATTAATTTGTTATTTTAATTTAATTCAAGTTTAGTTCATGCACTAGTTTAGGGTTTAAATTTAGTTTTGCTTTAGTTTGATTTAAGGTTCCTCAACTTAAATTTAGTTGCACAAGTTATGATTTCAAGTTATCAAATTAGGTTTAATGTTTATGCATCATTTAAAGTTTAATTTGCTTAGATTCAATTCTGTTAGTTGTGATTTAAATTTATTTACATTGTTTATGATTCAAGCATGAGTTAAATTAAGTTTAATTTCAATTCAGTTTTAGTTAATTTAGTATCTTTGCATGATAATTTGACTTATTAAGCTGCTACACTAAATTTGATCAATTCAGTAATTTAATTTAGTTCTTGAATATTAATTTCATTTTGTCTTAATATAATTAGGGTATTATAATTTCAGTATTTAGTATTAACTCTATTTACAATCATCATCGGAATGATCTTTACTTACTACTTATACAATTCTGTGCACTTACAGATTATCAATCAACCAATGGTCATAGATGTTTGATCTAATGGGACATACCTAGATAGCAATTGAATTGAAATAGAGAGATTCTAAAAAAAAAAAGATGATATTTTGGTGTCACATTTGGTTGTATTTGCAGGCCAGCCAATTATGTTTGAAACATTGAATATAATTATGAATACACAAGTATATCATGCAATATGATAAAAAGAAAGATCATAAAGAACTTAAAATGTGACTGAATGGATTTAGGGTGTTGTATACTTACTCTAGTTACTATACATACTTGACAATTATATGAGTGACTACATGTGATTTTGAGCTATTATAGGCACCTAACAGTCATATAGCAACTAAGTTCTTGAAATATGTTGATTGCACGACTTATTTCCTTATATGAACCCGTTGCAAAAAGTAAAGAAAATGTTCTCTTGATCATGAGAGTTTGCCACCCATTTTGTGTGAGTGAACAATGTTGAAGAGATCCATCCATTCATGATAGAACCCAACACTAATAACTATCTTAAGTAGTTATGCATGACTTGAATTCAAATAAGAAAACCATTAAGGTAATTAAGAGTTGTGTTTGAAATTCAAGAAACAAACTACCCCATCTTTTGTTTTTCTTTTTACTTGCTAATGGCATTCAACCATTAAAAAAAGGGAAAAAATGGCATTCAGTCATTTTGTGTGGGATAATGGAAAATGTTTATGTTGCGGTTCTCTTACTTCATTATGTAATGATGAGAAGGATAAATATGTTCATCTAAATTAAGTATGAAAGAAGTCTAATTTATGTGGGACTATGTGATAATCATATAGAGGAAAAGAGAGGAAAAAAGAGATCGACATAGAGAAAGAAACTTTTCAAGGAATTTATTGCTTTAGTATTTAAGTACTTACATTATGGATAATGAACAATTTTTGAATACATGATCTTGTCCCCAACCAATGAATCAAGTCGGCATCACTTCTTCAATGCTTCTGAAAAAATGCTTCCTTTGTGCTTTTACAAATCAAGTAGCTCTTTCTCATTTTTTTTTATGTATACTCTTGTTGATATATTATTATATTATCCTTTACAACGGATAAAAATGATATTGACCTCAAAGTATATAATATTACCTTTTTATTATAAAAACTTTAGATACGTAAAAAATGAATTAAAAAAAATTGCTACTAATAATGGTGTATACACTTGATTTTATCTGGAGTGATTTAATCATGTTTGATTGCAATTTAGGTTTGGACAAATCAATTTCGATCAATTTGAGTGTTTTGATTTCATATTAAATATTCAAGCTCATTTTACATTGATTGAGGCTCGATTTAATTTGATTTTGGGTTGTAGGATTTGAGGGCCTAATATGGGTAAATTTCATTTTTTTGGCGCCATCATATGGACCAATTTCAAGCAAAACATGGCCTATTTGCAAGCCCATTTTATGACCCAAACAAAAACCTAAAGTTTTCTTTTTTTAATGGCCCAAAACGTGGACGTTAGGGAAAAAGCCTAAAACAAAAAAAAAAAGAGAAAAAGAAAGAAGGCCCATTATAAAGAAACCCAAAACAAAAAGAGAAAAAGAAAGAAAACCCATTTTTGGGAGACCCATTCGATTTACATGAATGCATGCATATAAGGGCTGGGGATTGACATAAAGGGGGCAAGGGGTTTTTAGTGGCAAAAAAAAAAAGAAAAAGGCCCAAAATAACCATTAAGTTTTTCGTAATAGGAGGTGTATGCATAAAAAGGATGTTTGTGGAGCTAATATTAAAAGTAAATGAAAAGGTTTGTAAGAAAAGCAAGGATTTTTAGTAGCTAAAAAAAAAGAAAAACAAAGGTTTTAGCAACTAAAAAAGAGAAGAGGTTTGGAGGTTGAGAAAATATAGAAGAACATAAGCTAAAAAAAAAAAAGTTATTAATAGTCTAAAAGTGTTGTTTAAAAAAAAAAGAGAGAAGAGAAAGAAAAGGTGTTGATAGCCCAAAAAAATAGGTTTTTTAGCTTAAAAAAAAATAAAATGCAAAAAGAAAAAGAAAACCTTACCAGAAAAAGAGGGAACTTTGCCAAAAAGTAAGAAGGCTAGAACCTTTTGGGAAACTTGAGAAAAGGTAGCTTTTTTTTTTGTCTTTTTTAGGCATTTCGCATGCATAAAATAACTTTGATGCATATCTTAGCTTTATGTTCTTTTTCGTGTAAGGTTTGGGGCATAAACAACTTTCATATTCTCTATATAAGGTTTTAGGCATAAAAGAGCTACCTTTCTATCTATATAGGACTTGAGTGGCCAAAAAATTAAGCGTTGTCCTTTGAAAGTTTATAAAATAGTTTGCAAACATGGTTATATAATAGAGGTCTCAATTCCCATTTTTATTGCATACTAGAGCTTAAAGCTTCCTTCTAGACTAATTTGCAGATTATTGTATTAAAGAGGTGGTTTTTTTTTTACTCAAAAAATAGAAAGCCTTCTGGTTATAAGGAACAAACAAAAGCTTTAAAAGGTTTTGAGCTTAAAAAGCTATGTTCTTTTCAATAATTTCAGTTCCTATTTTCTTTACCATCCATAAAGCTTGGGTCTTCACTATGGTGTGTGTTTCCTAAACTGATGCAATAAAAGAAAGTTCTTTATTTTTAAAAAGGTTAATGCATTTTCGAAATCTAGGTAAAAAGGGAGCTTAAACCAAAAAATGATAATGGTTTCTAGGTAATTTTAGTGTCTATAAAAAAGACCTTTTTTTATTTCCAAAAACTTGGAAAGCCTTTAAGAAAAAAAAAAAGGGAAGTAAAAAAGGTTTAAGAGTTCAAAAACTATTTAGAGGGAAAAGTTTCAAATATGCTTTAGTCCATTGCTTATGGAGATTTAAAGCTCCATTTTTAATCTCTATCTATCTGATATGTGATGAAAGGAAGTTCAATTTTCTTCTTTGAAATTGAAAACTACATGAAAACATAGAAAAAGGGTTGGTAAAATTTTCGAAGGCTCAAAAAATCAACTTCTAAACCAGGTTTTATTCTTTACCATCCTTAAGATTCATTCTCTATGTTTAAATTTCCTAAGTTTAAGGCTAAAAAGAGATTTTTTTCAAACAAACTAAGGTCCTTTAAAATAGGGGAAGGGATGAGCTACATTCTTTTTCTAACCTAGGTGAAACCAGCTAAACAAGTTCTGCTCTATCTAGAGCAATAATGATTTAAGCATTCTAGAGCTTTTCCATTTTTTTTCTTCATTTTTCATTGGCTTTTCCTTTTACATTTATCTATTTCTTAACTTATATTAGATTCATTTTAAAGAGCAAACACAATAGTTTTAAGGTGAAATGATACCAAGAATTTAGCTAACCAATTTTGTAATGGCAGTCATGGTTTTCGGCCTTTTATCAAGCTTGTTTCTTTTGTTTCTTCTTTGAAGTTTTCTTTAGCTTTCCCATGTTACATTTGCATACTTGTAACTTAATTTTCATACATTTTAGAGAGCAAATATGCTTGAATAGATGAAAAAAATGATATATTTTTGGGCTGTGCAAAAAAACAATTTGGAAACTTTGCCTAGATATTGAAGGGAATCCAAATCATATTTTGAATGATTAATTTTCTCTAACTCCTCCTAGATATAAGCGAATTAAAGGAAATTTTACTTCACAAAAAAAAAAAAGAATTTATTTCATCTTTGATTGTCTTTAAAAAAAAAAGATCATGTTAAAAAATAACGTTAAATGCATATAAGATAAGTCAAGTTGGTTAATTGTTTTTTTTTTTTTTTTTTGCATCATTTACTTATTTCTTGTTACATTATGACTTCAAATATAATGTGAATTACTAATTTATAAATTTTAGTTTTTTATATATAAATAATGGTTAATATTCCTACGTAAAAATAATTATTAAAATCCTACCTAGATATTGAAGGGCTTTTTAATAATAACTTTTTATGGAGGAATATTACAGTAAATTTTAAAAAATATCATGAGAATTCTAAGTAGAGAAATATTTTTTGAAATTCTGCCTAAATATTAGAGAATTAAAAAATGTTTCGATATTAAAGATTTTCATCTTATTCCTAAATAAAATGAATAAAATTTAAATATATGTTAGATAAATTTAATTGATTATTTGCATTTAAGTTGCATTCATGTCATACATCTGCATTATATGATATTTTTATATATTTCATTAATTAAAAAAATAACAAATGGTGATTTTTTGTAAAAGTTGTTTAAAAATAAAAAACTAATATTTTTAAGTTAAAATAATTCTTGGAACCCTGCTTAGATATTAAAAGGCTTTTCAATAATTATTATTTATAAAGGAATATTATGTGAAAATTTTTAGAAATGATTATAAAAGTCCCAAGTAGAGAAATATACTTTGAAATTCTAACTAGATATTAGAGAATTTAGAAAATATTTGAAATTAAAGATCTTCTTCTTATTCTTAAATAAAAGGTTAAAAAAGAGAAAAAACTTTCACAAAAAATAAACTTTAAAGGAATTATATTTAACTATTAGAATTAAAACCATTTTTATCAATATTAAGGACAACATGTGATTAATTTGTACTATTTTTAAAATGAGCATTGTGAGGCTACTAATTTTTCCCTATGCATATCCATACTCCCAAACCCAACTTTGTTTTTCATAAACCAAAATATCATTTTAATAAACTTTAAGCTCGTTTTATTGTTTTATTAAAAAAGATAGATTTTTAAGTGGCTAATAAAACCTTCAAAAAAGATTAGTGATGACTCTCCTTTTATTTTGAAAATTTTAAAAATTTTCATTTAATGGTCTTCAAAATCATTACAATAGCATGGTGATTCCACTAGAGACATGTTTTAGAGTCAAGCTAAAATTGCTCATATATTATCCCAAGTTTTAATTTAATGGTCTTAATTAATATTTAACTTTAATTTCTTTAATTTTAATTTTCTTAAAAAAAATTATGCTTTGCATTCGTCTTTTAATTGTGTCATTTATTTAATGTTTTATTTTATGCTTTTATGTTTTGTTCTTAATAAATGTTGGCGCATTTAGGATAGGGGTTGCAATGTTATAAAATGTTGGCATGTTTTGTCACACACTATCACATGTTCATTGCATGCATGAGCTTTATACCCAGACTCTTACCCTTTCAGGAGTGAGTGAAGTACATATGCTTTTGTGAAGTGAATACCTCCACAATGGCAAGCCAAACACTTCTACTTAAATTAAACCCTTTTTGTTTGTAACCTGTAATAGGTGAGCATCAAGATGCCTTACTAGTCTATAATGAACAATTATATGAGGAATAATTTGAAAACCTTTAGACGTATAAATACCAACCCAGCATACAGTGAACCTTAGGTAGAGTATGTTGATCTTTTTGTGGAAACCCGAATTAGGACACATGAGGAAATTTTGACACAATTTGTATTTAAGGGTAATAATAATGCAAATAAAACTAAAATTAAAAAAAGGAAAAAGGAAAAAAAATTCTTTCAATAATTTTTTTTGACATGCAATTCGGTTCATTTAGTATTTGTCCAAAATTTGCATCTTCAAAAAAAATTTAAAATATTTTTTTATATTTTCCAAAAAAAAAGACAAACAAAAATTTTTTAAAAAAATTCAAAAAAGGAAAGTTTTCTTAATTTCTTTGTTTATTAGCCAAATAATAAAAGCAAAAAAATGAATAAAAATCTTTGAATTTTGTTCATTTTATGTGCTTGTGTTTTCTATAAGAAATGATTTTCTTGAATTTTTATTTCTTTCCATGAAAAAGATAAAAGAAAAGAAAATTTCGACTTGAGTGTCCTTTTACTCCTTACATATTATTTGATCCTTTTTACAATCATTTTCATCGTTTTTTGTATTTGGAAATAATAAGGTTGTACATACACTTCGTTAAATGAACATTTGAATGGTAGTGTCAATTTTATTAAATTTGCATAGTACATGCATTACATTTTAGGTAAACATATCTTGTTGTGCATATAATATTGTGCATTTCATATAAAGTATGTTTCATCATTCATATACATACCATTACTCACATAGTATGTGATTCTGTTTCATGCATAATATGATTCTAAGTTTGCATTATATGCACATTGCATTTGATGTAAACACATCATTTGTCATGAAATAAAACATTACATTCCATGCATATATGTTCACATGGTCTAATTGTACATATATTGCATTTCACATAAATGTGTCTTATCACTCATGCACCAAGACATTATATTTCATGCACATGTATTAAAAATGATATGATTTTCATCACATTCACATTGTAAATGCACTTCATTTCATGTAAATATGTCTTGTTATTTTGTGTGTATGTGTGGATAAATAATATGATTCTCATCAAACTTGAATGGTACATGTACTACATTCTAGGAAAATATAAACCACCTTTATTACACACACATTCACAAATTTATCATAAAAATATCATGTCATTCATGTATTTATTTAACTATTCTTTCAAGACATTGCATCATTTGATGAATAAAAAGTGCTCTTCATGGCTGAAAGCAAAAAAAAGAAAAAAAATCCTAAAGTCATTGCAAAAAAGATCATGATAATGGAAATAATGATGAAGCCCAAGTTGTCTTCTAGTTCGCTTCCTTTTTATATGAGTTTGGTAAGAACTCAAAGAAATTGAATATGACAGAGGCTTAAGCACTTTAAAGTTATTAAGTTTAAGATGGAAAATAACATTATGGACATGAAAGGTATAGTTGTTGATCACAGATGATTTGTAGTCTCTCTAGAGTTATACATAATTTTGTTTTTGAAAATTTTTGAAAGTGGATTATTGTTTTTTTAAAAGGAATGGCTTTTAATTTTTGGACTTTATAAATGATAACATATTAATCGGTTAGATTGAAATTTGTAAATATTGTGTTTTTTATATATTTTCTAACTCTTGTTTAAGAAAATTCCATAAAAAAAAGAAAATTTGATTTGCAATTATTTGGGAAGAAAGCCCCATATAAATAGTTTTTAAGATTATAAAGGAAAATTAGGATGAAAGGAAGCAAGATAAAGAAATTTTGAAATTTTGAAAAAATGGGCCTTCTTGAAAAGAGGAGAAATATATGTTTTTATAAAAAGTAACAAGAGTTTTGAAAGAATTACTAATTACTATTACAAATGAACCTCATTTAATACCTTCACATTTTTTGAATATTCTTATGTTTCAAACTACTTAAATGATTTCATTCACCAACTATAGTACTTTAAGGGCATGAACTTGAATTTGTGAATCTTGTCTTCGCTTAATCATATTATGGTATATAAGGATGATAATATTTTTTTGAGTAATGAACAGTAAGACAATCAATTTAAAAAAAAAAGATTGTTAAGCAAACATGACATTTTTTTAAAGAACCCAGATGTTGATAATTTGATATGTCAAGACTATGCCAAATCTCAAATCTACCAAAATCAAAATCACCCAAATTTCATCAAATGACCTCAAACGCACAAAAGCCCAATTCTCACCCTATCTCATTCCATGTCTTGAGGCAAATCGACTAGAAGAGCAAAGTTGTTCATTGCCCTTGAGACATCATGATTTGTGCCCCAACCTTCTCTTCTGTGGAATGATATGATTAATTTGATACCATAAACGAGTTCATTAGAAATCGCATGTTAAAATGGGACATCTTTCATGTATTGTGTTTTTAATGAAGCAGATTAATGTATGAGTCATAAAGGGATGTAAAAGAATGGAAAAAAAGAAAAAGCATAAAATGATTATGGCATCATGCACTTAAGAAATTTGAATAAATCCAAACAAAAACTTGAAAAATCTAAAAAAAAAAAAAAAACATCAAAAAATTTGTAAAGGAAACTAAGAAGCCTAAAATGAAATAACTAAAAAAAGTCCTAAAAAAAAAAAATAAAAAAGAGAGTAATTTTAAGAAGCCTTTCTTTTAACCCATTTTCCTAAAAGGAATTACTTTTTAGTTTAAATGAATATGTTTAAGATGACAAATGGGCATCTTTCATTATTTTTTCATAAATAAGAAAGTTATCCACTTACTATCCCTTTGAGCCTTATGAATTCATTCTAATTAATGAACCTTAACCAAAGATTAGTCTCCATTTTGAGTGCAAAAGAGGGAGATATTTAAAAATCACACATGGTGAAGTATTACTCTTAGTATAAAAAAGGGGATCATATGAGTGAAGGGCAAATGTTTAGTAAAAAAAGTTTCGAAAAGAAAAAGGTTTTAAACTCAATAAAAAATGGATATTTGCAAAGAAAAGAAAAAAGAAGAAAAAAAGTAAAAAAATATATATAATAAAAGAAAAAAGAAAAAGGAATAAAACGATAGAAAGGCTATAGTGGAAGAATGAAAAAATAAATGTCCCAAAGGAAATCCTTCATACGATATGAAATGATCTTTAGATTGATCACCTTTAAACATATTTTGGGCCTATTTATTCTTTCCTTCAAAACCCCGATCTCTAGCTTACATTATGTTGTCTTAAAAGTTTATTTTGATGAAGCAAGAATGCTTAAATTAAAAAGCTTTACTACATGGACTCACCATATAACATATAAGTCTTCTGTCTTCTTTCACTGTCCAACTACCTATTTGAACCATTAGCTCATTTTGGATGAAACTTAGATTATTAGGTGCATGATAAAACAATTAGAAAAAACCAAAAATGAAGGAAAAATGTGGCTTTATGGTGAAAACTCCTAAAGGGGTAGTCTAAAGCAAGTTTGAAAGCTTTGAAACCAATCCTAATGCTTAATGAAGTATGAAAAGCCAGTATGAAGTAGCCTAGGCTTTTGAAAGAGTCGAGAATATTGATGCCCTAGAAATTTGAAATCCATTAAATGAATTGACATTGGAAATTTAAGCCTTCTTCTTCCATTCCTAAATGGCCTTCCAAAATCTTGAGTTTATCATGGTTGGTCTTGATATTTATGGAAATACCACATTTAGATTTTAAAATAATGTCAAAGTTTGATTTCACTTTAAAAGGATTTCAAAATTTTTTATTTTTAAGAAATTCATTGATTTAGAAAATGTGTGCTTCATTTATGATACTAGGTGAAAGATTAGTCGTTTTATTATCAAATGGTGAGATATTCCCTAATGAACCAAAACCTTGATGTGATAAATGATCAATTTGTTCAAAAATGGAAATTATCACCTATTTCATCCATAATAGTGAATCTCAATTCTTGAGAAACTTGAAAGTCACGTTTTGAAACATTTCATTTTTTTTAATCATGAGATTTAGTTATGTGGGGCAATCTTGTTGGTTAATTTTAAGTTATTTGTTAAGAATTTTTTGTTTTGTTTTGTAAAGAATAAAGAAATCATATTTGGTAAAAAAGAAAATCATCAAATCATGAAAACCATAGGACAAGCTTGGATTTAAAAAAGAAAAATATTTTTCATTAAAGAATCACACTTGTACAAAGAAAAAGAAAAAAAGATTTTTATAGGAGGAACATGGTAGTTTGTTTTTTAGAATTTGCCATGAGGCATATAATGGGTGCTAATCATATTTATGCTACATGATTAGGTTTGAAGAGGTGAAAAGAGGAAAAATTGAAAGAAAAAGATTGGTAAAAGAAATGAAAAATAAAAAGGGGAGAAAAGAAACACATAAATTGAAAACTTGAAAGGGTGATTTAATTAAAAAAGAATATTTTGGCTAAAAACATAAAATAGCAGTTTGGGCATATAAGACCAACATCACTTTAGAACCCATGGAATAAGGGCATGATTTGGTTTGATGAGTTAAAAGAGATCAAAGGCATCAATAAAATGAGTTTTTTAGAAAGAATTCTAACTTAGAATTTAAAATTATTTGAATATTCATTATTTAAAATGTTGTTGTCCCATCTAAACGTTTGTCACAATGAGTTACGTCTGCCTATTTGTTCTTTGCCAAATTTATTTTATTCTTTTAGTAATGACCACCTCTTTTCTCTAATTTATCTTGGTTTTTACCACCTTTCATCATAATGAATAAAGGAACTGTATAATTACATTACATTTGTCATGAAATTGGGATGATGATTAGAAGTGAATGATAATGTCCATAAGAGATATTTGCACTAATTTGAAAAGCAATCTGGAATAGTGGGAACATGAACGAGGATTGGTACCCAAGGTTTGTACATTAAAGACAAAACTTTTAGGAAAATACCAATGTCATTATGGAGAAAGAATTAGTTGATCATAAAGATGTGAGTGTTGGAAGTTAAAAATGAAGAAACATAATGTGGTAAGAAAAAAAAGAGTCTAGAGGGCTTTTTTTACCACATTTAGGGGTGCATGACATTGATTTTCATTTAGGATATGAAATTGACTTTAATTGATGCTTGCATTTAAGATATGACATTGAATTTCATTAATATGTGCATTCAAGACATTCATTTCATGTAAAAAGGATAGAAATATCAACTCTCAATTGAGAAAAAAGGAAAAAATTCTAAAAGAATAATTGAGATGACAAGAACTTCCTAAGATGTGATTTTTGACATTGATTGAGAATTTTTCATGATAAAGTTTTTAACCCTTGGTAGAAGAAAATTTTGTTGAAACATTGAACGCTCAAAGTAGGAAAAATTGTTAAGATATGTTAAATATTAGTCAAGGAAAATTATTTTTTTTTAAATAGCTTTTTAGGATAAGATTTTTAAAGTCGTCGAGCTTTTGTTTAAAGGAGATTTTAAATTTATTTTCAAAAGCTGTCGAGTTTTTGTTTAAAAAAGCTTTTAACTTTATTTTCAAAAGTTGTTGAGCCTTTGTTTCAAAGAGCTTTTAAATTTATTTTCAAAGGTTGTCGAGTCTTTGTTTAAAAGAGATTTAAATTTATTTTCAAAAGTTATCAAGTTTTTGTTTAAAAGAGCTTTTAAATTTATTTTAAAAAGTTATGGAGTCTCTGATAAGAGGAGCTTTTAAATTCATTTTAGATTTATAAAACTTATAATAAGAGAAGTTTGCTAAAAAAATAAAAATGAATAAACAAAAAAATGAAAAAATAAAAAAAAAAGAAAAAAGAGAAAAAAATCTCTGAATCATCATCCAGGTAAGGTTTTTTTTTTTAAAGAAAGTTTATGCTTTTCTGAAACCTAGGTAAAAAAGGGAGCTTAAACCAAAAAACAATAATGGTTTCTTGGCAAGTTTAGGTTTTGTCTTGATTTTCTTATCCATGAGAGTTCCAAGCTCAGTATTTTAGTTTTTATGCCTTGTTTCTATAGAAATGAACTATTTTTTTATTCAACAAAAATATAAAAGCCTTCTATCAAGAAGAAAAGGGAAATAAAAGAGGTTTAGGAGTTCAAAAACTAGTTTTAAAGGAAAGGTTTCGAGTTTATTTTAGTCCATTGCATATGGAGACTTAAAGCTCCCTTTTTGATCTTTATCTATTTGATGTGTGATGAAAGAAAGTTCCTTTTTTTCCTTTGAAATCGAGAACTACTTGAAAACATAGAAAAAAAAGTTGGTGAAATTTTCAAAGGCTCGAAAAATCTACTTCTAAACCAGGCTTTGTTATTTACCATCCTCAAGATTCATTCTTTGCATTTACATTTCTTGGGTTTAGGGCTAAAAGGAGGTTTTTTTTCAAACAAACGGAGGTCCTTTCAAAAAGGAGAAGGGATAAGCTGTACTCATTTTCCAACCTAGGTGGAACCAACTAAACAAGTTCTACTTTCTTTAAAGTAGCAATGGTTTAAGGATTCCAAAAGCTTTTCCATCTTTTTTTTCCCTTCATTTTTCTTTAGCTTTTTTTCTTTCATTTATCTACTTTTTAGTTCATTTTAGATTCAATTTAGAAAGCAAACACAATAGTTTTAGGGTGAGATGATACTAATAATTGAGCTGCTTTATTCTGTAATGGCAATCATGGTTTTTCGCATTCTATCAAGCTTGTGTCTTTTGTATCTTCTTTGAAGTTTTCTTTAGCTATCCCATTTTACATTTGTGTACTTATAGCTTTCATACATTTTAGAGAGTAAATACAATTGAATAGATGAAGAAAAATTATATATTTCTAGGCTGTGCAAAAAAAGAAAAGAAAAGAAAAGAAAATGATATTGGAAATCCTACCTAAATATTAAAAGGAATTCAAATCATATTTTGAAAGATTAAATTTTTTGTAATTTCACCTAGATATTGGAGAATTAAAAAAAATTTCCTTCACAAAAAATTAAAAAAACAGAATTTATTTATCATTGATTTTCTTTAAAAAAAAAGGATCATGATAAGAAGCAAGTTTAAATGCATATAAGATAGGTCAAGTTGGTTAATTATTTGTATTTACATCATTTACTTATTTATTGTTATATTATAACTTGAAATAATAATACGAATTGTTGATTTATAAATTTTGAAAATTAGTTTCTTTTTATAAATAATTATTAATATTCCTACGTAAAAACAATCATTGAGACCCAACCTAGATATTGGAGCGTTTTCAATTATTACTTTATACGGAGGAATATTACACCAAATTTTAAGGAATATCGTGAGAATTCTAAGCAGAAAAATAGTTTTCATTTCAAAATTTTGCATAGATATTAGAGAATTAAAAAATGTTTCAATACTAAAGATTTTCATCTTATTCCTAAATAAAATGACTAAATTTTAAATATGTGTTAGATAAATTTAATTGATTGTTTGCATTTAAGTTACATTCGTGTTATACATTTTCTCCAAATGATATTTGCTCGCATTTCATTAATTAAAAAAAATTAACAAATGGTAAGTTTTTGAAGAGTTGTTTAAAAATAAAAAACTAATATATATAAATAAAAATAATTATTTGGAATGTTTTTTAATAATTATTTTTTCTAAAGGAATATTATGTAAAATTTTTAAGAAATTATTATAAAATTTTCAAATAGATAAATATTCTTTAAAATTATGCATAGATATTAAAAAGTTTAGAAAATATTTCAAAACTAAAAATTTTCATCTTATTGTTAGATAAAATATTTAAAAAAAGAATTTCACAAAAAAATAAAATTTGAAAGAATTATTTTTAAATATTAGAATTAAGATCATTTTATCAATATTAAGGATAATAAATGATTAATTGGTATCATTCTTAAAATGGGTATTGTGGGGTATTAATATTTTTCCACGCGTAACCATACTTCAAAACTTAACTTTATTTTTCATAGATCAAAATATTTTTTTAATAAATTTTAAACTCATTTTGTTGTTTTATTTTAAAAAATAAATTTTTAGGTGATTGATCACAAATTCAAAAGGGATTGATGTTGACTTATTCTTATTTTGAAATTTTAAAAATTTTTATTTAATGGTTCCCAAAATTATTATGACAATCAGTAAAATCTTGAAACAATTTAACTTTTGATGAAATTTTAAGTTTTTTTTTTTTTTTTGCTTGCTACAAGTGAATATGTGGCGATTTGCAGCCAAATATGGAAGATAAAAGTAAAATACATGTTATGACTCCAACATCTTGTCATATTTCCATCAATACTTTGTCTTGAAATTTAATATAGTATAAAATCGCACACACATACACACACACACATATATATACATACATACCTGCCTTTTAAAGGGTCAAAAATATTATCAAAGTTTGCATAAATCACTTTTTGATTTAGGCAAATGATATTTAGACAGAAACTATAGAATGAGCCCAAAGGGCTACCAGGAGTAAACTACAATAGTTAGGATTCTTTGGACTTTATTTTGGGCATGCATAAGAAAGACAATTTGACCCGTATTTGATGGGTTTTGATTAGACCTGATCTCTTAGAGTCAATTTTTTTTTTAAAAAAATTGAGTATCGGGTTGGGTGATATAAGAGAAAAATCGAAGTCAGGTTTTAGGCAAATCTAACCCAACCCAACCCTACCCAACACAATATATATAAAAATATTTTTAATTAATTAATTAATTATATATATATTTAATTTTATATTTATATTAAAAAATAATGTTTTATATTTAAAAAATAATATTTTATTAATTTTGAGTAAGGTCGGATCGAATACAATTTTAGATAATGTTAGGTTGGATCGAGTTCAGGTATGAAAAAATTTTTAAAAAAAAGACAGATTAGATAAAATTTAAGTATTATATGTAAATAGTCAGGTCGAGTGCGGGACGAGTAAAAATCTACCACAATCTGATCCGTTGCCATCCATGAACACACATTACTTCAAAAAAAATTTTAATCCAATAAAGGCTCAAGCCCTCACTTGACCTATATAGAGCCGTTTCTTGCATGATATTATGAGATAGATTTAACTTTTTAATTATTTGACAAATATAAGTATAAAAAGTAAATAGGATTTTTATTCAATAATAATTAATAATTCTTAGTTTAAAAGAATTAGAAATTTTCTATGCTAATATGTCACATGATTAAACAAATTTAGGTTGACAACCCATATTACTAGGTATCAACAAAAAAAGTTATATGAAATAAATAATAAATTTTCAACAATGTTATTAATTGTTTTTAATTTAGTAAAATTAAAAAAATTAAATTCCTTAAATTTAAAATAAATGACTAAAATCATTTAATTAAACTAAAATAATTAAAAAAATTAAATTTTAATATAAAAATTAATATGAAATGGATCTTTATTGAAAACAGAAGAATCTTCGACTCTATTAAAGTTAAGATCATATAATAATAGTTAAGAGTCAACATAAGTCTATTCGAATCAAATTGATTTTAAAATTGGTAGAACTTGATCAAGATGATTTGATTAGTTCAATTTTAAAAATTATTAGTTAAATAAATTGATTTAATTTGATTAATTTTTACCTTTTAAAATTAATAATCGATTAAATTAATATTAATATAACATAAATATAAAAATATTTTTAATTATATTTTTAAAAATGATAAATATTACATTAATGAAAATTTTCAAAATTTAAAAAAATTATATAAATTTTATTAGATAAAAATTATTGCAAAATTATTATTTAAAATTGATGAAAAACAATGATGGACAAAATCGGATATTCGATCCAACCGACCAATCATATCAGATTGGGACCCATAGATTAGAAATATTTATTTAAGCATATCAGAGTCAGCACAAAGAAAATCGCGCGATTTCCTTGCGAATCTATACGGATGTGGGCCGCCCAACTTTGGAGTTGGGATTTTTTTTTTTTTCAAATCGATTTTCTTTTTCTCTCTATCTCTGTCGCGCGTCTCCAATTACCTCGTTCTTGGTTGTTACCGTATAAATATAAGGCCTAAAATAAAAGATCCTCTGTTGCTAAAACAATTCATGGAAGACATTTCAGGGGTATTTTCCTGGGAGCTTCAACACCTCTCGAAGCGCTCCAGCGAAACCTGCTCTGATGATGATGAAGATGTAAGCATTATTTATATCTATTTTCTTTAGTTTTAACCCACAGATTAAATTGTATTGCTCTATTTGTCTGCAGATTCTGGTGTCTTTTTCTTGTACAACGTCTCAAATTATTTTGCAGCTACTCCTTTTTTTCGTTATAGATGGATCTGTAAAATTAATAATCTTCGTGTTTGTAGACGACCCAGATTATGATTTCCAAGATATCCCAGGGCTTGTGGCTGTGGGTGAATTTTTACAGAGATTGAAGCTATATTTAAATTTGATTCGGTAGATAGTCAAAATTGAGTTAAAATTTCTTTGATTTCAGGATCGGAGATCAACTTCCCATGCGCTACTACAAGAATGGGATTCAGTATCTTTACTGTACCCACAAAGCAATAATCAACCCGCAATAACCAGTGGGGTAGTCCCAAACCATACAAATGGAAGCACATCCCAAGCATGTCAACCTCCAAACATTCCAAATGCTGCTCTTTTGAAAAGAAACTTTTCAAGTTTATCTGAACCAGAACGAGTTCAAAGAAAAAAGAAAAGTGATCAGTTATATCGGGATAAATGTAAGGTGAATATACCATCTCTTATCATCTCATTTCTCTTCATTCTTTCTCTTGCAAGAATTTGGGTCCAGGGAAATATGCCTTGGGGGAAAAGGCTTTGAATTTCATTCATTTTTCATTCTGTTTTTTGTTTTTGATACTGAAAATAGAATATGAACCGGACTAAATTTGAACTTATTACTAATTTAGTTACAGTTCATCATGTAAGAAATTTAAAAATGCAAATAGATAGGTCTAAGGAGTCAGTCTGCGATTCAAAGTGTTATTTTCAAAGTAAAAAGTAATTACTAATTTAATTGAATCATACCATAAATATTCTAGTTGATTTCGTTCAGTTTTGGTTTTTTCGTTTAAAAGCCGAATCTTTCATGACTTATCTCTCATTTTACTCTGTTCTCTTTTGCTTTTCCTTCCAGAGTAGGTCAAGAGATAAGCATTAGAGTTTTGAGGTGTGAGTGAGAGATTACAAAGGAAGTTTTAAGGGCAGAATCTCAATATACATAAGGATTATGCTCCTCTTTTTCTTATTGAGGATGGGGAGTAGGGATGGGTAGTTTGAGTCATGAATGATATGTCTTTTTGCTTCCTTCCTTTCCACACAGAAACACAAAGAGGAAATGCAATTGAATTTGGAGACACTTACTGGAGAAAATGAATATTTAAAGAAAGAGAATGAACTATTTAAAAAGGATAATACTTTGATGCATCAAACATTGAGAGATCAAGCAAAAGAGATTGATCGATCGAGGAATGATCTTTTCCAGTTGAAGAGCGAATATGAAAAGCAAAATGTTCTTGTGCAAACGCTTTCAGGGCTTCTAGTAAGTCTCCATTTCTCTATACTCTTGAATATATTTAAAATTTCTCTTCATTTTAATTGAAGATGATAATTGTTACAATCCAATTGGTTATAATAATGAAAAAAAGATATTGCCTTTTGAAGTACTCATCTTAAGGTACTAGCTATGTTTGCTTTGAGTCTTCATTTTTATTGAAGTACGTCTTTTCGATGCATATCTAACGGACATAGGCATGGAGGTCTGACCCTCCAAATATATAGAGAAACTTAAGAGTTGATCGTACCATTGAGCTGTGTCAAAGATATACCCCATATCCATCACACACCCCTGAGTCCGACTAACATGGGGTACTAGTGATTATTAGAATGGTTTAACTTTAAATTTGAGTATATCTGTTTATGATAGTTATTATATTAGAAGTAATTAATCACTTAGTTTAATTTGTTATGTATGCTCTAAACTAGTTAAGTTAGTATAAATAATCAAGTTTTTAGACCTATTTGTTATGAGAGGAAGAAATGGAAATATAGAAAGCCGAAGGTTTTAACGAAACAATTTAACACTAAAACACTGATTAGCATGAGGAATCTTAGTAATTATAAATTAACGTAACCTTATTTATGGCCATGGAAGATCTTTGCCATTCAACCTACAAAAGGAAATTTCAAAAGACAAGAAATTGGGTTATGGCTAGAGTATTCCTCTCTGTCCCATTCTATATGGTCGCAACTATAGGTCAAGACACCTCTTTTAGACTATATTTGGAGTCTTAGGTATTCAGAGGAAAGAAGAGACCTAGCACTGCATTATTACAATTTTGGATGTTCAACCTAAGAGCGTATCATTATTATTTAGGTTGCACATCATTTGAACACCGTACTCACATTGTTAGTTATCTATTTTTTTTTTTTTAATTTGTTCCAATTAGCTAACATGCTAATCATTCTAATAGTTTTGATTTGGGTTAATGTTACGAATAGCTCTTGAATTATAGTGAAATGTTTAATATGGTATATAATTTCTAAATATTTCTAATCCGGTACATGAACTATGAATTTGTTAGGTGTTAACTAATATGTTACTCACCTCTAACGTGATTAGCTCCAAATAACCCTCTAAGTACCACATTAGAGATTTTAAAGGTTAGGTATCATATTAAACATTTCATTATAGTTCAGGGGTCATTTGTTACATTAACCCTTTGGATTTTTAGTTTTAGTTTTTACTTAATCATATTTTTAACAGAAACTTCACGAATTTCACCAAGGGCTTGACCTTAGTAAAAAATTCTTGAGAGGTGTCAGGTTCATTCTTTTAGGTTTTGAAAAATTCTTTCTAGAAGCTAAATATTGTCCTTCAAATGATTTAGTAGATTCATGAATGTTAATGTCTTATTTTTATAAATTCAATGGTATTGAAAAAATTGCTAATACGATATTATTAAATTTATAAAAAGGGCATTAGCAATGATAAATTTACAAAAGGACCAATCGGGAGTACAAGGCTGTGTGCCCAGGGCCTTAACTACCACCATGCTGTAAGGACTTGGTGTTTGCCTAGGCTTGTGGTTTGGTAGGGGGCCCTATGGCCTGTGGCATCAAAGGTACTCTAGCTTGCACGCCATGCCTCCTCCCACTCTCACTAAACCCCCAAAGGTTTGAGAAATCTCACTGCATTGGTCCATAAAATTTCCTCATTTATCTTCAGATTTAATTTTTTTCTCTTTTAACCGTTAAATCTACAATGCAAGGACAAATGTATCCTTGACTCATCCCTTTGACAGCTTGTTTATTCACCTTTTTTTTTTTTTTGGGTTTTACATTTTTTTATTATTGATTCAGTTTTTGGTTTAGTATTTTCAATTTATTTTTTTTATTTATTTAATGTATAAAGTATAATTATATTGTATGCTGGATAAATAAATAAATAAGTAAATAGCTAAAGTTTGAGATTAATACATAAATAACTATAAACTATATGTATAAAATTATATAGATAAATACTGAAGAAAATAAAGTTTCCCTTTGTGCCTTTTAGTATCATTTAATATTTTTTGAGTGATTTATTTATTCAATGAGATAAATAACTATATAAATAATTAAGCAAATAAATATTACTTTGTTAAGTTTCAATATGTCTAAATATATTTTTATTAGTTTGTAAATAATTATTATATAATATCAAAATAACTTTTATTAACTTTGTAAATGTCAAATATATAATAAAATTACGTAATATACAAACTTTAATCTAATGTCTTCTATGATTATTTTCTTTTCTCACCACACACCATTGCACTTCTTTCCAAACGAACACCATTTTGTCACTAGTTTCATTTTCATTGTTCTTACCACATCATTGTTTTCTATCTCATTGGTATATGCTAAATCTTTCAATGCAAGAATTAATTGCTAATAAATTATTCAAAAAAAGTAATTATTTGCTATATTAGTTAATTGTCATTTTTATTTTAGGCGTATCAGTATTCTACTTTATAAAGATAAAGCCTAATTAAGTCTACGTCAGATTAATAATTTTCAATTACTGGTCAAATTTGCAAAATAATCAAATAAAGATAAACTTAGAGGTGTCAAATGGGTTGGGCAGCCCATGATACGGCACAATTCGGACTGGTATAGACTTGTGCTTGGTACAATCCATTGCTATAATTATGGGTAGTGCCCGGCATGACTTATATTCTTGTGCCGTGCTGGACTAGAGATTTTGAGCCCATTGGGCTGGCATAACACGACACAACAAGTGCTAGTGCCAGAACGTGGCACATGGGTTGGCACGGTACAGCAACCAAGCACTAATGTACCGTGTTGTGCTGGCTCATAAATGTTATAAATGAGTTTAATCTATTAGTCTTTAGTTATATTTTATATTACTCTTATCATATAATGGACGTTCTTTTGCCCTTTTAATACTTTATGTAGCAGTTTATAGAAATTAAATTATATCAATAAATCTATTTATAAAATATTTAAACTATTAGTGGATAAAATTATAATTTTTCATTTTGATTTATTATTTTCTAAAAAAAAGGACTATGAAATGTAGATTACTTAAAGATTGATTATGAAAAAACTAAAAATAAGACAAAACACATGATATAAATGGATCATCATATAGTGAAAATGAAAAATAAAATAATAATGTGATATCCCTTTTTTAAAAAATTTAGATATGTAGTATTAGGATTTGTTAATTTTCATATATTATTTTGATGGATTTTTTTAACTTTTATTGGTAAACATACATATTTTGTTGAACTATATGAATAATGTACCTAATGTATTAACAACATTAATTTTTAAATATAGTTGAAAAAAAAATTTCCTAGAAAAAATGATAAAAATTTAAGATACTATTAATAGGTCCTGCTTGGCTCGATAAGACATGACGAATAATGCCATGCTAGGCACAGCACGATCCATAAGGGTTGTAGGTCATGTGCCATGCTAAGCCCTACTTAGTTTTCATGAGCTGTGCTAGCACGGCGCGTTAAATAATGGTATTGGCCCGGTACAACTTATTAACACAGGGACTAATTCTTTTATGGACCATGTTGGCACAGCATGACCCATTTGACGCCTCTAAAGGACATTATACCAAGTTTGTTTATACTGATGACTTGGTTCATTTTTCAATTTTGCATTTGTCCTCAACAATTTTCCTACATTTTCTTTTATCTCTTTTGATTTGATTATTTTTATACACGTGCAGGTTTTATGTTAAAAATCATATTATTATCAACTCCAAACATTCATAATAGTTTATTATTGATTTCATATGGGCTATGTTAATATACTTTGGTTTAAATGATTATAAGCTTTGTTAGTAAATGCTCATTTTCAAAGCACAAAATTCGTTGCTCTCATGCATGTTAGAGCTAAAATATGATGGTATAAATTTTTAACTTGGTAGTTTTCATTGTAGGCTGATCCAGTACAGCTCGAAAATGAGAAGCTAAAGGATGAAAATGCTTCATTGAGGAAGTATGCCAATCTTAACGGCTACTTACCACTGCTTGCTGAGGAGAATGCAAATTTAAAAATTGAAAATAAGGTTCTCAAGGTGCAAAATGATGCTTTATGTGGGAAGATTATCAGTGAAAATGACAAGAAGTGTGAACAAAATACAATTTGAAGATATGCCCACGGTAACCATGCATTAAGTATTCTTTCTTTCTCAATTGAAAATATTTGCTATATTTTATTTCCTAGCACAGCTTTGGATTGCTTGGTACGTTCTTTTTGCTCTGGTCTTGGTGCAGTACATGGCTTCTTTTGGCATATCTTCAAATAGCAATTTAGGGTCTTGTTCCGATTTACAATTTGATCTCTCTTCTTTTCTATACTTTTGAGTTAGCTCTTCGACCACTAATCTTTCTTGATCTCTTCTCTCCTTGTTTTCACACTCTCGGCGTCAACCCTATCTTGATTTTTACCGTCTCCCCTTAATCAATTACCTACAATGAGAAATGAGAAAAACAAAAGAAACTGATTGTCTGGTATTCTTTCCACTGGGTGAGTAGGCTCCATTGTGTTATCCGAGGAGTTATCTTCTTTGCTGCTGCTGGTGTTGCTGCTTCTGCCTTGTTGCTAATGAAACGTGCTTGATCCAAATTCCTCTTCCATTTCTCTTCTTTGAATTTGATTTGGTGTTTTATGTACCGCCTCCACCGTTTGTTATATGTATTACACATCATAGGTGGTGGTGGAATTTTACAAATTTTAGTGGACATAAAAGTTGATGTATCGTCTTTTCTTTACGTTTTAGTAGTCGCATAAAGATTAAGTCCTCTTTCATAAAAGCTGTGGCTATCGGATGGCTGGCTGACTGGCCTTTATCAATGTATAAAAATCTTTTTTTTTTTAATTAAAATTTAACATCTTGTCTTGTTCCTTACGCTTGCCTGCTTTGCTCAATGGAGTTGAAGGTTTGGAAGGCAAGTCTCTAATTCAGGCTACAGCAAAAAAATAAAGAAAAAAATGCAGCCTCCTACACTTGGCGTAACATTTTATCATGTAAGGAGTTTGTGAAGAAAGGATGTTCCCAGCTAATTTGTTATGGTCAAAAGGCTTACCTTTGGTATGATAGACAGGTTGGCGTGGGAATATTTTACCTGTAATTATTTTTATTGTAATCGTACAAACTTTGGCTGGTCATACATGACAGATTGCTTACAGTGCAGTAATATTTTAAAAGGATTTAAAGTGCTGCTATTTATCCACGGTGTGATGCAAGGTTAGAAGATGCTTTCCATGTGTCTAGGGATTGCTATACATCTCAAGCTATTTGGCCTCGGTGGTTGCACCGATTACGTGTGGACCATTTCAATGTTTTGTCTCCTAAGGATTGGGTGCAATTTATAATTAAGAGGAGGTTTGGTTTGCTAGAAGTAAAGATTTTTTTGTCAGAATTTTATTTTTCATAATTTGATTTTTTAGTTAGATTAAGATTTTTGATAATGTCAAAAATTAGTCAAAAATTAGGAAAGTAGGAAGAAATAAAAAAAAAATCTTATTTACATGAGGATTTTTTACATTTCAAAAGGAAAGTAAAGTTTGTCTAATTTATTCTCATTTAATTGTATTTTCAGATCATATTATCTTTTTTAATCTCCTTAAATTACTAAGCAAACGTGATTTTTGTTATTTATAATTTTAACAAGTATTGTTTTTTAAATAAAAACATAGTAGTGTTGAAATTATATATTAAAAATTCTAGAACTTTAATACAAATCGCATTTTTAAGATAAAAAACTTAATGGATGTTAACAATTTATTTTCAAAATTTTGAAATTTTAACGAGGATTACATTTTAAGATAAGAAACTTAATGGATATTTGTATATATCTAATTTTGTGTAAGCATGTTTTAGCCAATTGTGATGTTTTTAAAGTCGGGTTTAGTACATGTTCAACACTTTTTTTAAATTGATGAATTTTTAAAATTTGAATTTTGGATTGAATTAACCTGAATGCCCTTATGGCAAACTAGGTCAAATGCAATCTAATAAGGTTAAATTTGGATAAAAATTGGTCAAATTTGGTTAAACTCAGGTCAACTTTTGAAATTTACGATTGAATAGGATTATTGGGCTTGGGATTAATAAAATTATAATTTTAATGTACTAAAAATCTTGATTGTATCTCGAAAAGTATAAAATTACTAAAAATATTCTTTAGATATATTTTCATAATTTTTCCTTCTCGAGGTTGGTTTTTTGTGTGAAAAACTTCATATTATGTTTTGATATTTTTTCATGATTTTTGATATATTAAAAATCATGATCACACCTTGGAAAGTTTGAAATAATCAAAATGCTTTTTAAGGTTATTTTTGTAATTTGATTTTTTCAAGATTGATTTTTCATAAAAAAACTCTAGATCATGATTAGATATTTTTATGAATTTCGATGCATTAAATCAAAGAATAAAATAGTGGATCATAAACTTTTAAGAATATCATACAAAAAGGGCTAAATAAACTAATAGAGCAAAATAGTCTTTTCTCATATAGACAATTGCACTAAAAATTAAATTTTGTGCTGTATTCATTCTAACCCATGATCTTTCAAGGGTTTAAATCCTAGGGTTAAAATTGATTGCTTGATTGTTAGGCTTGAATGGAAATAAAAGGATTATTATGGCCTTTGATTGGAATTTGATTAAATGGCTAGGAAATGAAAGCTTGGCCTTTAAATTCATCATTAAAGGCCGGAAAACAATGAGGAAGTAGCCAAGAAAATGGCGTGAAAAGGTAGAAAATAAAAAGGAAAAAAGAAAATATTGAATGGAGCTTAAAGGTATAATTTCTCTTTATTTTTATGCATATTTTTCTTTAACTTTTATGATTTTTCAAGAGGAAACAACTCTTCCTGTAGTTGTTCTCTTCCATGTTTCCATCTTTGATTAAATAAATTCAACCAACCAAGTTAATGGTATGGTTTCAAGTAAAGAGAATAAAAAAAAAGATATCCCATGTGGCCCCATACTATAGCCAAACCTTTTCTTGGCTTTTTTTTGTTTTTTTATGTAATTTGCTTGCTTGGATTGAAGTATTATGGTGTAATTGTGGTTTTGGAGATTGTTACTCTCATGTTAGTCTACAATTTTGATTTATTATGTTGGTTTTTGGCAAATATAGATGTTTCTAATATTTTCATTCTTGGTAGTTTCTTACATGTTTGATAAAAACCCTTTGATAATAATAGGCCTTTACAAGTCAATTTTTCAAGTGTTTGATTTATGTCTTAGCTAAAAGAAATAATAGAATGATTATGGGAAAGCCATTGGAAGCTATCGACCTAGCTTTCTCTATTGTTTGGCTGAGACTTCCACTTTAATTTCATGGCTAGATGGTTGACATTTCATGAACTCATACTCTTGTTTCTACTTAGAACTTCATGTTTTCTATGTGTTTGATAGAATTTTCAAAGGATGAATTTGTTGAATGAGTGGATTTTTAATAGAATTTAACTTTGTTTTCCAAGTGTTTGTTTTGAATGTTAATGGGGATTCATAGTCATACATGTTTGGCCAACACAAGAAATGCTCTATTTTGGTCATGTAGGTTTCAATTTAACCTCATCCATGGCTTGGTCGAACCTTGGTTCTTCTCTTGCCCCTTAGTATTTGGTTTCCTTTTTATTAAGTTTTTGCATGCATGGTTAGTTCATGAAGTGTTTGTGAAATTGCCTTAAGTTTTGGATTTCCTATTTAGTTTTATTTCATGTATCAAATGTTTTACATTTTGCATTGATACCATGTTTATTTATTTTGTCACATGCATCACTTAAACTAAATCCTAAAACCCTAAACCAAATCCTAAACCTTAAACCAAACTTAAAAACTCTAAATCAAACCTTCAACCCAAAACTAATCCCTAAAATCCAAAACCAAACCCCAAACCTTAAACCAAATCGAACTAAAACCCCAAACCCTAAGCCAAACCTCAAAACCTTAAACCAAACCCCAAAACCCTAAACCAAACCCCAAAACCCTATACCAAATCTAAAAACCCTAATACAAACTCAAAATTTTAAACCAAACCATAAACCTTAAACCAAATCCCAAATTCAAACCAAATCCTAAAACAAATCCCAAACCCTAAACCAAATCCTAAACCTTAAACTAAACCTCAAACCAAACCCTAAAATTGAGCTAAATCCCGAACTAAACCCAAACTCTAAACCAAACCCCAAACACCCAAATCAAACCTTAAACCTAAATCAAACTCTTAAACCAAACCTTAAATCTCTAAACCAAACCTTAAATCTTTAAGCCAAACCCTAAACTAAATCACAAACCCAAATTGAATCCCAAACTCTAAACCTTAACTTAAGTCCCAAACCCTAAACTAAACCTTAAACTCTAAAAGCCAACCCTAAACCCATTCTCATACATTAACATTTCATTTTAATAAACTATCATATGCATTCACATCGTTGAATTGTCATTACATTCATGCATTTCTATTTGTCATTCTCTCTTTGATTGTCATGGTTGTTTTTATATCATGATGTTCATATATATCATTTAGATGCTTTTTGTGAGTGAAATATTTTAAGAAAATGTTTTCAAGAAAAATATGAATAAAATGACGTAATATTTGAAGTAAAAAAAAAAAAACTCTTAAGAAATGGTCGAAATATAAAGGGACTCTTAATAGTTATCATTTATGAGAAACATCATCTCGGTTTTGTGGGACATCATGAAAACTCCTAAAGTATAGAGATGTTTCTGAAATTTTGCCTAAATATAAGAGAATGGAAGAGATGGTTCGATCTTGGGATTTTTCATTTTGATCCAAAATGATTAGTTTTGCTTTTAAGAATTAAAAAAAATAAAAGTGATTTGTTTTCAAAACATAAAGTTTAAAATGATTAGATTTTAAGAAATAATTTTGGAAAGAATAAAATTTGAGGAATTAATTTACAAACATTAAAGTTAGGACCATTTTTGCAAAAACTCAAGGATAACATGCAATCAATTGGTATCATTTTTTTAATGGGTGTTATGGGGGTGCTAATCCTTCGTCTCATATAATCGAACTCTTGAACTCAACTATATTTTCAAAAATCATAATATCTTTTTAATAAATTTTAAACTCATTTTGTTGTTTTTTCTTAAAAGATAACTTAAAAAAGATTAGTGACAACTTCTTTGGTCTTAATGAGATTTTTAAAATGATTTTTTTTCATGTTCTGCAGTTGGTTTTCCAAACCCGCACGTTGTAATAATGTTACAACTCATAATAAAATTAAAATAAAACATAACATATCTTTATTTAATATTATCGCATATAAAATCTAAAATATATTTACTTAATATTATTACTTATAAAATTTCTTTGGGGGTTTTACCCTTGGAAACCATTGGGAAAAGGATTTACCACCTTTTGTCAATCGTCATGTTGACCTTACCATGTATTTTTTTGCATATGGACAATCGATGTTAGGATATCAATTATGATTGTAAGATTACCTTTATTGAAAATATGAAAAAAATTATTTTTCAAGATATTTAGTTTCAACAAAGATAACTAGTCATTCAAGTGTCATGTGTTATTCACATGTCAATGTTATAAAATGTCACGTGTTAGTCATGTGTTATCAAAGATAATACAATAAAATACTTTGTTAAGTAATCTTATCTTCGTCTGAACCAAACATGAAAATTTTACATTCCCTAACTCAATAGTCCAAGAATCACTCATTCTCTTTCAATATTACATTCTCTCTCGAAATCTAAAAAATTTGCGAACTAAAATTCCTCTTAATAGGTATTGTGTTATTGTGGAGGGAAATGTTCCATGGTTTTTACTTTTTGGCCATGTTTCACATGGGGAGCATATCATTTACAATTATTGTAGTACAATCAATCAATCATAATTTGGATGTGTGGAGTCCATCAAAATTTTATATGGAAACCCAAACTTATAAGTAATGTGTGTCTACATAATTCTTTATTATGATTGGATAAATGTAAGATTGTAGTAAAAAGAATTATATGTTAAATGCTCTACTGATACATATGGAGGTGGCAAAATGAAATTGTTTTTTAAAATTTTACTTGGCATGCAAATGGCTATCAGTTTGATCAATTTTATCATGGTCTTCATGAGATATAGGTTTATTAATATTGGCTCGCACATTTGATAGCTTTACTACATTGTTTGGCAATGGCCTCTACAAAGCTTCCCAAAAGGTTTGTGAAGCTAAATGTTGATACTATAACTAAGACGAATTAGGTCAATTAGCATCAAGTGGTTTAAATAGGAATGATTAAGGGCATTTTCTTTTTGGTTTCACCGGACGTTTGGGTTGGGGTTCTATCATAAAGGGATAAGTGTTCTCAATTTGTATAGGAATTTTGGTTGTTTGGTAGCTTTAGTTATAAAAGTGTGTTAGAATTTTTCATAATGTGGATTACTATTAATTTGTGATTTTATAATTTAATAAAACTAAATGATAAATTTAGTTTTAATATGAGACATGCATGAGAGTTTAAATAATTTAATAATAATCACTTATGTGTGGTTTTTATACTTTTTATTTGAATAATGTTGTTTAGCGATTGTGTAGACTTTTCCCTAGTAAGCCTTTGATGGGGAAGTTTATAGAGTTTTAATAAAATATAAGGCTAATGTCTGCTTGTCACTTCTAATTAATGGTATCTACTTATTAAGTGGTGCCAATAAGTGAAGAGAAAGACCTAATCTGTTTAAAAAGTTGTTACTTCTTTTGTTATCCATGATTGTCCAAATAGATATGCAAATTGATTGATTGATTAGATTTATAATATCCACATATGGATCTTGAAATTTAAAGATTATGCTTATATGTGATATCAGAGCATCTTTATATGAAATTAGAACCCACATTTAAGATTTTGAGTTTTAATTTTACGTGAAATCAAGTTTTGGATGAAATGTTATGCTTACTAAAATCCTATTTTTGGGCAATCTTTTCTGGACCAAACCTTATGTTTTTTGTCCCTCTTGAAACAAGTATTAAAATCATATCAACACTTTCTAGTAACTTGTTTTCTAGAGAGAGAAATTGAGATTTAAAGATTTGGATTTAAGATTTGAACTAAATTTAAGATTTCATTAAAACCTTGATAATTTTATGTGTTTTAAGCCTAGTTGATTTTTGAATTTTGTTACCCATCCATTTTAGAGATGGAACAAAAGTTTTAATTGTACAAAATTTGAGTTTTAATTGACCAATTGTGAAGAAATCATAAACGACTTTCCATGAGTTTGTAATCCAAAAATGTTTAGCTTAATTCATTTAGATTCATGTTATTTTAATGTGATTTAAAACATGTGCTTTGTAAATCTATATTTTAATTAAAGTTTAAATAATTTAATTGATCCAAAACTCAAAAAAAAAAAAAAAGTAGAATAAAGAAAATCAAGAAACAAAAATGGGTCTAGCAAGGGTATGAGCCCGAAAATGTGTCCTCAAATTGATGGCGATTTATATGTTTTTTATTCATATTGTTGATTGGGTTTTTTTATATTTTATGTCTTAATTGAATTGTCATAATGGTTTTTAGGGCTGTTAAACGAATTTGAAAATAAAAAAAAGTCGTCATTAATCTTTTTTTATTAGGTGCGATTAATCACCTATTAAAACTTACTTTTTGAATGAAAATTTTAAAATTAATTTAAAATTTTATCAAAAAGATAATTTTTAAGTCTACAAAAACAATTTGGGTTCAGGAGTCAATTATGCATGGGAAGGATTAGCACCACCATGACGCCCATTAAAAATTGTACCAATTAATTATGAGTTATGTTTCAATTTTGACAGAAAAATGGGTCTTAATTTTGGTATTTAAAAATTTAATTTCCTTAATTTGCTTTGAAAACATATTTTTATTTTTTTCAGTATAGTTGAAAAATAAATAAGAACCTAACATATTGAAAAATCTCTAAAAATATTTCAATACTCTAGCAATATTAAAATAAACCATCTCACCTAAGAAATCTCTAAGAATTGTTACTCGAAATTCCTAAAAATCCTATTCTCGATAGTTCATAGTTATCTTCAATACTTATATTTAAAAACGTAAAGTATAATATCTATAATTTAAAAACCAATGGTATTTTTTAAAAATTTATTTCTATGTTATTTATAAAAAATGGGAGAAATTTTTATCAAATATTAATCTAAATACTCTAATACATTGACGACATTTTAAATAAATTTTCTTACTTAGAGATTCTTAAAGAATCACTACTTGGATTTCTTTTGGATCTCATTTTCGTAAATTTTTTGTTCACTTTTATAATAATTAGTAATATTTAAAAATAATGTAATAATATAATTATCTATAAATAAAATAAAAATTTTCGTGTTGAAAAGAAATTTCTAAATATTCTAATATTTTGATAATTATTAAAAGACTTTTCTCTTCTAAGAAATTTTCAAGAATCACTACTCAGACTTTGTAAAGCCCATAATTAAAAATTTCATTTGCATTTAAAATTATGTAATGCAAAACAATAAAGTAGAATATGCACATGAAAATATATATTATTTATTTTCTTTATGTTATATTTTTTGTTATTTGTTTTAATTTTGTTTTAATCTCTTAATTATTTCACAATTATCATTAAAAAGTTTAAAAGGAACAAAGTAAATAAAATCTTTTATTGAAAATTTTTTTAGATACCTCGATACATTAGTAGTATTTAAAAAAAAATTTTTACCTAAAGATTTTTTTAGAAATTTCTACTCGGACTTATTTAGAATCTATCATCGGAGAATTTCATTCATATTATTATTATTATTACTTGTTTTGCATAAATATAAAATAAAATGTTTAAAACATAAATTAAAGTATGAAAGATTAAATTAAAACAATCATAGGAATCCAACCAATAAAAAAAATAAAAATGTATAAAATTAAATTTGCAATAAAACTAAAACAACATAAAAATATATATATGCATGATTAAACTTAAATATACATAAAATAAATCTTTATTAGGAACAAATTTTATGTTTTATATTTTAAAAATTCATTTATTAGAGAATTTTAACTAAAAAAAACCTGGACGTAACCTATTTAAAACTAACAAAAGGAGTGCAAAGGATATGACCCCCGTACGTCTTGGCTTTATACAATTTATACTTTAAAAATTTATTTATTATGGAACTCCAACTACAAGAGATTATCCAGACCTATCCCATCTTAAGACAAACAAAAGGAAGCCAAGGATATGGCCCCCACATCTTGACTTTCTATTTACAAACATTCGCCTGCAGCCCGTGAAAAGGAGTGTTGTGTTTTCATGCAACAAGCCAACATGCAGGAGAAGGAAAAGGGAAAATACAGAAAGCCACATGAAGCTGGAGGCATGTACAACAGCCCAAAGAGAAATAGAACTCAAAACATGCCCGTGAAACCTGAAAACCTTTGGTCAGCATGCAAAGAAAATTGAAAACATGAAAGTAAAAAACCTCCCAGGCAACAAGGCGTGACTTTCATTTTCAGTGCTATAATGACTTAAGAGCTTTCAATTCCTATGTACTAGGGACAAACCCAGACCACATGCAATATATGCCAGAAAAACCAAATCCTTGATGTTTTAGCTTAAGTTATAGTCATTTACATACAAGGAAGGAGAAAAGAAAATGCAAAAAGCCGCATGGAGTTGGAAGCGTGTAGAACAACTCAAAGAGAAACAAAGATCGAAGCAAACTTGAACTATGAAAACTTCTTTTTTTTTCCTTTGTTTACTATTACAGTAGGGAGTTCAGAAAAGGCATCAACTTTCTTCGTTGAACACTTAAAACCAGTAAATTGGTATAATATAACATCATTATAAAGGGACAAACTTGAAATAAATTTTAGCAGCAACATCCATAACATCAACCGAAACGAGATATGGCAACAAAAGAATGGAAAATAATTCAACTACAACTAAAACATTTACATTAGGAAGTAGGCTCAAATTCAACGAAATTGATTTTCTATTCCTTAACACAAACGAACCTGTATATGGCAAAGGCAAAGTCAGCAAACACGTAAAAGAGAAAGTTTTCGTTAGCAGCAGTTTTCAGCAACATAGCGCAAAGAGGAAAAGTTGACAACGGGAATAGGGAAAAAAAACATATCTACAGCCCATTCATGAAAAATAAAAGGAACCCATGCAATAAACCACATGAGGGAAAGGAAAAGGAATATCATGCACAAAACAGAAAACTCCAATCTTCTGCGTGTTGACCATACGCAGTGACAGCAAAAGGAACACAAGCTTTAAGCTTTCGTAAGAAGCACTCTCTTCCTCTATTTTATAAATGATTTTTCTGTTTTAAACTTTTCTTTTAATGCCCAAGCTAGAAATCCATCAAAGATCACTAAACCATACGTAGGGAGAAATAAAGCTGGAAATTCCAAAACAAAATGGAATCTTAAAAACCTACGAGCAAACCTCTTACAGAACACAAAAAAAAAAAAAAAAACCAAAACAAGCTTTGACCATTTTATAGCAACTTGATATAGAAAAGTGAAAACCATAAGCAAAGAAAAACGTAGCCCTAAGTCTTTCACGCAACAACAGGATGTTTCAATGCCACAGCTAGCAAAAAATGAGGCTATGCATTAACCAACATGAGAATACAGAAGATAAGCAAGGCTCCAAGCTTTCATGAAAAAGGGAAATAGTCATGGAACTTTACCTTCTCTCGTTTCTATTTTGGGCTTTTCTTCAGACCTCCTCTTTGTTCTTGCTGGTGGCTCCTTAGAACTTCTCTTTTTCTTCTATTCTCTAGTTATCCAAATCTCCTTCCCTTCAGGTTTTTCTCTTTCTTTTTTTTTTTTTTGCTCTTCTTCCTTTTCTTTTTTTCATCCTCTCCTCTTGGCTTCCTAAAAAAAATCTAGACTGTTAAAACCTCCTCCTCTCCTGTGTTCGCCCTCTCCTTTTTAAACTTCCACCCAGCTGCCATTTTGTTTTTTTCTTTTCCACTACCCTGCCACTGATCCAGCCAGCCACTAACCTTATTACTTTTGTCTGCTGCAGATGTGATCGTCCTATCCTCCACTTCAGCCCACCAACTTGTTCTCGGCTAGATGTTCCCTCGTACATGCATATTTAGGCACTCACGTGAAGTGGTTTCGGTTTGGGCTCCAAATCCTTGCTCGCTTACTACCTTCTTCATCTTTTTCTATTTTTCTCTTCCATATGCCTTTGTTTCCTCTTATGATCAACTGGGCGGGCCTCTGTGGGCCTTCCTTCTCTTTCTTTTTTTTTACAAGCGTTTCCCATAAAAGCCATATTTTGGGCATCCTCAAGGATTCATTTGTGCTTATTTTTCCTATAAATGGGTCTAATAATAAGCTACATTATAATCCCTATTTAGATCTCTAAATGGATTTTTATAATGGGTTATCTATGGATCATAATTGACTTGTGAATTAGGCCTATAATTAGGACTTTTCTCAAGTTGCAAATGGGTGTTGTTTATGCGTCTAATGGGCCTTCTTTTCTATCAAATCCGAGCTTTATTTGATGGTTAGCTCAGGCCCCAAATTAGGCTAGAAAATGGGTCATTTTAAAATTATCAAATTTGATCTCTATTTTAGTATTTTGTAAAACAAGTTTGTTTAATAGTATTAGACCGTTCCAGTCAAAATTAAAGATGTCTACAACTATCCCTCTTTTTATATTTTTTAGAATCAGAAATAATACAAAGATATAAATAATAATTTTATCTGGATGATACTTTTTAGTTTTTTTCTTATTATTTATAAACAAATGCTCAACAACTTTTGAAAATAAAATATGAGATTATGTTTAGAGGTTTTGCAAATCTCGAGATATTTGAATACTCCTCTAATCGGAGGCTTTGAAACTTTTGAAAGGAATATTATCTAAAAATGGCTCCCCCTAGAAAAGGCTTTAAAACTTTAAATATTTTGTCTAAAAATGGCTACTCCCCATAGAGACTTTGAAACTTTAAAAATCTTGTCTGAAATTGGCTTCTCCAAACAAAGGCTTTGAAACTTTAAAAATTTTGTTTGAAAATGGCTTCTCCCCAACAGAGGCTTTGAAATTTTAAAATCTTGTTTGAAAATGCCTCATGACATTTTGACTCGAGGGTCTCACGAGTTGTGCCTATTTTCAAATCATTTCCCATACCTCGATCTTTTGCTTAAAGGATTCAACCTTAAAAATCCCAAAATTCAAAATTTTTCTATGAAAAATATATTGAAGGTAATTCATGAATGCAATACATACGACACGAGAATTATTAGAAACCAATATGACACATCCAAATTATAGCAACAAGGTTCTCTAAGTCAATCCTTTCTAATTTTTATTTTTTTTCAAAACAATCGATCTCAATCCTAGTCTGCATATTCTAAGAGGTGTTTTCTTGTGAACTACAACGATCATTTACCGATATCATTATCTAACACCACTTCTAGCAAGTTTTTACTTTGATTTGAAGAGTTTGAAAATATGTGCTTTTCCAAATCTCCCCCATTTTCTTAATCTTTTATTTTAACTTTGTTATCCTTGACTTTCGCAAAGTAATGTAAGACCTTTTACAAATATTCCAAATTTCTTGATCGATGTGATGAATTAGCATTTCCTCTATTTGTGAGAATGAAAATTATCAGAAAACAAGATAAATTAGAGAAAGATGAATATTTATTATATGAAAGTATAAAGATATGTCAAGTGAGAAACTTGAACACTAGTAGAAAATTTAAATAAGGAAATTGTATTTAAACAGTGAATATTCAGACAATCATGAACAACATTCCAAAATTTTTTCTCTTAAAAACCTAATCCATTGATGCACTTGATCCTTTTAAGTTCGTTGTATTGGACATTGAAATTGATACTCTTTTACATTTAAGCCGCCTTTTCAAGTTTTCAACTTAGATATTTCTTTTGACTCAAATTGCCCTTTTTAGGTTTTCAATTATGAGTCCTTCATTATATTTGATTCATCTTTTTTTTCTCTTTTTTTCTTTTTTTCTTTTTTTCTTCTTTTTATGATTTTTTTCCTTTTTTTTACCCTTCTTCATCTCTTTATCAAGTGAAGTACTTTTTCACAGCATATGAATTTATCAAGTTTAGCAAGTCATCTTCGTCTATCTCTGTTAAGATCAATGCTTTACCCGAAAAAGCCTTTTTAACTACATATAGGCCTTTCAATTCAATGTCCATTCTTCTCGATCATCATGTTGATTCAAAAGAATTTTCTTTAAAACCAATTCACCTTCACGAAAACACCTAAATCGAACTTTCTTATCGTGTGCTCGCATCATTTTTTTTGGTACAACTGACTATGGCAAAGAGCTATGAGCCTTTTCTCTTCAATGAGATTTAATAATTCGTACCTATTCTACTTCTTCTAAATCTACTTCCATCAAGATTCTCAAAGAAAAATTTTCGCCTCGATTGGCAACGCGACTTTCTATTCCATATACGAGTGAAAAAAGAGTTATCCAGTAGAGGTACATACCAATGTCCTATAAGCATGCATTGTGAAAGGTAACTTTTCAGGCCAATCCTTATAAGTATCAGTCATTTTTTATTATTTTCTTAGATTTTTTTATTGGCAACTTCTACCACTTCGTTTATCTTTGGGCGATATAGGGTTGAGTTATGGTGATTCACCTTAAACTAAACTTCTGCTAACACCTTGTTATTCAAATAACAAGCATTATCAAAGATGATCTTTTTTAGAAGGCCATAATAACAATTATCTTTTTTTTTGTAAACTTGCACACCATCGCCCTTGTCACATTAGCATAAGAAGCTGCTTCGATCTATTTTGTGAAATAGTCAATTACTACAAAGATGAATCAATGTTTATTTAAAGCTTTTAGAGTGATGGGTCCAATCACATCCATCTTCACATAGAGAATTGTTATAGAAGTGTGAGAAACATGTAAAGAAATTGGATAAGCGTGAATCTTATTTGCATAAATCTGGCATTTATGACACTTTCTAGTATAGTTAATGCAGTCACTCTCTAGTGTTAACCAATAATAACCCACTCTTATAATTTGTCTAACCATTATATGACCATTTGCATGTGCTCCACAACTTTTTTCATGCACTTCTTCAAGTATTTTCTTTGCTTCAACAGAATTCATGCATTTCAATAACATTTGATCCCAATTTCTCTTGTACAAAATTTCTTCATCGAGAAAAAATCCTATAGCCAGTCTTTTGATAATACATTTGTCATTTTTTGATGTATGTTTCAGGTATTATTGGTGCTTAACATATTGCATGATTTTGTAGTACCAAGACGGGCCATCAATCTCTTTTTCAACACTTGAGCAATACATCGATGATCCTTACATGTTCAACTAGATATGTTGGATTTTCATTTTATCACTCTTTTTAAACATTGCAACCAATATGGCCAGAGTATCAACAATTTGATTATCTTCTTAAGGTATATGATAGAACTAAACCTTCTCGAATCTTTTGATCAAATCTATCACATACTTTTGGTATCGTACCAACTTTAAATCTTTTATTTACCACTCACCTCATAGTTGATAAATTACCAAAGTTGAGTCTTTGTATGCTTCTAACACTCTAATATTTTTCTCAATTGCCATTTGCAGGCCTATTATGCAAGCTTCATATTCTACCACATTGTTGGTGCAATTAAAATCCAACCTCATAGTGCTTGGATAGTAATTTCGATTGAAGATATCAAACTTGCTCCAATCCTATGCCCTAAAGCATTCAATGCTCCATCAAAGAACATTTTCCATGGCTTTTTTGTTGGTTCACCTATTTCAATTTGGGAAATGTTCGTCAAATCTTCATTAAGGAAATTAAACTTCCTGGGCTCATATTCATCAGTTGCATGTTCTACAAGGAATTCAGCTATCACACTTCTTTTGATAGCTTTTTATGCAACATATACAATATCTTATTCAAAGAGCATGACTTACCACTTTGCTAACCTCCTCGACAATAATGGTTTTTCAAAAATATACTTGAGAGGATCCAACTTTGCTATCAGCCAAGTAGTTTGTTATAGCATATATTGCTTGAGCTTGTGGGTTATCCATGCCAATGCGTAATATATTTTCTCTAATTAGAAATACTTGGACTTATATTCGGTGAACTTTTTACTCAAGTAATAAACAACGTGTTCTTTTTTTTCTTGTCTCATCTTGTTGCTCTAACACATATCCCATAGAATGTTTATGAACGGTGAGATACAAAATCAGTGGTTTCCCTGTAATAAGCGATACTAAGATTGATGGATTTGACAGGTATTCTTTAATCTTTTCAAAGGCATGTTAACATTCCTCATCCCATTTGTCAGGGTCATGTTTTCAAAACATCTTGAAATTTTGGTCACATTTGGAAGTAAGTTGAGAAATAAAACAAAAAATATAATTCAACCTTCTTAAAAAACCCTTTACTTCTTTTTGCGCATGTAGGGAAGATAAGTTCTAGATGGTGAGTATCTTATCTAGATCAACTTTAATGCCTATCTCATTAACCACAAACCCCAACAATTTTTCTTACTTAGCACCAAACGTGCATTTAGCTAGGTTTGGCTTAAGTTGATACTTTCACAATCTTTCAAATAACTTTTTAAGATTGGTAACATGATCCTCTTCCTTATGAGATTTTACAATCATGTCATCCACATACACTTTTATTTCTTATGCATCATATCATGGAAAAAAGGTTACTATTGCTTTTTAATAAGTAGCTCGTACATTCTTCAATCCAAAAGGCATAACCTTATAACAGAATGTGCCCCATATAGTAACAAACATAATTTTTTTTCATATCATAAAGGGCCATTTCAATTTTGTTATATCCTAAAAACCATCCATGAAAGAGAATGTAGAGTGCTTAATGGTGTTGTCCACAAGAGTGTCAATATAGGGTAAACAAATTATCTTTTGGGCTAACACTATTCAAATCTCTATAGTCCACACACATCCAAACTTTTTCATCCTTCTTAGAAACCAGGACCATGTTATCTACCCATTTGAGTATTTGGTTACTTTTAAAAAGCCAGCATCAAATTATTTTTTCACTTTTTTTTTATTTTTAACAACTTGTTTGGCTTTATGCACTGTGCTGGCTTGCATTTTGGCTTCAATGGCAATCGATGTTCTACAATATCTAAACTGAATCCTGACATATCTTGGTATGACCATGCAAACACATCAACAAACTCACGAAGCAATTTCTCTAACTTTCCTCTTTTTATGGGTAAAAGGGATGTGCCCACCTTAACTTGCTTTTTATTTTTGTCATCACCAAAATTGACTGCATCAGTAGCTTACTCATAAGGTTCAATTTATTTCATTTTTTGTTCCATTAGTAATAATAAATTAGGAGACATATTGTACTTATTCGAATCATCTTCATTATCAAGTTCATCAATATGAATAGGTCAAAGTCAAATCCTAGATTATCATCGTGATTATCCTTGTATTTATTATTTGAAAACCTAAAAATTGGTGAAATTGAAAGGATGTAGGCATGTGTGTGGGAAAAGAAAAGAAAAGGAAATTGTATCTTTGAATGAATGAAATAATAGAAGAAATGAAAATGCAAAACACTAGTCATTTTATTAAAATGATAAAGAAAAGATAAACCTGTACAAAAGTCTTTCAAATGCTTTTGGACAAAAGCATTGGGGAAAATTAACTTACTACATTACTTTTTGAAAGATTTAAGGATAACTGGCAACTTCATTGCTTTCCAATTGTTTAGCTCTTCACCTGGAGAACATGGATAAATGATAAGCTTTTTTTCCTGAGTTGTTATCGCTTTATCATTGACCATATAGATATAGAGTTCAAAAAAAGCTTCTTTCATGTTCAACTTAGGTTCCCTTTATGTGACCTTTAGTGGATTAGGATGGATATATCCTCTTGAACAAAATGCATCATAGAGGTAAGGGATGATCATTCTCTCATACTTTGACTCACATCCCTTAAGCCGTACATATCCATTCTCTCTCTTTTTCAGCATGGCTTTCTTTTTTTTTTATCGTAATGACCCTAAATCCCAGTCCAAACCATTTTTTATTTTTAAACACCTTTGGTGGCTCTTTGATTCCTTGTAAATTCTTTTTGAGGCCATATCTAACACGTCATTCTTTAGCAATTATTTGTTTAATGACCATCCCAGTTGCATTGGATAAGTGCAAAGTGGGCACCTTCGATCCTTCTCCTATATAAGTTGTATTAGTAAATTCAAAAGATTTAAAAGAGCATTCCAATACCTCATCTGTAGCCTCCACATAAAGAGTAGTCATGGGCTTAGTTACCAATAAGTCCAATTTTTTAGAAACACTAGTCAATTGATCTTCAACTATAAACTTTACTTTTTGATGCAGAGATGATGGGATAACACCTACCATATGAATCCATGGTTATCCCAATAGAAAGTTATAAGATGGCGAATGTCCATGACTTGAAATTTTATAAAAAAGTATATGGCCCTGGTTGCATTGGTATCTTAATGTCTTCTAATGCCTTTTTTTGAGACTTGTCGAAAGCCCTCTCTACCATATGGCTAGTCTTCATATATGATGCATCAATGGGTAATTTTGTTAGGGTGATCATAGGCATGACATTGATTGAAGAAACATTGTCAATAAAAACCTTGGCTAGGATATGGTTTTTGCACATAGTAGTGATATAAAGAGTCTTGGTATTGCCCTAACCTTCTGATGAAATCTTATCATTAATGAAAGTTATAAAATTCAGAGCTATAATACTCCCCACAATATGGTCAACTTTCTTAATAAAGTTGATATGGTCCACTTGTGTTTGATTTAACACTCTCAGTAGGACATTTTATGTGATTTATAATTCAACAACAACAACAATAGAGAAATTCAAGCGGCATTTTGTTCAACTACTCCACTATGCTATATTTGCTATGTTTAATTAACTTAAAAAATTACAAGCTTTTTTTTCAATGACAGGTTTTTTAAATCGTGCATCTTGAGCCACTACAGGATAAGTCTTTTTCCTTCTCCTAACACCTCTCCTCTATCCTTAGCTTTTCTTTTTTAAGCCTTTTCTAATATTTTTAGAGTATAACATCTCTCACTCCACATCATTCCACCTACCTCAGTTATATTTGCAGTGCTAATGGCATTTGGGTCTCTTATAACTTGATAATTATTTGATCTTTATGCTATGACATTATAATCATACTTCCATGGTAATGCCTGGTAACTCTGGTAAGGGAATGGGCTAGAGACCTAAGTTGTTATAGGTTTCATAGGAAAAGAAATGAACTGCTCTTTCGACAAGCATGGCTTTGCATTATAAAAGATAGTCATCTATTTAGATACAAACTTAGAAAACATACTTCCCGAAGATCCTCCTCTTGTTGCATTCATCAAAGACTACTCTTGTGCCCTATTGGTTTTTCAATACAATAAATCATTAATGACATAAGCACAAACTTAGAGAGCATACTCCCTGAGGATCCTCATTTTGTTACACTTACCATGTTTTAATCATCTATTTCATAAAGCTCTACCTAAGACGAATATATTATTATTTGCAGCACTTGGCAAAACATGCCATAATTTTAAATATCCTACCATATTTATGTGATATATACAAGTTTGGGTCGAGTTATAATCTTCATGATAAATCTCTTATTTTGAGGGAATTAGATGAAGCATGTCAGCTTTGACCCAAATTTCAATCACTTGATCCATTGGGGTTTTAGCTTAATCAATGGTTCTCTTAATGTGCCTTACTATACCACCATCTATTGTATTCATTGTTGGCCTAGTGGTTTGGTAAAAGATTTTCATTGCCATTTGGCTTTCCACTGGTGTCAAAATTTACATCTCTTTTATTGATCAAATGCTATACTTTATTCTTAAGGGTCATCTAATTTTTTATGAAATGGCCTATAATCCCATCATCATAATCACACTGAGCATTTGGATCATACCATTTAGAGTATGGAGGTTTTAATGGCTATATAGGGTGAGGTGCAATAAGATGGTTTGCCACTAGTTAAAAGAACAAATTAGTGTAAGATATGGGAATGGGGTCAATGGAAATTCTTTTTTGATTGGCCCTTGGACCTCTAGGATTGCTTGTTAAACTACTTGGCTAAACAATGGTTGGGTTATAGGTGCAAAGGTGTAAGTAAGCATGCGAAGGTGAAAGCTCTTTGGGAACCTCGATGATTGTACCAGTTGATATGGATATGGATCTAGGGAAATGTTATTTGTGGTGAGGTAATAAGGCGGGCAAGTTGGATAGAGGTGATATGGGATGAAATTTCTAAGTGGCTAGTTACCATAGGCCATAACATGTGCCTATCCATTTTTCTTTTTAGGTGGTATTGTTTTCTTGGAGCTATCATCTGTTAATCAGCAAATGGCAACCAATGAAGCATCTTATCATCATAGTCGGTATTGATGATAAGAAAACTATTGTTAGTTATAAAAGAAAAAATATTCTTATTTATTTTAATAATGTTAAATTTATTATACCAAAAATATTATGTTTTCCTAATATACATGGAGACATACTATTGGAAAATAATTTTATACATACTTATATTCCATTTTTTGTATCTACTACTCATGTTACCTTTACTATTAATAAACAATCAGTTGATATTTGTTTATTGTAGAAACATGAGCATATTTGTGATAAAAACTTTCAACCAGAAAGCTTAACCAATATTATTAAAGTAATCAATGAAAAACATTGGTTATATAAGATTTTGCAAGAAAACTTCAGTGAAGAACCATTGAAGTTATGGAAGAGAAGTCCAAGATATTGTGAGCTAACTCTTCATGATCCAAAATCCTTAATCAGAGTAAAGCCCATGATCTATACCAAATAGGATATAGATGAATTTGAGATTCAAATTTTAGAGCTACTAAACAAAGATTTGATAGAACCAACTATTAGTCCATATTCTAGCTCAGCATTTACGGTAAAAAATCATTCAGAAATTAAATGAGGTAAACCCCGTATGGTTATCAACTATAACAAATTAAATCAAAATCTTGTATTTGATGGCTATTTAATTATTCAAAAAGATGTTTTGATAAATTTAGCAAAAAATGCTAGATATTTTTCTAAATTTGATTATAAATCTAGTTTTTGGCAAATGATGCTTAAGCCTAAATCTAAATTGTTAACTGCTTTTAATGCACCAATAGGACATTATCAATGGACTATTATGCATTTTGGTCTAGCAATGCTTCTCAAATATTTTAGCATTGGATGGAAACTATATTCAGCAAACATAAATAATTTTACTGTGTATATAGAGATGATATATTAGTTTTTTCTTATACATTAGATAAGCATAGGAAACACCTGAATATTATTGCTCAGGAATTTATTTTGCATGGTATTATTTTGAGTCCCAAAAAAGGTTGAACTCGAAAAAATGAAAATAAAATTTCTTGGTCTTAATCTATCTACTAATGGTTTAACATTGCAGGATCATATTATCTCAAAAATTAAGGAGTTTCCAAAAAAACTGGATAATATTAAGCAATTTCAATAGTTTTTAGGCATTGTTAATTATGGTAGATAATTTTTCAAAAATCTTTCCAAAAAAGAAAGTCTTCTTTTGAAAAAATTACGTCATAACAATGATTTTGTTTGGACAATAGCAAACACCGATATTATTAAACAAATCAAATGAGAGCTAACCTATATTCCTAAAGTTTATTTGCCTAAATAGGGAGATTTATTGATATTAGAGACAGATGCCAATGAAGAACATTGGGGATGTGTCTTTAAAGCTGAAACTTTTGTTATAAAAACTGATAACCAGGCTGTCTGAGACTTCCTAAAAAATAAAAAACTCTTAAACAATCTCAAAATAATCAGGTGGTATAATTTCTCTATCAATACAATTTTCTTATTGAGTTTATCAACTCTGATAAAAATATTCTAGCTGATTTTCTTAGCAAGCCAAATAAATCAAGGTAAACTACGTCAAGAAAGTTAAGGAGAATGGAGAACTATAAAAAAGAAGCAATCTAAAAAAGGTTCTTCTTTCTCTTTTTCTTCTACCCCTTCTTCTTCAAGATCTCATGCTTTTTCTAAAAATCCTAACCTAGGATTTGGTTTTTTCAATGATCCTAACTAAGGATTATTTTTCTACCAACCTTAAAATTTTAGACCACTATACATGCCATCTCCTTTAAGGATTCAAATAGAATTCTCTCAGTTTGCATAAGATCCAAATGATTGGATTCCTTTAAGCTACTCTTAAATCATTTCTTCAGTAGAAAAACTGTTACAAGAAACAAAAATCTCTAACCAAGAAATCAGAGACTTTTATAATCTTGGACTTGAACCACAAGTCTATGATTTATTAAATTTCATTTGGAAATCCCATCTTTCTCAACAAAAGACCCATTTTCATAAAAGGATGACCAAGCTAGCTGAATATTTGGCTAAACAAGCTAAAGATATTCAAGAATTTAAAGAAGCAACTTTCCAAAGCCTTCTATCAACTAACTTGGTAATAATAAAATAGAAATATTTTACACTAAGTGGAGGATGGTCTTAGATAAGAGTAGGAAAGTTTGAGAAAAGAGAGAAAAAAGTGATCAAAGAGCCTCCCCTTCTAACTATCCTTTATCCTATTTATAAACAAATTAAAGTAAAAATAGTAACTATGTATAGTTACCGCTACAGTGTACAATAGAATTTTTATCTATAGTAACTGCTACAGTGATTTATTATAGTATTTTTGGTAGCAGGTCTTTTTCTTTTAGAATGGCTTTCTTCTACAATGACTGTGATAGGATTTTTTGTCAAGAATAGTGACTGCTACAGTGTAACTAGTCTTTGGCTCTGAACAATTTTGTCTTTTTATGTTGACAGCTTGCATCGGTGTACTCTTTGACTAATTCTTGCTTGGAATGTTCTTATTTAGGATTGTTTTATCCCTCCATAGCATTATCCAGATTTTGTAGTTCTACACCATCTTCATCTAAAGTTTGGTGAGAATGTGAAGAATTGGATCTGGATTGATTCCACATCTTTCATCCTTCTTAGCATTGGAAGAGCAATTCTTATGGGTGGTCCAAATCTTCCATTTGAGATAGTTTTTGAAGAAGTTCTAGTGCTTCTGGATCACTATCCTTGATAGGCATTTCGTATGGACCATAAGAAGTAAGAACAATAATTCTTCTCCTATCTGTCCATATTATGGCTTTGGGAAAATTTGTTCTAGTAGCTAGATTGAATAAATATTAGGATTTCTCCATCATTTCTATTCTTGTTTGGAATTGATATTGAGCAAGATTAGAGAGTTTGGTAATAATCTTGTTTAGATTTTTTTGGGTTTAAGAGAGGTCCAAAGAGGCATTTTTAAATTTTTTGTATTAGATAAGGTTGAAAAAATCTTTCTCTTTGAAAGGTTCCAATAAGGTTGGTTATAGTAAAATGAAGGTAGTAAAAATGGTTACTATTTTTTACAGTTTGATGGATATGGTGTTTTATAAAGGTAAGAAAATCTTTGATCAACTCAAAAGAAAAATTTTGTACAAGGATTTGACCAACAAACCAAATTCAATGCTGATTACATCAAAGGGTTCATGATTGAGATGAAATTTGATTTTTGGAATTTGGTCTATTGTAGTAGTTGATGAATATATAAAGAATAATAATATTCAAAAAAATTTTGACTAACAGTTTTTTTATTGTCTGAACTATAGAAAGATTTATTTGCTGAAAAAGTTCTTTGGTTAAGAACTGAGCAGCTTTTTTAAACAAAAATATTTTCTTAAGCTTGTTTAGCTAAGGAGAATTATGATTTTCAAAATATTCACAGAGTCTGAAAAAATCGTTTATTTTTTAGACAAAATATGCATTTTCTTCCAAAGTGAAGAAATCAATAACTTGTTACTTTAGCAAGTTAGTTGACAGAAGGCTTTGGAGAGCTGCTTCTTTAAATTCTTGAATATCTTTAGCTTGTTTAGCCAGATATTCAGCTAGCTTGGTCATCCCTTTACGAAAATGGGTCTTTTGTTGAGAAAGATTGGATTTCCAAATGAAATTTAATAAATCATAGACTTGTGGTTCAAGTCCAGGATTATAAAAGTCTTTGATTTTTTGGTTAGAGATTTTGGTTTCTTGTAATAGTTTTTCTACTAAAGAAATGATTTGAAAGTAGCTTAAAGAAGTCCAATCGTTTGGATCTTGTACAAACTGAAAGAATTCTGTTTGAATCCTCAAAAGAGATGGCATGTATGATGGTCTAAAATTTTGAGGTTGGTAGAAAAATAATCCTTGTTAGGATTATTGAAACAACCAAATCTTAAGTTAGGATTTATAGAAAAAGCAAGAGATTGAAGAAGGGGTAGAAGAAAAAAGAGGATGAATAACCTATTTTAGATTGTTTTTTTTTTTTAAATTCTCTATTCTCTTTGACTTTCTTGAGTTAGTTTACCCCGATTCATTTAGCCTGCTAAGAAAATCAACTAGAATATTTTTATCAGAGTTGATAAACTCAATAAAAAAATTATATTGATAGAGAAAATTATACCACCTGATTCTTTTGGGATTGTCTGAGGGTTTTTTATTTTTTAAGAAGTCTCGGATAGTCTGGTTATTAGTTTTTATAACAAAGGTTTCAGAGGTTAGATAAATATGAAATCTCTGTACACCATTTTTTATGGCTAACAATTCTTTTTTTATAAATAATGTAATTGATTTCATTTGGTTTAAGTTTTCCTGAATTATAGCCACAAATCAATTCATCTTTTTTATGAAGATTTTTTGCGTTAAAGACACATCCCCAATGTTCTTCACTGGCATATGTCTCTAATATCAATAAATCTCCCTGTTTAGGCAGATAAACTTTAGGAATATAGGTTAGCTCTGATTTGATTTGTTTAATAATATCAATGTCTGTTGTTGTCCAGACAAAATCATTATTATGGCATAATTTTTTCAAAAGAAGACTTTTTTTTTTGAAAGATTTTTGAAAAATTGTCTAGCATAATTAACAATACCTAAAAATTATTGAAGCTGTTTAATATTATCCAGGTCTTCTAGAAACTCCTTGATCTTTGAGATAATATGATCCTGCAATGTTAAACCATTAGCAGATAGATTAAGACTAAGAAATTTTATTTCTATTTTTTCGAGTACAACCTTTTTGGGACTCAAAATAATACCTTGCAAAATAAATTCTTGAGCAATAATATTAAGGTGTTTCCTGTGCTCATCTAGTGTATCAAAAAAAATTAATATATCATCTATATATACACAACAAAATTTTTTATGTTTGCTGAATATAGTGTCCATCCAATGCTAAAATATTTGAGGAGCATTGCATAAACCAAAAGGCATAACAATCCATTGATAATGTACTATTGGTGCACTAAAAGTAGTTAACAATTTAGATTCAGGCTTAAGCATGATTTGCCAAAAACTAGATTTACAATCAAATTTAGAAAAATATTAGCATTTTTTGCTAAATTTATCAAAACATCTTTTTGAAGAATAAAATAGCCATGAAATACAAGATTTTGATTTAATTTCTTATAGTTGATAACCATATGGGGTTTACCTCGTTTAATTTTTGAATGGTTTCTTACCATGAATGCTAGGCTAAAATGTGGACTGGTAGTTGGTTCTATCAGGCCTTTGTTTATTAGCTCTGAAATTTGAATCTCAAATTCATCTATATCCTATTTGGTATAGATCATGGGCTTGACTCTAATTTAGGCTTTTGGATGATGAAAAGTTAGCTCACAATTTCTTGGACTTCTCTTCTATAACTTCAATGGTTCTTCACTGAAGTTTCTTGCAAAATCTTATATAACCAATGTATTTCATTGATTACATTAATAATAATGGTTAAGCTTTCTGGTTGAAAGTTTTTATCACAAATATGCTCATGTTCCTGCAATAAACAAATATCAACTGATTGTTTATTAATAGTAAGGGTAACATAAATAGTAGATATAAAAAATGGAACATAAGTACGTATAAAATTATTTCCTAATAGTATGTCTCCATGCATATTAGGAAAACATAATATTTTTGGTATAATAAATTTAACATTATTAAAATAAAGAGGAATATTTTTTCTTTATAACTAATAATAGTTTCCTTACCATCAATACCTACTATGATAATAGGATGCTTCATTGGTTGCCATTTGCTAATTGGTAAAGCATTATTTTGACAACTTGAGATTATTGCTCCAGTGTCCAGTAGTATATGTAGACTATATGGTTTATAGTCCTGAAATAAAAAATTACCTTTCACAAAAGTATAATATCTATCTATGTTAAAGAATAAGATTGTGTTAGGTGCAGATAATCTAAAATTATTTATAAAATGTAACATTTTTATTTCTTCATGTCTAAGATTTCTAGTTGCAGAAGTATGAGAAGTTAAGATAGAATTAACAGAATGATAGTAAGATTGATTATCACTTGTAGGTTACTGAGATGGATTATCTCCTACAAATATAAGAATTTAAGTATTACCTGTATGGCTTGTATTGTTTGCTTTTGAAGATTTCCTGTACTGTTTGTACTATAAATCCTAAAAATGAACTTCTATAAGGAGTATAAAAAGATTGATTACTAGAAATACTCTCAATATCATCATCCTTTAGATGATCAAAAATATTAGTAGGAAGTAAAATCGGGTTTGGATTAAAACTGGTTGAAGCATGTGGATTTTTAAAATAAAGGTTTTTCCCTAATGAGAACAATTCTAAACTTGAAACCTTCTATTTTTCAAAGGTATTTTTGGAAATATCTTCAAGACACCATCCTTGTGGGATATATAAATATTCAAGTTTTACTAATTTAGGTTTTATTTCAGAATCAAAACTATTCAGTTCAAATCGTTCGATAATATTAGAATCTATCTGTTTGATAGATGTATTTGTAGTATTTGTAAACTCATAAACTACAGACCAATTTATTGAAAGATCATGCGATTTTTCTTCAATATCAGAATTGGTTATTTTGATACAAAGACATAAACATTTTTCAATGTTTTCATCAAAAATAAAAATAAAATAATTTGGTTTTTCTTTAAATAAAACAACGCCTGTAGCTAAATTAGATTGGATTCCTCCAATTATAGCATTAATAGGATTTTTGAAACGATTCTCCATTAAAACTGCAATAATGGGTGTATCTTTGCAAGCAAGAAATAGTGGTTTAATGGTAATTATAATCATACCTATATGGATATATTTAACCTTAGGGTATTTTCGCTGAAAATGGCTTATTTTCTGTTTTGTAAAAGAAGGTATTTCCACTAATCCTTGTTTAGAATCATTGGCAATTATGTCACCAGATAATTTTTCTATATGGCGTTTATACCAGGGTTGAAATTTTTTTAACCAACTTATATTGTAAACTCATCTGCTTTGATGAGTTGTAATTCTTTGATTTTTTCTTTAGAAATATGATGAGTTTTTCTCATCACATTTTTTAGTTTAACCATTCCTTCTCCTATGTTAGTTGTTGTTTCTATAGAAGAAGTAACTAAAACATTATCTTGGTTAGATGCAGTGTTTAGCATAAAAACATATTCAGATTCATCATCAAAAAACTTTAATTTGTTTCAAAAAAGACTTCATAAAATATTTTTTCATCTCATAAATCATCAGCAAATAGAATTTGAAGATAACATTTATCAAGTTTTTTAATCATTTTTTGAGCACTTTTACCTTTGTTAGGGCAAGCATCGGCATAATGACCTTTTTGATCACAAATAAAACATTTACAAGTTTGTTTAAAAGATTTTTTCTTCTTTTTAACAACAAATTTACCTTTTTTAGGCTTTTTGAATTTACCAGTTTTTTTTGATTTCCATTTTTTGCAAAAATATTTTTATCTTTTCTTAAAATGAATTTTTCTTTGAATTGGTTGTTTATTACAACCAAACTCTAAATCATTTTCTAAAATCTTAGTACACTGTTTGTAACTAAGTTTAGATTTTACCTGTTTGACAGCCTTTTGCTTGTGACAATATTCTGTAAGCTGACCCTGCACATAGTGTATTCTATAGCCAATAGTGTCATATAAATCTATGCTGGGATTTGTAGCATTAAAGGATTTAATTTTTAGTTCTAAATAAGTATTATAATTTTGTGAACAAAGCTCATCCCATGGTGAAGGAAGTTTTAGAAAAAACTATTGTAACCAAAATTTTGAATGTTCTTCATCCAATTTTTGTTATTCAAAAATATATCTTTTAACTTTGCAAGAAAATACTGAGCTTCTTGATTGGGATCCAGAGTGTTGTACTCCACAAAACTCATTTTTTAAAATCTGAGTTAGATTTTTTAAAAGTTGAGGTATATTACCTACTGCAAGAAGGGTATCTTTTTGAGTATTTCCCATAGTAGTATTTTCCCATTTTTTTAGGAATTAGAGGACATCACCTTACCATGTGCCATAGAAATAACTTTATTTTTAAGTGTCTTTATATCTTGAAACAATAATAGACATAGATTGTGCCCAATTATCTATGGTTTTTCCATAATCTTTGAGTGGAACTCTGGTTAGATCTAAATAAGTGCCACCTTGAGCAACCATTCGTTTGTTTAAGGAATCGATTATAGGGACTTCTAATTTAATCTGATTGGTTTGGCTAGATTTTGAAGTTTGTTTAATCTCATCCTTTTTTAGGTGAGAATATTTTTCTTTTTAATGAGGTAAATGTTGTTCCAAAAGATCCAGGTTTTGCAGATTTGGAAACCTTAAAACATCATTAATATTTGGATTAGATATTTCTGAAACTTTTTTTTTCCTCTATCTTCTGGTTGAGAATTAGGGATTTGTTGTTCTTCAGAACTAGAAGTATCATCAGATATGGTTTCATCTGATGAAAGTTGTTCAGTCTTAATTATTGGATTAGTAGCAATAATTTCAAAATTATCATCTACTATATCAATATTGTAGACACCCCATTTTGTCCGAGATTCTTTGTCAATTGAGACTAATCCAAACTCAGTTGCAGGGATTTTTTATTCATTTTTATTTTTTATTTTTATTTCATATTTATCATTTTTTTTATTATTATCTGATTATTTAAAAAAAAAGGATTGAGATTAAGTTGGATGATGATCAGAAAGCATGATTAGTTGCTAATCTTTAGCAGTGGATGACTAATTGGAATTGAATTGAAACTCTATCAGCATGGGTCTATATATCAACAATGAATATACAAGCTGGAGGGGGGGAAGAAAAAAAAGAAAAAAAAGAAAATTTTCTTCCCCACTTCCCACTTCATCCAGCTTCTCTGCCCCAAGGCGTCGACACCCATTTCTCTGCCCCAAGATGCCGACAACCGCTTCTCCTTTTGCCCAGTGACCATATCTGGCATCGGTGCTGCCGCACTTCTCTTTTCCTTTTTCTTTGCGCGTCTCTATTCCTTCTGGTGTCACTTTCTTTCACTATGAGTGGCAGCCATGTACAGAGAGGAATCAGAGGGAGAAAACACTTGACAGCAGGCGAGGGAACGTGAGGCTGCTAGCACAAAAAAAAAAGTGTTTCACAGTTGTTAAGGATGTATCCTTTTGCTTTTGAGTTCTCCTCAACTTTCCTGGTGGATTTCTTGGACTGTGTGCTTTCTTGTCGTTTTGGAAACAGTGAGAAGGAGAGACTACAATGTGGTGTTTATGAAGCTTGTGGATGCTTGTGGGCCTATTTGGCTGATGTGCGTTCTTCGGAGGGAAGTTCCCATGCCCATTATAACCTTTTCTATGATCCATTGAAACATAATGGCCGAGTTTTACCTCCAGCAGCTGCTTTAGCTCCAACACTTTGGCCCTAATTCCATCTTCGCTGGGCTTGTCCTTCTGAATTCGAAGCTGGTGAGCTCGAGGCTGAATGCAGGCACATGGCTATAAAGTTTTCTGAACTGCAAAAGACGAAAGAAGCGGCTGAAAAGAAAGCCAAAGAATACTCAATGGCGATGGAAACATTGAATGCAGAGCTACGAAATGAGAAACAGGTAAGCAGCTCAGCAATGAACTTGGCCAAGAGAGCCAGCAAGGAAAGTGCAGCCATAAAGCGAGCCATACAGTCGTTGGGGTGCAGGGTTAACTTTACAAGTAGCGTTAATTGTAGTTTTGATTTTGAAAGCAATCCAACAGAAACTCCACAAAAATATATGCATTCACTTCCTAGAAGAAATTCTGATGGTACGATTGGACCTGAGGACAAATCAGATTTATCAGTTTCAATTACAGTTGTGTCAGAAAAAAAAAAGAAGAACTAAAAAGAAGACTGGGCAGCAGGAATAGAGAGAATACAGCTGCAGTGATGGTTCACCTTTGTGCTGGAGACCAACAACATTTAGCAGAGGCCCAGGAACTAGGAGCGACGAGTCCTTTGGTGGACTTGGCACAAAATGATACAGACAGGGGCAAGCGAAAGGCTGCTCAGTTGCTTAAGTGCATGAGCAGGTCTGTTGAGCAACAAAAGCTGGCACAAGCGCAAGCTGAACCCAATCGCAGCTGTCTCGGTCTCGGACTCAGGAGCCATGGCGACAGTCCATGAAGGAAGGCTTTGCTTCGAAAGAGGAGGTGGAAGATCACCTGTAGAACCTGTTTTGGAGAACACGTTGGAAAAGGTGCTCCACTTTGTTACGTCAAGCAACGTGTATGGCTAAGATGGTGGAATGTGCAACTGATCCTCCTTTGGCTGCTTTTCAAGCTGTGTCCAAGGATCTGCAAGCTGTTGAATAATCAAAATTTTATGGCTAAGGCTTCCTTTTTGTCGGTAGTGGCGAGTTTGTCACAGGAGGGAGAAATTACACCTCAGAGCTTGGAATCCTTGCGGCAAAGCATCCATGAACACCTTGGGAGCACAGATTGGATGATGCGAAAGGCAGTAACTGATGTCACAGATGCAATTATAGCCTACTCAGCTGCAGCAACAATTGGGTTTGCAACAGCAGCCCAATCAATTACACCAAAATATGCAGCCAAGGATTCACGCATCAAGCTTGGAGTTTTCAACAACAAAGCTTTGTGTTGTTCGAGCAGTTGCTGTCCTTGGAGGTTTTCTTCAAAATTTTCTCTTCACGTATTCGTGTGGTATAACAATTTCGCTATATGTTTTTTGCAGTTATGTGGAGGACTGTGCTGCGGGTTTTCTGTTTGCTTTACTTCAGTTCTAGGTGGCAGTTCTGGTGTCCTTCAGGGAGTACTATCCACGACTAAATCGTTGACTAAGGAGCTCTATCAGTTGACATCCATAGCATTTTTTCTTGCTTGCTGCTTGGTGATAAGCTGGGTTCATTTGTTGCTGGAATGATGATATCAACCCGTGATCTGAATCAGCATACACTTGAACAAGTTGAGCAAATTCGCAATTGCTTTGTTGCTCTATTCCTGGCTAGTATCGGGGATGTTGATTCATGTGCATTTCCTTTGGAATCACGTTGACATATTGCTAGCAGCTGTAATATTAGTGACTGTTATTAAAACAATGGTAGTTGCTGCAGTTGTTAAGGGATTTAGATACGGCAACAAAACTTCACTTCTTGTTGGGATGCCTTGGCCCATTTGGGGATGCAGCTTTGTTTTCTGGTTTGCATCGCTACTATAACATGAGGTTCCTTTGGATGTCCTCCTGTTAAATAACTCACCAAGGTTGCTAGGAGACTGTCCATGTTACGCCTCGCCTAGTGGTTGAAGTGACTAGGTTTGCTGTTGAGAAGGAGATGGTTGACTTTGTTGAAACATCATCCATGTATCGGTGTCTTAAAGGGCCAAGAATTGATACACTTAATTCAATCACCATCTCGTAAGCAAAGGTGGTGCAAGAAGATGTTCATTTGTTCTCGTGTTGGATACCAAGTAAGTTTAAACTGTTTCACAGGAAATTTTGATTTGTCGAGCATCTTTTAAATAACTCTTGAAGATAAAAAAATTTAAAAAAAAATATTTTTGAGGAAAAGTTGAAAGTATCAATTTTCCTTAAAAATAAAATTTCAAAAAAGGGATTTTTTGAGGAAAAGTTGAAAGTATCAATTTTCCTTAAAAATAAATTTCCAAAAAAAAATATTTTTGGGGAAAAGTTGAAAGTATCAATTTTCCCTGCATAAGAACAAACATCCTTTCCTTCCCTTTTATCTTAGTTTTCATTTTTATTTTTTTCTTTAAATAATCCGACAACGGAGCCTCTGCAAGTGAAACAGTAGTTTTTCTTGCATACTCTTGAGGTGAGAGAATTTTTTCAATTTTCTGCTAAAAGTATTAGAGTCAATTGAGAATAATTTACAATAATTAATTACTTGGTAAAATTTTAAGGCTTACTGGATAACACAAATTTAAGCTGGTACCATCATTTGATGGGTGTTGTGAGGGTGCTATAACCTTTCTCACATGTAACCGAACTCCCGAACCCTGTTCTGATTAGTAGACCTGAACCTATTATTTTAGAGACCCTTAAACTTAAGTGTTCCCTGAAAGGACAGATTCCTTAGGTGGCCAATCGTACCTAGATAAAAAAGATTGGTGGCGACTCCCTTAAGTCAATGTCTAGCGATAGATCCCCGGATCTAGACGTTATGACAGCTTGGCGACTCCACTGGGGACTTTGAGAGTTAGGCCAGCAAATAATTTGTGTTATCCAAATGCCTAATAAAATTGAACCCTTCTGTATATATGTGTTCTTATTCTTTCATGTTTATTTATCTTGTTAATTATGTCATTCATATGCATGTGCATAACATGAGCTCTACACCCGAGCTCCGTCCCTCTAGAAGGGAGTAAAGTACCTATTGCTTTCGTGAGGTCTAATGCCTCCGCAGTGGCTAGCGAAATACTCCCACTCAAATTGAACCTTTTCCGCTTGTAGCCTGTAATGGGTGAGGATTAGGGTGCCTTACTAGTCTGTGATGGATAAGGATGTAAGGAACAATTTGAGGACCTTTAGACTCTGACCTTAAAATCGCATGTAGTGAACCTTAAGAGTGCCTACACCTAGGATAAAGCCCTTTCTACCCAATGATAGATTTACCCTGAAATTAGGACACAAAAAGGATGTTTGTTTAATCATTTTGATTGTTTAACTTTGTGTATTATTTTTATCATATGTAACATTATGCATCAGCATCACTTTCATTTCATCCATGGAACTAACTATGTTGTTTGTCTGATTGTATGCATCTGCATTATTTTCTGATCATGTTTTAACACAATCATTTGCATTCATTTCATACTAGATTTCATTCAGAAAAATGTACATTTCATTTGTGTATCAAAGCATCATACATAAGGCACAGCATAACATTTCTAATCATAAGTATGGTACTCAAGGTCCCAGGATAGCTCCATCTAGCGAAAACCCTGCTCATCCATACAACACAAGATCCAGAGCAGGGCAAATGAAGGAAGAAAGTTCTCATAGATTTGAAAAGCTAGAAAAAGCACAAGAAAAGATTGAAAGTGAACTAAGCAAGATTTTGAAGGCTCTTAATAACATGAATAAAGGAAAAGGAGTTGAAGGAAATACAAGCCAGCAAGATGTGGTTGACCCTTTGTACCCTCCAGGTTTTGGCCCACCATCAAGCCCAGTCTGCTCAAGAGGCCCCGCCACAACATTTCGCATATCCTGGAATGCCATCAGCTTTCAACCCAGGGCAGTATAATAGCTATATAAATCCTGTATTCACTGAAAAAGTAGTAGAACCAATTCCTGATCTAGATGATTTAAAAGAAAAGGAGAAAGAAAAGATGAGAGCAGAAGTTCAGAAAAGCTCCAAGATTAGCATGCTAGAGCAGAGGCTACGGGCTGTGGAAGGATTTAGCTTTTATGGGTCAGTTGATGCTGCAGGGCTCTACCTAGTTCCTGATGTGGTTATTCTTCATAAATTTAAAGTACCAAAATTTGAAAAATATGACGGTACAAAGTGCCCCAAAACCCACATTACCATGTATTGCAGGAAGATGACAGCTCATGCACATGATGAAAAACTCTTGATGCATGTCTTCCAGGATAGTCTTACTGGCTCTGCGGCCAAATAGTATGTTCAGCTGGATAGGACCCGCATTCGCTCTTGGAACGATATGGCACATGACTTTATCAATCAATATCGACATATCATCGATTTGGCCCCAGATCGTTTGTCTTTGCAGAATCTGGAGAAAAAGGCAAACGAGTTTTTTAAAGAGTATGCCCAGAGATGGAGAGATATAGCTTCATAGGTACAACCTCTACTGACAGAGAAAGAGACCACAATGCTGTTTGTTAGCACTTTAAAACCTCCCTATTATAAAAAGATGATAGGGAATGCAACAAAAAATTTCGCTGACATGGTAATCTCTGGAGAAATTATTGAAAGTGCCATAAAAAATGGCAAGTTGAGAGGAGGAGAAACCAAGAAGACATCAAAAAAGAAAGAAGCTCAAGCTCAAGCTGTGAGCTTTGATAGACAATAATTTAGGGGTTATCAACCCTATCCATCCCAAGGTTACTCTCCATACTATCCTGCTGTGAATAATGCCTCATCCTACTCATACCAGCTAGCTCCACAATCACTTTATTCATCCACATATCGATCAAGTTTTAGCCCTCAAGATCTTACATATAGCCTTAACATTCAAGCTCCTGCAAGAACCCAAATTCGCCCTATTAACCCAGTAAGTGGTTCACGAGAACAACGAACTACTCGAGAAAAACCTGTATTTGATCCAATCCCTATGACTTATATAGAGTTATATCGAAAACTCTATAATAGCCATTTGATTGCCCCCAGCCATGTAGAGCCGCTTAAACCACCCTATCCAAAGTGGTATGATCCTACAGCCCACTGCGACTACCACTATGGAATTTCTGGTCATTCTACTGAAAATTGTACTGCTTTAAAGTATAAGGTGCAACAGTTGATCAATGATGGAATGGTAAGTTTTGATCAAGGGAAAGCAACAATACCTAATGTTAGCGTTCTGAATGAAAGTCAAGAACAGAAAGGGTCCGGAGAGTCACAATGAATTGAGGGGTAAGATGTCAATAGAGATTCTTCATCTGATCGCATAGGAGGACAATTTTAAAGAATGGAAATAAGGCTGGTTGAATGTTTCTTTTGTCATTTTAGGATTTCTTTTTGAGTGATTGTTAGATTTCTTTTCTGCAATATGATTTCACTTGTTATCATCTTAATAAAGGCAAGTTAATGCATTTCATTACATTTTTCTCTTTCACTTGACCATTACTCCATGCTCTGTTACCTTTCATAACTTTATACTCCCATTCTTAAATTTCAGGTGATGAATATTTAGACAATGATAACAATAATTCTGAGATTTAATTTTGAGAACTCATCCACATTAATATGATGAGGTGATTTGAGCAAAAAAAAAAAATGGTAAGCCATTACCAAAGGTGAAAGAGATATGTCTTGAAGATACGTAATTTTTTTTATACAGGATCATGAGCTTTGTTCAATAGATGATGTTCAAGAAAAATATTCACAATTGAGATGAAAAATGGCCATATTTCTTTTACCATTCGAAAACCATTTATTGCTATCCCTTTGAGCCTATTATGATTTCTTTTTCGAAGGAACCCCAACCAAGGATCACCTTCTACATTGGGGGGCAATTTTTGAAAAAAATCACAAAAGGTCTCAAAAATAAAAAAAAAATGAAAAGAAAAAGAAAAAATGCCACACATGACTTGGGGCAAAGTAATGAGAATCCTTTATGTGAGGAAAGAAAAAGTAGTAAAATGATGTGGGACAAAATGCCAAGTTGTGTCAAATGATCCTTTGGTTTTGAACCTTTCTAATACATGTTTTGAGCCTATTATATCCATTTTTTTTATAACCCTTCACCTTGGCCTACATTACAACCTTGAAAAGTCCATTTGGATCAAGTGTGAATACTCAACTTGAATGATCACATGTTGAGCAAAGGTATGCTTATGATGAAGCAATGGAATCATGGTACATTGCTCTAAAGTTTGATGTATGAAAGATATCAATAATAGATGAAAAATGAGAAAAAGGAAAAAAATGATGAAAAAAAAAAAAGAAAAAATGAGAAAATGGAAAAAAGAGATCTAAATTGAAAACCTGAAAGGGTGATTTTGATAGAGAAAGATCTAGGTCAAATGGCTCACATGAATGGAAGATCAAAGACATTTGAAGATCCCTCAAAGACTGGGGTAAAGTTTGCCAAGTTCAAGATGACTTCAACTGTAAATGGAATGAGTTTTTAAAAAAGAATCCTAGATTAATGTTCAGAATTGTTTGAATATTCATCATTTGGACATACCATCCATCTCAATGACATGTATCCAATTCATTTCTTTTCCCATTTGTTTTGTATCAAAATAGATCTTCATTGGTTATCTTTACCATAATTCACCATGTGTTCTCTTATTGTTACACCCCTAGAATGAATTTAAAAAATGCTTGATTGCATTATATTTGTCAAGATTTGAAATGATAATGAATGAATGAATATGTGCTTAAAAGAGTCTTGCATTCATTTGAAAAGAAATCCAAAATGAAGAAATGGTAGAAACCTAAAAGAGATGATTTGAAAGGATATATGATGTGACCAAATGGAGAATATGATAGGGCAAATCTTGAAAAGTGGTATAACCAATTGATGAGTACAAGGATAAATTGGTCGATATGACTTGCAAGTTATGATTGAATGATGAGAACAATTAGTGGACAAAGTTTGTTTTCGAATGGTTAATGCTGAGACACCTATGAGTAATGACCCAGTGATGGTGGATGAAAACTTAAAATTTGTTAGTGCTGAGAAATTCATTGAATGATGGTCAAGTGATGATCGATTGATGAAGCTTATTCCAAAAGTATTGAGAAACTGAACAAGGAAGAATGTGAGTGGAAAAGACAATTGAAAGTTACACTAGTTTGATCTTAGAATAGCAGTGTAATTGGATCTCTGAAGAGTCAAAGGGCTCGATGCCTAAGAAAAAGCTTGAGAAACTTGAGTACCATACATTGAATAGGAATTAATTGCCCAACTTGCATAGCATGCATTGAAATTCATGCACATTGCATAGCATACACTACTTTCAGAAAGTATAGTGTATAAATTCAAGAAGCAGGGGTGTTCCAACATCCCACATGGAGAAGACAAAATTGAAGATATTTTGCAAGTTTGAGAAGAAATTTGTCAGGTAAGTTCCTAATCCTTGAAATAGGATGTCTTTTGGTATCAAGATTGATTTATAAGACCTTTGGGCATAATCTCCTGAAATTCCTTCAAACACAATTTTCAACTCCTTTGGACATGATTGTCAGGGAGTAATTTACTTTTCGAAGTCGTGGTGCCTCTGTTTAGAGGAGCAATTTACTTTTCAAAGTCGTGGTGCCTCTGTTTAGAGGAGCAATTTACTTTTTGAAGTCATGGTGCCTCTGTTTAGAGGAGCAATTTACTTTTTGAAGTCATGGTGCCTCTGTTTAGAGGAGCAATTTAATTTCTCAAAGTCGTGGTGCCTCTGTTTAGAGGAGCAATTTACATTCCCAAAGTCGTGGTGCCTCTGTTTAGATGAGCAATTTAATTTTTTAAAGTCGTGGTGTCTCTGTTTAGAGGAGCAATTTACTTTCGAAGTCGTGGTGCCTCTGTTTAGAGGAGCAATTTACATTCCCAAAGTCATGGTGCCTCTGTTTAGAGGAGCAATTTAATTTCTCAAAGTCGTGGTGCCTCTGTTTAGAGGAGCAATTTACTTTCCAAAGTCGTTGAGCCTCTATTTAGAGGAGCTTTGATAAAATAAAAACAAAAATAAAAAAAATAAAAAGGTTGCCTCTATTTAGAGGAGTTTTGTTTATGTTTCTCAAAGTCATTGAGCTTCTGCTTAGAGGAGCTTTGATCAAAATAAAAAAAAGCAAAAAAATGGACAAAAAAAAATTGCCTCTATTTAGAGGAGCTTTGTTTATGTTTCTCAAAATCATTGAGCCTCTGCTTAGAGGAGCTTTGATCAAAATAAAAAAAAAAAACAAAAAAAAGTTACCTCTATTTAGAGGAGCTTTGTTTATGTTTCTCAAAATCATTGAGCCTCTGCTTAAAGGAGCTTTGATCAAGTTTTAAAACAAAAAAAAAAAAGCAAAGCAAAAAAAGTGGGCAAAAAAAAAATCAGTTGAGTCTTGAATGGGTGTCTACGTCTTTGCACAATTTCTGTTTCATAAAAAAATGTGCAAAGAGGGCAGCTGTAGACACCCCATTTTGTCCGGGATTCTTTGTCAATTGAGACTAATCCAAGCTCAGTTGCAGGGATTTTTTATTCATTTTTATTTTTAATTTTTATTTTATATTTATCATTTTTTTATTATTATCTGATTATTTAAAAAAAAAGATTGAGATTAAGTTGGATGATGATCAGAAAGCATGATTAGTTGCTAATCTTTAGTAGTGGATGACTAATTGGAATTGAATTGAAACTCTATCAGCATGGGTCTATATATCAACAATGAATATACAAGCTGGAGGGGGGAAGAAAAAAAAGGAAAAAAAGAAAATTTTCTTCCCCACTTCCCACTTCATCCAGCTTCTCTGCCCCAAGGCGCCGACACCCACTTCTCTGCCCCAAGATGCCGACAACCGCTTCTCCTTTTGCCCAGTGACCATATCTGGCATTGGTGCTGCCGCACTTCTCTTTTCCTTTTTCTTTGCGCGTCTCTATTTTTTCTGGTGTCACTTTCTTTCACTATGAGTGGCAGCCATGTACAGAGAGGAATCAGAGGGAGAAAACATTTGACAGCATGCGAGGGAACGTGAGGTTGCTAGCACAAAAAAAAAAAGTGTTTCACAGTTGTTAAGGATGTATCCTTTTGCTTTTGAGTTCTCCTCAACTTTCCTGGTGGATTTCTTGGACTGTGTGCTTTCCTGTTGTTTTGGAAACAGTGAGAAGGAGAGACTACAATGTGGTGTTTATGAAGCTTGTGGATGCTTGTGGGCCTATTTGGCTGATGTGCGTTCTTCGGAGGGAAGTTCTCATGCCCATTATAACCTTTTCTATGATCCATTGAAACATAATGGCCGAGTTTTACCTCCAACAGCTGCTTTAGCTCCAACACTTTGGCCCTAATTCCATCTTCGCTGGGCTTGTCCTTTTGAATCCGAAGCTGGTGAGCTCGAGGCTGAATGCAGGCACATGGCTATAAAGTTTTCTGAACTGCAAAAGGCGAAAGAAGCGGCTGAAAAGAAAGCCAAAGAATACTCAATGGCGATGGAAACATTGAATGTAGAGCTACGAAATGAGAAACAGGTAAGCAGCTCAGCATTGAACTTGGCCAAGAGAGCCAGCAAGGAAAGTGCAGCCATAAAGCGAGCCATACAGTCGTTGGGGTGCAGGGTTAACTTTACAAGTAGCGTTAATTGTAGTTTTGATTTTGAAAGCAATCCAATAGAAACTCCATAAAAATATATGCATTCACTATCTAGAAGAAATTCTGATGGTACGATTGGACCTGAGGACAAATCAGATTTATCCGTTTCAATTACAGTTGTGTCAAAAAAAAAAGATGAACTGAAAAGAAGACTGGGCAGCAGGAATAGAGAGAATACAGCTGCAGTGTTGGTTCACCTTTGTGCTGGAGACCAACAACATTTAGTAGAGGCCCAGGAACTAGAAGCGACGAGTCCTTTGGTGGACTTGGCAAATAAATGATACAGACAGGGGCAAGCGGAAGGCTGTTCAGTTGCTTAAGTGCATGAGCAGGTCTGTTGAGCAACAAAAGCTGGCACAAGCGTAAACTGAACCCAATCGCAACTGTCTCGGTCTCGGACTCAGGAGCCATGGCGACAGTCCATGAAAGAAGGCTTTGCTTCGAAAGAGGAGGTGAAAGATCACCTGTAGAACCTGTTTTGGAGAACACGTTGGAAAAGGCACTCCACTTTGTTACGTTAAGCAACGTGTATGGCTAAGATGGTGGAATGTGCAACTGATCCTCCTTTGGCTGCTTTTCAAGCTATGTCCAAGGATCTGCAAGCTGTTGAATAATCAGAATTTTATGGCTAAGGCTTCCTTTTTGTCGGTAGTGGCGAGTTTGTCACAGGAGTGAGAAATTGCACCTCAGAGCTTGGAATCCTTGCGGCAAAGCATCCATGAACGCCTTGGGAGCACAGATTGGATTATGCGAAAGGCAGTAACTGATGTCACAGATGCAATTATAGCCTACTCAACTGCAGCAACAATTGGGTTTGCAACAGCAGCCCAATCAATTACACCAAAATATGCAGCCAAGGATTCACGCATCAAGCTTGGAGTTTTCAACAACAAAGCTCTGTGTTGTTCGAGCAGTTGTTGTCCTTGGAGGTTTTCTTCAAAATTTTCTCTTCATGTATTCGTGTGGTAGAACAATTTCGCTATATGCTTTTTGCAGTTATGTGGAGGACTGTGCTGCGGGTTTTGCTGTTTGCTTTACTTCAGTTCTAGGTGGCAGTTCTGGTGTCCTTCAGGGAGTACTATCCACGACTAAATCGTTGACTAAGGAGCTCTATCAGTTGACATCCATAGCATTTTTGCTTGCTTGCTGCTTGGTGATAAGTTGGGTTCATTTGTTGCTGGAATGATGATATCAACCCCTGATCTGAATCAGCATACACTTGAACAAGTTGAGCAAATTCGTAATTGCTTTGTTGCTCTATTCCTAGCCAGTATCGGGGATGTTGATTCATGTGCATTTCCTTTGGAATCACGTTGACATATTGCTAGCAGCTGTAATATTAGTGATTGTTATTAAAACAATGGTAGTTGCTCCAGTTGTTAAGGGATTTAGATACGGCAACAAAACTTCACTTCTTGTTGGGATGCCTTGGCCCATTTGGGGATGCAGCTTTGTTTTCTGGTTTGCATCGCTACTATAACATGAGGTTCCTTTGGATGTCCTCCTGTTAAATAACTCACCGAGGTTGCTAGGAGACTGTCCATGTTACGCCTCGCCTAGTGGTTGAAGTGACTAGGTTTGCTGTTGAGAAGGAGATGGTTGACTTTGTTGAAACATCATCCATGTATCGGTGTCTTAAAGGGCCAAGAATTGATGCACTTAATTCAATCACCATCTCGTAAGCAAAGGTGGTGCAAGAAGATGTTCATTTGTTCTCGTGTTGGATACCAAGTAAGTTTAAACTGTTTCACAGGAAATTTTGATTTGTCGAGCATCTTTTAAATAACTCTTGAAGATAAAAAGATTTAAAAAAATATATTTTTGAGGAAAAGTTGAAAGTATCAATTTTCCTCGAAAATCAAAGTTTTCAAAAAATATTTTTGGGGAAAAGTTGAAAAGTATCAATTTTCCTTAAAAATAAAATTTCAAAAAAGAGATTTTTGAGGAAAAGTTGAAAGTATCAATTTTCCTTAAAAATAAATTTTCAAAAAAAATATTTTTGGGGAAAAGTTGAAAGTATCAATTTTTCCTACATAAGAACAAACATCATTTCCTTCCCTTTTATCTTAATTTTCATTTTTATTTTTTTCTTTAAATAATCCGACGACGGAGCCTCTGCAAGTGAAACAGTAATTTTTCTTGCATACTCTTGAGGTGAGGGAATTTTCTCAATTTTTTGCTAAAAGTATTAGAGTCAATTGAGAATAATTTCCAATAATTAATTACTTGGTAAAATTTTAAGGCTTACTGGATAACACAAATTTAAGCTGGTACCATCATTTGATGGGCGTTGTGAGGGTGCTATAACCTTTCCTCACACGTAACCGAACTCCCGAACCCTGTTCTGGTTAGTAGACCTGAACCTATTCTTTTAGAGACCCTTAAACTTAAGTGTTCCCTGAAAGGACAGATTCCTTAGGTGGCCATCGCACCTAGATAAAAAGATTGGTGGCGACTCCCTTAAGTCAATGTCTAGCGATAGATCCCCGGATCTAGACGTTATGACAAATATCTACTTCTTCACGACTAACACTGATTGTATCATAGTTAAGTGTATAATGATAGTTATATTTTTGAAAAAGTCCTTTATGTTTTTCATAAAGGGTTTCTATAGCTTAAAGATAGTTGACCCGTTGTTTCAGATCTTCAGTTATTTCCATTTTTAATTTAAAGTTTTCAATTAAATATTTATAGGAATCGAAATCAAGTTTTTCTTGTTTTTGCTTTGCTAAGGAAGATGAAGGGTTGTCATCTTCCATCATAATATTACCATAGTAAAGAGGTCCAAAGTCTGTAGATGTGTCTAGGAGGAACATGCCTTTAGTCCATCTTTTCTACAAACAGATCTAGTTTATCTTCAATAGTATCCATTTTTACAAATAACTTAGAGAAAAAGGAAGAAGAAAGATCAAACAAATCATTTATAGCTCTACTTATAGACATATTATTAGATTCAAAGTTAGGATCTATACGTAAACTATGATTATAAACTTGATCTTTACAAATACAGTTATTTTTTGAAGTTGATTCCATGCTTATGGTGCTTAAGACTAGGTGTGATTCTGTATAGGTTACTAAAAGCCAATCAACAACAAGGCATACAAAGCTTAACAAATACCAGCAGATAACCACAGATTCACAGTATGAGCTTTAAAACATGAAATAACAACAAAAAACAAAAGTAGATATAAAGATTTTGTTCATAAAAATAAGATTACAAAATAGATCTATAATTTTAAACTTAATATTACAAGCTTTTTTATACAAACCTATAGCTTTGATACCATTTACAAAAGGTGCGAAAATGATAAAAATAAAGTAGAAATATTTTACACTAAGTGGAGGATGGTCTTAGATAATAGTAGGTAAGTTTGAGCAACAAAAAGCACCATCGTTTCCTTTTTAGTCAAAGGTGGTTGCACGTGAGGGGCAAGATCCCTCCATCTATGGGCATACTTTTTAAAAGTTTCATTGGCTATTTTTGTCATATTTTGCAATAACAACCTATCAAAAGCCACGTCTAATACATGCTTGTATTGACCAAGACAAGATCTAGCAAGATCCTTCAAGAATATATGCAACTTTTATTTAGTTGAATATACCATCTAGCCATAGACCCAGTGAGGCTATCATGGAAGCAATGGATTAAAAGCTTATTATTGTCAGTGTGACCTGCCATCTTGTGATAGACATCGTGAGATGGGCCAATGGGCATTAGTTCTGTAATACTTTTCAAAATTAGGAGTTTTAAACTTTAGTGGAATTACTAGATCAAGAACAAAACTAAGTTCATTTACGTCAATACTTCCAAAGATATCACTTCCTTCAAGGGCTTTTACTCTTTCTTCTAGCAAGTCATACTTATGTTGAATTTTTTTTCTCTCCTGACTCTAATATATCCTTTAATTTCTTTTGTTCTTCAAGATCATTTAAATTGGGAACAAAAATTGGATCAACTGGATTATATCCTGGGTTTTGCTCTAATTACCCCTTATTTGTTTGTTGGTCAGCCAGTAAGTTCACATTCACGAATGGGTAAAGTTGCCCACCCATAGGCGGTGGATACATCATTTAAAGAGCTTGAGCATGGGGTGGTGAATACATGGGTGGATAAAGTGGCTTTTCTCTAACATTGTTGTTTTCTTGGGGTTGGTTTTCCTTTCTTACAGTAGAGGTTTTAGCAACACCTTTCCCTTTGGCCATGCCTCTAATTAACTCCCTTAACTCTATCATTTGTCTTTGCATCTCCTTTTTACATATCTTTCTAAGCTTTTTCCACTCTTCTATCCTAGCTGCATGTTCATTTTCCATAATTCTAATATGTGACCATGTATTGTAAGGGTGGCAAGCAAATTAGTTTTGAATTTTCGATGATTAAGCTATCCTTAAACCTTTATTACCACAATTTGGAAAATTAAGAGGCCATATTATTTTTGTGGAAGCAAAAAAAATCTTTATTTTGATTTTAAAAACATCATTTTAATGAGGTAAAATATTGAGAGAGAAAAAATATGCACAATGTATGCATGAATGCATTGAGAGGTATTTACTCAAAGACATATCTCGAACATTAAAACTTTTCATTGATTGCGAATAACTTTTGATTATAAAGAGTCTATCATTCTAGAAATGTAACCATAGAAACATTTAATTTGCTTATAATGATCCTTAGCTTCAACCAACAAATCCAATAGATGTTACCCATAACTTCCAGTTAGGTTGATTTCTTGTATCAAAGCTTATACCCTCTCGACATCTCCCTTGTTTTACTTATTGCCTTGCAAATTTGACTAGCCAGAAGCACTATGTATTGTTGCCTTCCCAAGCTCTCCAACTTCCACTTCATGCAAGCATCCACATCGAGATCATAAGTGTATCTCCAATCTTTTTCCTTATTTTGTCATTCTTTGATGATTGTGACAATATGGTCCTTGTGGTCTCGTAATTGTTGTTCCATCTCTTTAATTACTTGACAGAGTGATTCTTTTTCCTTTTGCATTTCACAGTGCTTTCTCTTTTCATCTTTTATTTGAGCTTTTAATCTAGCATTCTCTTTTTGACATTCTATCAACCTTGCTGAAGTTATTGAATACAAACCTCCCAATTTTGCTATTCTCAAAAAATTCTGCGGGCTTTTTCCTTACTTTCTTTGGCTTTGTCCTTTCAAAGTTGCATTTCTTCTTAAAGTTTAATCATCTCTCTATGCTGCCTAACACCAAGTCTAGCACATTTTCCCCCATTCAATTGCGTTTGCATCTTTTTTCTTTCTTGATGCAAATCTTTTAGATCATTTTAGGCCACATCTTGATTTTGCATTACCTTTTTTAGTCTACTTTACCTTTCAAATCGAGTAATTGGGAGTGTCATTGTCAAGGATAGGTCCTAATTTTAGCCTCTAAGTTTTCTTCCATACATGAACTAATTGTTCCATTGTTCTTGATGAGCCTACTTCTCCATAAGCAAATTTTAATTGAGCGAGTCCATGTGTTGCAGGGACAAACTACTTCGCACCGAATGGCCTTAACACCATTAGTGGAGAGTAACTTACCACTCCTTACATCCCAAAAATAGTACCAACAAATTATCTCTACCTCGATATACATCAGCACATGAGGCATCCAAGGTGCCATCCATTTGATTTGATCACCTGTAAGTCTTTGAAAGAACACTACTCATTCTTCTTTGGATTTTAGTGTTAGCCACCGACTTTGGCAAAACTTTTTGATCGAGGGTTTATTTTGAAGATAAGGATTGGAAAAAGCTTTTTTTTTTTTTTTTACATCTGAAATGGCTCTTTATCCAAATAAATAGTAGCTGTGCACTCCCTATTTTAGTGACAAAAATTCAATGACCTGATTGTCTCAGCTAGGATGGTTGGAATGGGATTAATCGCCTAACTTTCAATTTGTTCAAACAAATCAACTACCTCTAGTTCAATTTACTCCGAAGTTTTTGGAAAGAGCACTATGCCATATATTGCTAAGGTAAACATTATCATGCCTTAATCATCTTCCAAATGTCCCAAAATGAAAAAAAAATGCCAAGGTAAGCCAACACCTTTACCTTTATCCTTCGTCAAAGCATCCACAGCCTTGACCTTCATTCTCATCAATTTAGCTATCTTTTTATGGTACCCTGACTTTCGATTTTTGACATATATCTTATCGAAATACTGTAATTCCAATTCTATTAGAATCGAATATTCCTCAATGGTCAGTGTCAAATCCTTTTTCATTAAATGTGAAATATCTATATGACAGGTTCCAAAACTAGATAGCTACTCTAATCAAATGCTCTTCAATCATTATTGAGATGAGAGATGTAATCTGCCTATACTTTTCATAAAACTTTTCCTTTCTAGCTTCACCCATCTAATTTCTATGAAAGCCAAATCCTTAAAATTATTCTGTATAAGATTTAGATGGACTTTTTTTGGTAACCATGACATAAAACCAATAGGTAAACAATCCCTATCCTTTTGCTCAGTTTTCTTAGACCATTCATGCACCTCATTATACGATTCAAATGAGGCACTTGCAGAAGAAGAATAGATCTGTACGATGTGGGATCCATGAAAAGAACTTTGCTGAAAGGTGTCTTAGAGCAAATACCTCACTATGTTATCATAGTATGCAAATGTAAATTATTCAGAAGAACTACAAAAAGAGGAAAAAACAATAAGTTAGTATATGGAAAAATGAAAATAATAAATAGTAATAAAAGCTTGAAAAATGAAAGAAACAAAAGGAAAAGCTTTCTCTTTATATTATTTTTAGAAAAAGAAAAAGGAATAAGACAGATATTATTGTATTTTTTTTTTGAAAAATCAAAACAAATATGAATCCATACATTTATGATTTTCTTTAGAAATGTATCATAATACAAATGTTCCCCTTTTCTGTCCTATTTTTTAAGGATGATCTATAGAGGGTGGTCATGGCTCTACCTATGGTCGACCCTTATGGCTTACTATGTGCTTGGTTCAAACTGATTTACATCTAAAACTGTTTGTCACTAGCATCCACTTTGGACTATTATGGCACATCGATCCTCATCCATTATAAGCTACAAACATAAAGGGTTCAATTTGAATGGAAGTATTTCGCTTGCCATTATAGAAGTTATCACCTTATGAGAGCATATGTAATTTCCTCCATTCTAATAGGGTTGGAGCTTAGGTATAAAACTCATGCATGATATGAATGTGTCGTATGTGAATAAAGGAAAAAAGTATTATGATCCTTATTCTAAGCACCTCATAATAACAATAATAATATATACGAAGTATAAAATAAAAGAGCAAATAATAAATAAATGATATGGGTAAAATGAAATGCAATTTTTCATTTTCCTTTTATTATTATTATTGTTGTTGTTGTTGTTGTTGTTATTATTATTATTATTATTATTATTACTATTGTTAGAAAATATTAAAATGAAGGAAATTAAAGTTAAATACAAATTAAGACCATTAAAACAAAATTAAAAATAACACATTATTAATTTTTGGCTTGACTCTCTAAAAACATGACATTCCCAAAGGAGTTGTCAAGCTATCGTAATGATTTTTCGGGCTATTAGATGAACTTGAAAATAAAAAGGATTTGGCACCAATTATTTTTGGATAGATGTGATTAACTACCTATTAAAATTTATCTTTTTAATAAAAAATTTAAAATTAATTTTAAACTTTATCAAAAAGATAATTTTTAGGTTTACAAAAACAATTTAATTTTAGGAGTCGTTTACACATAGGGAAAGATTAGCACCCCTCACCACCCATTAAAAATAGTACTAATTAATTATGATTTATATTTCAATTTTGACAAAATGGGTCTTAATTATGGTATTTATAAATTTAATTTCCTCAATTTTCTTTGAAAAATATTTTTATTTTTCTTTGTATGCTTGAAATATAAATAAGAAATTAACATATTAAAAATTCCCTAAAAATATTCCTATACTCTGATAATATTAAAAGGAACCATATCACGTAAGGAATCTTTCAGAATCACTACTCGAAATTCTCAAAAATCCTATCCTCGACGGCTCGTATTTATCTTTAATACTTATATTTAAAAACATAAAGTATAATATCTATAATTTAAAAACAAATAGAATTTTTTAAAAATTCATTTATATGCCATTTATAAAAAAAACAAGAAATCTTTATTGAATATTAATCTAAATGTTCCAATACATTTGTGGCATTTTAGATAAATTTTCTTACTTAGAGATTTCTAAAGAATCACTACTCGAATTTCTTTTGGATCTCAACCTCAAAGATTTTTTGTTTCCTTTTATAATAACTATTAATATAAAAAAATCATGTAATAATATAATTATCTATAAATAAATTTATTTCCAAAAAATGTATATTTTTATATTATTAAAAAAACTGCTCAAATTAAAAGTAATGATAAAATGGAAATTTTCGTATTGAAAAGAAATTTCTAAATATTCCCATACTTTGGTAATTTTTAGAAGATTTTTCTCACCTAGAGAATTCTCGGAAATCACTACTTAAACTTTTTAGAATGCCATCATTGGAAATTTCATTTACATTTAAAATTATGTAATGTAAAACAATAAAGTAGAATATGCACATGAAAAAATATATATTACTTATTTTCTTTATGTCATATTTTTTGTTAATCATTTTAATTTTGTTTTAATCATTTAATTATTTCACAATTATCATTAAAAAATTTAAAAGGAACAAAGTAAATAAAATCTTTTATTGAAAATTTGTAGGTTAACCATATGCAGTGACAGCAAAAAGAACACAAGCATTGAGATTTTGTAAGAAGTACTCTCTTCCTTTATTTTATAAATGATTTTTTAGTTTTAAAACCTTTCTTTTAATGCCCAAGCTAGAAATCCATCAAAGATCACTAAATCATATGCAAGAAGAAAGAAAACTCAAAATTCTGAAATAATTTGGAATCTTAAAAACCTACGAGTAGACCTCTTATAGAACATAAAAAAAAAGCAAGCTTTGACCATTTTATAGCAATTAGATATAAAAAAGAGAAAATCATAAGCAAAGAAAGACATAGTCCTAAGTCCCTAAGTCTTTCATGCAATAGCGGGATGTTTCAATGCCACAATTAGCAAAAAATGAGGCTATGCAGCAACCAACATGAGAATACATTATGCACTAGAAAAAAATAAAATGAGAGAATACGGGAGAAAGGAAAGGTTCCAAGCTTTCACAAAAAAAGGAAATAGTCGTGGAACTTTACCTTCTCTCATTTTTGTTTTAGGCTTTTCTTTAGACTTCCTCTTTGTTCATGTTGGTGGCTTCTTATAGCTTCTATTTTTCCTCTATTCTCTAACTATTCGAATCTCCTTCCCTTCAGGTTTTTCTCTTTTTTTCCTTTTTTTTTTTACTTTTTTTTTATCTTTTCCTCTTGGCTTCTTAAAAAAAATTCGTACTATTACAACCTTCTCTTTTCCTATGTTCGTCGTCTCCTTTTTAAACTCCCACCTAGCCACCTTTTTATTTTTTCACTTTTCCACTACCTTGCCACTGATCCAATTAGCCACTAATCTTGTTACTTTTGTCTATTGTAGGTGTGATCATCCTATCCTCCACTTTAGCCCATTAGCTTGTCCCCCACTAGATGTTCTCACGTACATGCATATTTATACATTCATGTGAAGTGGTTTCAATATGGGCTCTGAATCCTTACCCACTTACTGTATTCCTTATCTCTTTCTTTTTTTCTTTTTCATATGCTTTTGTTTCCTTTTATGATCAACTAGGAGGGCCCTTGTAGGCCTTTCCTTCTTCTCCTCTTTTGTTGCAGGCATTTCCCATAAAAAGCCATATTTTAGTTATCTTCAAGGATTCATTTGTGCTCATTTTTCCTATAAATGGGCCTAATGATAAGCTACATTATGGGCCCTATTTGGATATTTAAATGGATTTTTATAACGAGCTATCTATGGATCATAATTGAGTCATGAATTAAGTCCACAATTAGGCCCTTCTCTCGAGTTGTAAATGGGTTTTGTTTAGGCCTCTAATGGGCCTTCCTTTTTATCAAATCCGAGCATTATTTAATGATTAGCTCAAGCCTCTAATTAGGCCAAAAAATAGGTCATTTTAAAATTATCAATTTTGATCTCTATTTTAGTATTTTGTACAATGAGCTCGGTTTAATGATGTTAGATCGTTCCAGACAAAATTAAGTGTCTGTATGAATGTTTAAGGGTTTAATTGCATTAAAAGCAAAACCATGCAAATTGGAGAAAAACTTAAACTGGGTTGAATAATACTCTTGGTGGGTGAAGTTGACCTGGTTGAAAAGAAAAATGAACAGTGTCAAGTCACAAATAGTGCTAAATCGATGATGATACAATCGCTTGTCCAAGGGGGATTATTATATTTGGTAATTTGAAATGGACATGAAGTATCATCATTGATGGTACACTAGTCTAGAATTTTTATTTGTCCAAGGGGAATAGGCTTTTAAAAAACTAGAATATTCTAATATTGACTTCAAGTAAAAAATGCTTACTAGGATATCATATTTTCTACTCAAAAGAGAGTTTGTGATAATGTACATGGACTTTTCAGTTTAATTACAAATAACACATCATGGATTAGTGTTATTTGTAAGGATTGTTACTTATATATGGAACATTGTATTCTTTTATCTTGAATACTACAATTGATTTTTGGTTATAAAGATTAACTACTCTAATTGAAAAGGACAAAAGACAATTTAGAGCTTAACTATGTAAAAGGTGTCTTTTTTGGATAAAATCGATAAGTTTTGACTATTTTTATTAATTATTATCCAATTGTTAAAATGTTGCATTTCGTGACGATAAAAGTCTTTTATTTGAGAAAATTTTTTGAATTTCTTAAATATTGTCCAGTGATATAAATCCATGAAAAATTATTGTCAAAGGCAGAATCAGTAAATTTTGTTGTATTATTTTGTTCAAAGATATTATTATCTGATAAATTGGTTTTATAAAAGATCTTGCTTATACAATATGTGACATATGGAATTATGCTTTGCTATTTTGAAAGCATGTTTTATGTGGCATAAATGTGTTTAGCATGCTTGCAATATTTTAATCTTATATATTATACAATTATGATATAGAATTTTATAAATTACATAATTATGATATAGTATTTTCATAAAAATCTAAAAGATTTTGAAATATTGAATTTAAAGAGCAATTTTTATTTATTAAATATTTAAAATATATGTTTTTTTTAAATCAAAAAATTGAAAAAAATAAATTTAATATTTAATTAAAAAAGTGGAACTTTTGTAAAAATTCTAAATATTTAAAATTATTTTTTAAAAATTTAAATATGATTTAAAATAACAATATTATTTTTTAAAAAAAATAAAATATTGGAATTTTTTAATATTTTTAAAAAATAAAGAAATAAATTTGATTTTTTAAAAATATTAAAACCTGATTTTTTAAAAAATTAAAGAAGTATGATTTTTAAAAAAATTAAAATATTGGAAAAATTATATTTAATGTTTTTAAAAAATAAATAAAAACCTAAAAAATTATTAATTTTGGGATTTTTTAAATTTTCATACTTTTTTTTTGAATTTATAGCACTTTTTAGTTGTTGGATTTTTCCTAAAAGGACAATAGTTACACCAACAAAGTTAACGAAGAATAATTGCATTAGTAATTAGATGAAATTATCAAATTGAACTTGTACGAAAATGAGATTTTTATTAACCATACTAGAGGAACTAAAATTCAAATTTTATGTGATTACAAGATACTATTTGCATATTTGATAATTGATTTTATTCATTCACATTGTCATGTTAGAAAAGCCAACACCATGTCATAAACTTAATGCCATCTTAGTAAGGTCAATGCCTACATTATTAAGTTAAAGATCATGTTAGCATTTTTAACGGTAAACATTTGAAGAAGTTAATGATTAGGCTATGATTATCAAATCAAAATATATGAGAATTATATTTTTATGAATTGTAGTAGATGGACTAAGTTTTAAATTTTGATAGATTACAAGGATTATTATTATTATTTGACCACTAGAGCTATAGTAATAAGCTTTAGAGAAAAAATAATATAATATTTGATTATGATATAGTTAATTAGTTAGTTTGTTTGTTTGATTATCATTATTACAAAAAGTTTTTTTAGCAACACTTAATGTCATTGTAAAAGGATAATTTATCATTGCTAAAACTTTTTTGCAACAAAAAAAAATCTTTATAAGGTCGTTGCCTGTACCTTTGTTATTAAAAGTAAAAGCAACAATTTTCATCATATAAAAGTTGTTTTAAAAAAAGTTTATAGCAACGACTTTTCTCTTGTTGTGAAAAGATATTATTTTTAAGCAACGACTTAATTTGGTTGTTAAAACATTCTTTTAGCAAACACATAATTGGTTACCAAAATTTATACTTACCGATATTGTTTTGGTTGCCTAAAAATTTTTGCAACACAATATTTTTTGTTGTAAATCATCTTTAGCAGCAATCATTTTATCATTGTAGCATTTAGTATAATAAAGACAATGATTGTTGCCAAAAATTTTTATGAAATCACAATTTGTCATTTTAGATACCAAATTTTATTAGGAACATTTTTAACATGACTGACCCAAGCTCATTTGCCGAACCTATTAATATAGGACCATTACGTAAACCATTTAGGAAGACCATTTGCAACCCATAAAGAGCTTACAAATTAGCCCATTTGAAGTCAACTCGGATCAAACTTGATCAATAAAGTTAAAATTAATCAAACAAAGTCAAAATTGCATAATACTTAGTCAAAATGGGTAGAACCCAGGTTAATTCTCATAATTCACAACCTAATTGGAATCAATGTGGTTTAAAGTTAAAATTGGTGATTTTTAAAACACAAAATTTTTTCTGCACTTGGGGAAGTACAAAATTACTAAAATGACCTTTAGGGTTATTTTTATAATTTGGCCTTCCCAAGCTTGGATTTTCATGAAACTTTTCAGATCTTAATTTTATAATATTTCATGATTTTTGGTACATTGGAAATCACAGCAGTACCTCAAGAGGTGTGGAACTACCAAAATATTTCTTAGGGTATTTTTAGCTTGGATTTTCACAAAACATTCCAAATATTAATTTTATAATATTTCATAATTTTTGGTGCTTTAAAATCCCAAAAATGAGCCTGAGAACATTGATTTCTAAGAAAATAGCACAAATACCAAAAAATTTATACTAAAAGTAAAATGATCTTTTCATTTTGTTTAGGGGTTAAAAAAATCTAACCTTTGCAGTAAATAATGTTGACCATTAGATCTCTTATTGAATCTTAATCCATGGCTAAAGATTGCTCATTGAAAGAAAAAAAAAAGAAGTTTGGCCCTTGGATGAGATTTGATCCAAGGGTCTATATTCACCAAAAAAAGAGATTTTTTGAAGAGTCTTTTTCTTTACAAAGGGAGGGGCTACCGAAGAAGAAAAAAGAGAGAGAAGAAGGGCTGGTCACAAAAAATAGAGGGAAAGACTGAAGAAAAAATAAAAGAGGAAGAGAAAAAAATAAGAAAATAAAAGATACAAAAAAGGTAGAAATATTTGGTGGCTAAGAAAATACAATATAAGGGAAGCTGTAGCTATTGGAGAAGTGGAGAGGAAAAGGTAGACTTCTATTTTTTTTAGTTTACTTTCACACTTGTGAACATTATCCTTTCTAGGAAAATTGTTTTTGTTTCCCTTTTACCATTTACAAAGGGTCAGGTTTCCATAATTAGATATATGTGTGCTACGTAAACAAGACAAAAGGAAGAACCTTTCTTTAAAAGTGGATACCTTTATGAAAAATTAGGCTAGGAAAAGCAAGAAAGCTTTTAGGATTCAAAATTTCGTTCTTCAAGAAAAGTGTTACTCTTTTTGCTATTATGGAAGCTTAAAACTCTTTCATATGGTTTGGTATTTTTAGATATATGATAAACAGAAGATTATTCCTTCTTGAAAGCTGAAAACAATTTAAATATAGTTCTTTGCTACTGTCAAAACATGGGGTATTTGGACATGATTCTATGGTTTGTTGTTAATAGGAAAAGTTTTTTTTTTTTTTTACAAAACAAAGCTCATTTTTCTTTTTTTGTTTGATAACCTCCTTAGGCGTGTAACATGTAAGTAGAAATATAAAGATTCACCTTTTCACACTCATCTTTTTTGTATGGTGGTTATTAACCAAATATCAAGCTAGGTTACTATTGTTGTAGGCCTCCACCATGAACTTTCTAGAAAGTTTTAAGCTTTCAAAGCATTTTCTTGTCTTGCTTCCTATATACTTACTTCATGCCTATTATTACAAGTTCCCAAGTGATCATTCATGAGAAAGAAAGTCTAAAGGCCAAGCCTTTATCCTAAGGCCTTATCATGCATTTGTTTTTCATTTTAAATTTAATAAAGGTTGTAGGCTTAATATAGATTATTATATTAATTCTTCATTCCATGCATATTTGCTCCATATTATTTAAGTTTGATTAAAATCTAAATCTCATGCATTATGATCCTTTTGATGTTTTTAATTTTTAATTTAATTTAATTTAATTTTTTGCTTGATTTAATTTCATGCAATTTAATCTTTCATGTCATAAATTATTATTATTATTATTATTAACTATGACGTAATTTATTTTATTTGCATTTTAATTTCATGTAAAAAAATAACAAAAAAAAGAATAATAATAATAATGATGATGATGATGATGATGATTTTAAAGAAAGAAGATATATATAAATATATACAACATATATAAGAATATAAAAAATTTATTTTTAGAAAAACTATAAAAACGAGCTTGCTACAAAAGTCTGTCTAGATGTTAGAGATTTTTAGAGAAGTTCATAAATTTTTAAACTTACCCGAAACCTTAAACTCGTTTTAAATTTCTAAGAATTTGCATAAAAACCTTTTATGAAGTAATATGTTCCCGAATGTTGCTTAGATATTGAGGTATTTAGGAAACTTTATTTCATTAAGAATTTTCATATATTTTCACAACTCAAAATAAATACGTTTTGCTAAAACCACGATTATAAAAATATAAAATAATAAAAATAATAAGATGAGATTTTAAATATAAACATTCGGACCCAAACTTTGCCTCAATGTTGAAGAGTTCAGGTGGTCTCTTTATATTTGAAAACTCGATTCTTAAATTCATATTTGATCATCATTTACATATGTTTCATTTTAAGATTAATGTCCTCATTTATAATGCATATATATATATATATGTTTGCTTTAGTTATGGATGTTTAATATTAATTATGTTATATTTCATTTTTTTACTAAATAGTTTTCTTAAAATTTTTTAGTTTTGAATAAATAAAATTAAAATAGCATTCCGTGAAATATAATTATTGGTACTCTGCCTAGATGTTGAAGAGTCATAAATGATTATCATTTATAAAGAGTGTTATTTTATTATTTTTAGAAAGAATGTTATGATAAATCTTAAATGAAAAGACTACCTTCGAATTTTGCCCTTATGTCGGAGACTTTAATGTATTTCTTTAATTTAAAAATTTTCATAATATTCCTAAATAAAGATTTTTTAGAACTAATTTTATTTCTTGCAAACAAAGGGAATTATAATTAAATTTCATATAAAAAAACCATTTTTGTCCAAAATTACGAATAGTACATGATTAATTGGTACCGATTCTATGGGCGCTATGAGAGTGTTAATCTTTTCCTATGCGTAACTGACTCTCAAACTTGATTCTATTTTCATAGACCAAAATTATCTTTTTAATAAACTTATTGTTTTTATTAAAAATATAATTTTTTATGGCCAATCACACTTTAAAAAAAATTGGTGGCGACTCTCTATATTTTTCACGTGTTTAAATTTTTACGTCTAGCGATCGAGTTTTTGAATCAATATGTTACGACAACTTGGTAATTTCACTAGGACATTTTGAGGGTCAAGTAAAAAATTTTAATTATGCACTATTAAAAATTTTGGATTCAATTGGTTTTAATTGATTTTAACTTAGTTCCCTGTATTTTAGTTTCTTAAGAAAAAAATGATATATATACACATAAGTTAATAAATAAAATAAAATATATGTTAGTTGTTACTTTGTTTTGATTTTGTATTTATGGTTTATTTATGTTATTTTGTTTAATATATCCCTTTGCACACCTTTGCTTATTCATTTATATACATGAGCTTTAGACTCGGGCTCTGACTTTTTAGAAGGAAGTAAAATAGCTATGTTCTCATGAGGTAATAGCCTCTATATTTACTAGAAAAAACTTTCACCTAGATTGAACATTTTCTATTAGTAACTTATAATGGGTGAAGATCAGAGAACCTTACTAGTCTATAAGGGATGATAATGTGAGAATAGTTTAGGAATCTTTAGACATATAAATCCTTACTCACCATATGATGAGCCACAAGGATCCAACCTTAGATAGAGCTAAACTATTTTTTTTTTAGATTATACTCTAAACCATGACACGTGAGAGCATTCATTTTAACTTGATTATTACCCTAATTTATTTTGTTTTCTTTTTATTTTATGATCATGCATCAATATAAACATCAACATAAGGAATGTGTTTGTCAATGTACCAAGAAATCAAGAGATTTTAGGTTTTGTTACAAAACACCATTATGTTGTCCTCAACTTCGAGCCCAACATGTACAAAGATGTCAATAAGGTGATAATTCAATCATCAAAAATCCAAATAAGAAAGGGAAATTATCTAAAAGAATCTAAAGATGAATCTTTGCCAAAAAATCATATTGGAGCTTCAACGAAATGATATCTCTAAGCTAGTCGAGATTTGGTGCCATGTAGCAATACCCAAAAAATGGCCTTCAAGAAAAAATATAGTCATATTGCTTCACTCTTTGAGGTGCCTATGGAAGACCAATTGATAAGAGCTTTGGTCCAATTTTGGGACCCTGTTTATAAATGTTTCATGAGCAATGAGATTGATATGATGCCGACTATCGAAGAATATTTTGCTCTATTATGGTTGCACCTTCACGATCTAGATAAGATCTATTATCAAGGTAAAAAACTTAGATCCCGTAGAAAATTTATCCACATAATAGAAGTGTCCCCTCAGGAGTTAAGCACACATAACCAAACAAAAGGCAAAAATGAATACATCCCATAGAAAATCTTGTGCAATTATATTGTCAAACATTTAGAGGGTGAACAAGGAATGAAAATGATAGCTTTGGCAATTTATGGTTTAGTCATTTTCCTAAAGGTCTTGTGGCACATTGAGATGTCAATAATACACTTTTTTAAGCAAGTGGACAATAAAATGAATCCTATCCCATTCACACTAGTAGAAACTTTTCGATCATTGAATCATTACAGATAAAAATGGAGGACATTTCATAGGGTGTACACAACTATTTTATATATGGGTAAAAAGTCACCTTTAGCATCCTGTAGACAAATTTTACTCCATTTATAGTAAGAAAAGAGGCATATTGAAGAATTTTGTAATGTTAGATGGCCAGAATCAGAGCCCAAGGAAGAGTGGTTATTGGTTTTGCAAAATCTCACCAATGCTCAAATTATATGAAGGGCTCCATGGATGCCATGAGAAGCCATGTTGTACAAATGTGGTGATAAGCCATGGGTTCCACTTTTAGGACCATGGAGAGGCATAAATTATGCTCCAGCTATGGTCTATAAATAGTTTGTGCCAGTGACTCTTGGGCTTTGAAAATAAAAATTTTCTTTTAAGGAACTAGGAATTCCTTAGAAAGTGAAAAAAATTATCAAGGAGTAAAAGCAAACTTGAAAAGTAGGTTGTGAAAGATATACAGATAAAGTAACGTCTGAATATCTGGTATGAAGAAAGCAACATATTCAAAGAAATGTTATGCCCATGAACCATGCTCGTAAGAAGAAGCTCATTATGAAGTGGTTCTTGAAAAAATGAACGTTATAAATGTAAGTTGGAAAAAGAGAAGGAAACATGGGAGATTGAAAAGGAGAGACTGTAACAAAAAGTTAAGGAGTGGAAGTTCAAAACCAAAGAGAATGAAAGAAAATTTTAAAAACTTGAAAGAAAATGAGAAGAGATGTCAAAAAATATACATAAATATATCGTGTCAATGATCATTAAGCTTAAAAACGTAAAAAAAAAATACCAAATGACTTTAGTTTAAGTTATAATAAGAAAGAAGAGCTCATTGGTCCATAAAGGAAAAAAATACTGTAAAAACTCTTTGATAACTTGAAACAATAAATATGTTGTCAACATAAAGCCAATCAAAACCTAAAGGAAGAGAGAGATCAATTTTAGTTTAAAATCAAAAAAGCTTAATATTGAAAAGATGAATGTCTGTTAAAAAAGTCTTAAATCGTTCATCTGGTGGGACAGATAAGGAAAGTTAGCTTCAAAGTAAGAGACATGACTCAAGAAGCTAAGCAAGTAAAGGGAGAAGTGTATCTAAGATAGTATAGTTAGCGCTTGGCTAATTTTCTAGAAAGTACTTATAAGTAATAGAAGTACGTAAGGGGCTTCTTTTGAGAATCTTAATATTATGGTATAACGAGTCTTTAAAAGGGTATTGTAGTGAACTCAACATTGAAGTAAAAGTTTTCAACAATATAATGTTGTAAAGCCAAATTTGTCATGATGTGGTTCAAAGCTTAACTTGAAATCTTTTGCAAGTATTGGGTACCCTACAAGCAAATCTATTGCATTCACACATTCATGCATCATAGGCATGTTTTATTTAATGTTAGTGGTGTTGAAAGATTAACTTTTGAGGGCATTTCTATTTTGATACACTAAATTTGAATTTTGACAATAGTAAAAATGGTTTTCCTTATGTAGTTTAGGTTTTGTATTATATTCTGACATTGTGTAAATATATATTTTGAGAAAAATAATATGATAATTTTTTGTTTAAATATTATTTTAAATAAAAAACCCCGCATAATTTGTTTTTTGGGTTATGAGAATAAGGCCAAAAATTGTCTTATGAGTTTTCAAACAATTAGTATTCATCATTGGAATGGATTTAATTTAAAAATAATTTATTTTGCCAATCATTTTCTGATCCATTATTTAAGAGGCATGAGTCCAAGATTCAAAAACTAAATTTTCATGGTACTTGAAAGACGAGTTTTTATATAGGCAATGAACAAAAGAGGCCAATTATAAAAATTCATTTTGAATTTTAAAAACAAAGTAAGGTACTCTTGTAAATTTTTAGTCAGTAACTCAATATGTGTCAAATTTTGCTAATATGATTAAACCATCCAAATTTTTTCAACCATAGACATGAAAAATGTTGAACCTTCTCTCTTAAGTAACTTTTGTTCCACATCTTAAGGCATATTAACCAAAAAAAGTAAAATTCTTTCTTGCCTAAGATAATTTGTTTCATTCATAATACCTTTTCCCTTATTTTACCAAAAATGCTAGACAATTTAGAACTAAAATGAGCTTTTTTATGACTTGTATGATCAAATTTTGGGATATCCCATACAGCCTAATCTTCACTGTCATAAGAACTTTGAGTGAAAAACAAGAGGGGGCCTCAATCACATAAAAAAATCTTTTATCTTTTTCTTCAAATAATTTACTCTTCTAACTGATCATGTTTGAAATGATGAATGACCATCTTTCTCTATCTTTCGCATATAGAAAAATTATCCACTTGCTGTCCATTTAAGCCTATTAAATTTTTTGTTTCAAAATGAACCTCGGCCAATGATCATCTTTTACATTAGGGAGCAAAATAAGGATATCTTCAAGAGCCCAACTTCAAGAAAAATGTTTGATATTGAGAGCATCTAACATACTCTTCAGAGATGAGAGCCTAAGGCAAAAAGTGAATAAAGTAATAGTTAGAATCTCAAGAAGACAAAATTTAAGAGAAAAAAAAGTTGAAGTCAAATATTTCCAAAAAAAAAAGATGAATATAAAATGGAAGAGGACAATTGATTGAAAATCCAAAAAAGGCAATTTGAATCGAAGGAAGGATCTGAGTTGAAAACTTGAAAATATGGCTTAGATATAGAGAAATACCAATTTATAAGGGGTAATGCCCAGTACAACAAACTCAAAAGGATCAAGGGCATTAATGGAATAAGTTTTTAAAAGAAAGAATTTTGGAATGTTGTTCATGATTATTTGAATATTCACTGTCTAAATACAATTCATTCATAAAAAAAAAATTTTTAAAAAGTAAAAAAAAAAAGAAAGACATGCACCTCAAAGATGAGAGCCCAAAGTGAAAAGTAAATAAGGCTTTACTTAGAATCCCAAGTAAGAAAGAAGATAAAATTCAAGAATGTTAAAGTTAAAGTCAAATATTTCCACACAAAAAAAAAATGCATAGAAAGAAAGACTTGCACCTCAGATATGAGAGTCTGAGGTGAAAAGTGAATATGGCTTCAATCCCAAATAAAAAGAAAAAAGGAGATAGAATTCAAGAGAGAAAAAAGTTGAAATCTAATGTTTCTTAGAAAAAAAAAAGAAAGAAAAAAAGACATGAATATCAAAGATGAGAGTCCCAAACAAAAAGTGAATAAAGCTTCAATTAAAATCCCAAGTAAAAGAATAAGATAGAATTCAAGATAGAAAAATGCTAAAGTTGAAGTCAAATGCTTCCTAAAATAAATAGCAAAGAAAGAAAGACACATGGCTTTTCGTCCAAAAAATGCTCTATAAAATTCTTAGCCTAATTACACCAAATAATATATTTTGAGCTTATTTATCTATTCTTTCAAAACCCTAAACCTCGGCTTGTATTACACATATTCTAATCAAATATAGACACTTGAATTGAAGAGCTATATCCTTGAAATTTTTTATGTACCTGTTATTTGGTAAGATTTTACTAAGTTCTTCATTGTTAGAAAATATAGCTGTAAAGTAAAAACCCAAAAGGGGCAGTTTAAAGCTAGAGCCACTCTTGAAACCCCAAAAGAATTTTAGAGTTTTAAGGTTCTATATAGAATAAAAAGTCATGATGCATAACCTTTTGAAAGATCAGTACCCATTAAAAACTCTACATCTCACCAAAGTGTAAAAATAAAAAAAATTAGCCTTTTTCTCTTTTCAAATCTTTTTATAAAAATAACGATTAGTTTTTACACACATTGAAGTATCATGTTTTCAATAAAAGAAACGTGTTTTAGAAAATTATCTCTTTTGTGAGCCTAAAAAAATTATTGCAACCCTCATTGAGCCATCCTTGAAGTATGTCCACCAGTGAAAAATGGAATTAACAATCACCCTATCTACAAGTTTTCCAAATAGTAATCATCGAGCCTTCCTTGAAATATGCCCACTAGTGACATTCAATTCTCAATCACACTATCCATAAGCCTTCCAAATAGTGGTCATCAATTTACAAGAGATTTGAAAGTTATGTGTTTGTAACTTTTCTCATTGATTATGGAAACACTTTATGTGGGGCAATTTTGTGATTACTTTGAAAAAATTTAGAGATTAGTTGAGCATTTTGTACAAGATATTGTAATCATTTTGTAGTAAAAAAGTAAACATTGAAAATTTGAATAGAGATCCTTCGAAAAAAGAAAAAAGAAAAAATTGCATTTGCAACAATTACATTTACATCATAAGAAAGACATTTGATTTGCAAGTTGCAAAAATAAAAAAAGTCTTTGCATTCACATCACTTATGCTTACATATGCATTATAAGAAAGACAATTAATTTGCATGTTGTAAAAATAAAAAAAAAAGTATGCGCATTTACATCACTTATGTTTACATTTGCATTGGATCCGTATACTACAAAAAGAAAAAGATATTTACATTTGCATCATTACATCCACATTATAAGAAGTGTTTGTAGGGCATCTACATGAAAAAAAAGATATTTGCATCTATATTATAACCAAGACATTCGTGCTTATATCATAAGAAAGGCATTTACATTTGCGTCATTGCATCTGCATCATAATAAGTGTTTATAAGGGCATTTACATGAAAAGAACATTGGAACTTGTAACAAGACAACCTTTAGGGTTTGAAGCAAAGCTAATCTTGGACTTAAATTGATATGATTAAGAAACGCATTGTATAAACTATTGATTACATCTCTAACATTCAAGCACCTTTTAATAATCACATGTATTGCATACATTTCTTCTGATAAATGATATTATAAGTTTTCATAAGAGGATATTAAGTGATATTGGAGTGTTGTTCCTCGAGTTTCTCTTGCATTAAGAAAAAACTTTATTCTTTATCTTTCCAACCATTCATGTTGTCCCAATGATCTTTTTGACCATTAGTGTTATCCCAATCATTTTTATTTTTTTAACCGTTGGTGTTATCCCAGTCATCTTTACTTTTTAACCATTGGTATTATCTTGGTTATTTTTATTTTCCTTGTCTCGATCATCTTTATCTTCTTGACCATTGGTGTTGTCCCAGTTATCTTTATCTTTTTTATCGTTGGTGTTGTTTTGGTCACTTCTATTTCCCAACCATTAGAAGGAGGTCCTAATCATCTTTATCTTCCCAACTGTTGGTGTTGTCCCAATTGTTTTTATCTTTTCAACCATTAGTGTTGTCTCGATCATCTTTATTTTCTTGACTGTTGGTGTTGTCCTAATCATTTTTATCTTTTCAACCATTAGTGTTGTCCGAGTCACTTTTGTTTCCTAACCATTGGTGTTGTCCTATTATCTTTATCTTTCCAACTATTGGTATTGTCTTGATCATTTTTATTTTCTCGACCGTTGGTTTTGTCTTATTCATTTTTTTTTACCTGCGATGTCCCAATCATTTATTTTTTGATCTACAGTGTTGTCTGGTCATCTTTATTTTTTGACTTACGGTATTGTCCCAGTCATATTTGTTTTTTTGACCGTTGGTGTGGTTCCAATCATCTTTATTTTTTTGACCTAAGATGTTGTCTTGCTCATATTTATTTTCTCGACCGTTGGTGTTGTCCCAATCATATTTGTTTATTGTCCTAGTCATATTTGTTTTTTTTATTGTTGGTGTAGTCACAAGCATTTTTATTTTTTTGACTTGTGGTGTTATCCCACTCATATTTATTTTTTTGATCGTTAGTATTGCCCCAATCATATTTGTTTCCTCAACCATTGGTATTAGCTCGACCATATTTATTTTTCCAACCTGCGATATTGTAGAGGTCATATTTATTTTTTTGACTGTTGGTGTTGTCCCAATCATATTCATTTTTTTTATCGTTAGTGTTGTCCCAGTTATCTTTGTTTTTTCGATCTGCGGTATTATCCCGATCATATTTATTTTTTTGATCATTGGTGTTATCTTGGTCATCTTTATTTTTTTGACCTACGGTATTGTTCTGGTCATCCTTGTTCTTTCATTTTGCGGTATTATCCCGATCATATTTTTTTCTCAACTGTTCGTATTGTTTCGATCATCTTTATTTTTTTAACTTACAATGTTGTCCCAATTATATTTATTTCTCTACCTACAGTGTTGTCCTAGATACCTTTATTTTTTTTGACCTATAGTATTGTCCTGGTCATCTTTATTTTTTCAACTGTTGGTATTGTTTCATTCATCTTTATTTTCTAACTTACAGTGCCATCCCAATCATATTTGTTCTTTTAATCGTTGGTATTATATCAATCATCTTTATTTTTTCTGATCTGAAGTGTTGTCCTGGTCATATTTGTTTTCCTAACCATTGGTATCGTCTTAGTCATTTTTATTTTTTTAACCTGCGATGTTGTCCAAGTCAACTTTATTTTTTGAGTTGCAATGTTATCTTGGTCATATTTGTTTTTTTGACCTGCGGTGTTATCCGATCATCTTTATTTTTTAAACTTGTAGTGATGTCCAAGTCATTCTTTATTTTCCCAAACAAAATTAAAAAAACCACAAAAAAAAGAATGAAGGGGAACAAGGGGTTCTCTTTCTTACTCAAAAGCATCATCTGAACAAATTGTCGTTTATGTCTTTGCATTATTTTTTATTCTTAGAAATATGCAAAGAAAAGTAACTGTAGATATTGAATTTTATCCAAAATATTTTTAACATGACTGACTCGAGCTCATTTGCAAACATGGGCCGAACTTATTAATATAGGACCATTACGTAAACCATTTAGAAGGACCATTTGCAACCTATAAAAAGCTCACAAATTAGCCCATTTGGAGACCTAAAGTCAACTTAGTCAAACTTAGTTAATAAAGTTAAAATTAGTCAAACAAAATCAAAATTGCACAAAACTTAGTCAAAATAGATAGAACCAAGGTTAATTCTCAAAATCCACATCTTAATTGGAATAATGTGGTTTAAAGTTAAAATTGGTGATTTTTAAAATACTAAAAATTTTTATTGCACTTGAAGAAGTATAAAATTACTAATATGCACTTTAAAGGTATTTTCGTAATTTAGCTTTCTCAAGCTTGAATTTTCATGAAACTTTTTAGATCTTAATTTATATTATTTTCATGATTTTTGGTGCATTTAAAATCATAGTAGTACCCCAAAAGTGTGAAATTACTAAAATACCCCTTAGGGTATTTTCGTAACTTGGCCTTTTCACGCTTGGATTTTCACGAAACTTTTCAAATCTCAATTTTATAATATTTCATGATTTTTAGTGCTTTAAAATCTAAAAATGAGCATGTGAACATTGTTTTCTAAGAAAATGACCTAAATATCGAAAACTTTGTATTAAGGGTAAAATGGTCTTTTCATTTAGTTTAGGGCTATAAAAATCCAACCTTTGCAATGAATGACTTGGACTATTTGATCTCTTATTAAATCTTAATCCAATGGCTAAAGATTGCTCCTTAAAAAAAAAGGAAGAAACTTTGGCTCTTAGATGATATTTGATCCAATGACCTATATTTACCAAAAAAGAAATTTTTTGAAGAGTCTTCTTCTTTACAAAGGTGGGGTTGCCGAAGAAGAAAAAAGAGGGAGAAAGGGGCTGGTCATGAAAAAAAGGACAAAAAAGTTGAAGAAAAAAGAAAAGAAGGAAAACCCAAAAAAAAAAAAAGGGAAAAGGCGAAAAGATTTGGTGGCTAAGAAAATACACTATAAAGGAAGCTATAGCTCTTGTAGAAATGGAGAGGAAAATGTAGCCCTTTTGTTTTTTTCAATTTGCTTTCATGCTTGTGGACATTATCATTTCCATGAATATTACTTCTGTTTTCTTTCTACCATTTGTAAAGGATTAGGTTTCCATGATTTGATATATGTGTGCTGCGTTAACAAGACAAAAGGAAGAACATTTCTTTAAAATTGGATACCTTTATGAAACATTAGGCAAGGAAAGGCAAGAAAGCTTTTAGGGTTTAAAATTTGATTCCTCAATAAAGGTGTTACTTTTTTTACTGTTATGGAAGCTTAAGACTCTTTCATATGGTTTGTTATTTTCAGATATATGATAAATAAAAGATTATTCCCTCTTGAAAGCCAAAAATGATTTAAATATAGTTCTTTGCTACCGTCAAAACAAGGGGTATTTGGACATGACTCTAGGGTTTGTTGTTAATAGAAAAAGTTTTTTTTTCTTTTTACAGAACAAAGCTCCCTTTTCTTTTATGTTTGATAACTTCCTTAGGAGTGTAATATGTAAGTAGAAATATAAAGATTCTCCTTTTTCACACTGATCTCTTTTGCATGGTGGTTATTAACCAAATATCAAGCTAGGTTACTATTGTTGTAAGGCGTCCATCGAGAACTCCCTAGAAAGTTTAAAGCTTTCAAAGAATTTTCCTATCTTACTTCCTATATACTTACTCCATGCCTATTATTATAAGTTCCCAAGTGATCATTCATGAGAAAGAAAGTCTAAAGGCTAAGCCTTTATCTAAAGGCCCTATCATGCATTTGATTTTTATTTTAAATTTAATAAAGGTTGTAGGCTGGATATCGGTTATTATATTAATTTTTCATTCCATACATATTTGTTTCATATTATTTAAGTTTGATTAAAATCTAAATCTCATGCATTATGATCCTTTTGATGTTTTAAATTTTTTGTTTTATTTTATTTTGTTTTTTGCTTAATTTAATTTCATGCAATTTAATCTTTCATGTCATAAATTATTATTATTATTATTAATTATAATGCAATTTATTTTATTTGCACTTTCATTTCATGTCAAAAAATAACAAAAAAGGAATAATAATAATAGTAGTAGTAATAGTAATAGTAGTAGTAATAACAATAATAATAATAATAATAATAATAATAATAATAATAATGATGATTATGATGATGATTTTGAAGAAAGAAAATATATATATGAAATATATAAGAATATAAACAAATTCATTTTTAAAAGAACTATAAAAAAGAGTTTGCTTTGAAAGTCTACTTAAATGTTGAAAATTTTTAGAAAAGTTTATAAATTTTTAAACTTACCTAAAACCCTAAACTCGTTTTAATTTTTGAAGGATTTGCATAATTTGTTTCGGAATGCAGCCTAGATATTGGCGTAGGAAATTTTATTTCATTAAAAATTTTCCTACATTTCCACAACTCAAAATAAATTCGTTTTGTTAAAACTATGATTATAAAAATACAAAATAATAAAAATAACAGAATGAGATTTTAAACATAAAAATTCACACCGAAACTCTACCTAAATGTTAAAGAGTTCGAATGGTCTATTTATATTTGAAAACCTAATTCTTAAATTCATATTTGATCGTCATTTGCATATATTTCATTTTTAGATTAATGTTCTCATTTATAATGCATATATATATATATATGTTTACTCTAGTTATGGATGTTTAATATTAATTATATTATATTTCATTTTTCGTTACTAAAAAGTTTTCTTCAAATTTTTTAGTTTTGAATAAATAAAATTAAAAAATATTTCATGAAATATAATTATTGGTACTCTATCTAAATGTAAAAGAGTTGTCAATGATTATCTTTTACAAAGAGTGTTACTTTATTATTTTTAGAAAGAATGTTATGATAAATTTAAATGAAAATACTACCTTCAAATTTTGCTTTTATATCAAAAATTTTGAAGGTATTTCTTTAATTTGAAATTTTTCATAATATTTCTAAATAAAAATTTTTTAGAACTAATTTTATTTCTTATAAACAAAGGGAATTTTAATTAAATTTAATTTAAAAAACTATTTTTGTCCAAAATTACAAATAGCGCGTGATTAATTGATATTAATTTTATAGGTGCTATAGGGTGTTAATATTTTCCCACGCATAACTGACTCCTAAACTTAATTTTGTTTTCGTAAACTAAAATTGTCTTTTTAATAAACTCATTATTTTTATTAAAAAGATAAAAAATTTTTGTGACCAATCATATCCTAAAAAAGATTGATGGTGACTCCCGTATTTTCTACATTTTTAAATTTTTATGTCTAATGATCAAGTCTCTGGATCGATACATTATGACAATTATATCTTTTTTTTTTTGCAATGACATTAGAAAATTTAATAACCATTCTTATAGTTGTAAATAATCTTTTTTACAATAATTTTTTGTCATTACATATAGTAAACATAAATTTAGCAACAATTTTATTAATTATAAAAACAGTTGATTTTGTTGTTTCTTATCTTTTCGCAACCACTTAAAGAAATTTAATAACAATTATAATTAATGAAATTTAGAATTTAACAAAATTTAATGGTTAAAAAAAGAGAATTGAATTAAAAGAAAATTAATATGAACATATTAAAGACTATTTATTATACTCTCATTTACAATATATTTTTCTTAAAATATATTACAACAATTAAAATTCCCAAACAAGTAAAACTAATTTTGAATTTAATCTAATGTTTAAAACTTACAACTCCATTGAATTAATTTCATGTAGCAAGTCCTTAAGGATGTCCATTCCTAGATTCAATGCATTTATAGTTTGTAGATAATTAACTACAAAATTAATAAAAACCAGAAAATAGAAAAAAAGAATATTCCATTTTTTAAATTCTATACAAGAAGATTCTGTACTTTTTGTGAATCCAATTCCTAAATACATTTTTAAATATGAAATGTTATGACTCTACACTAAATTTCTCAATATCTCATGGTGAAAGATATCAAATTATTTATTGTTTGAAATAATCAATGACTTCACATGTTTATGCAAGAATATAAATAGATCAAATTTGTAGACCTTAGAAAGTAGAATAGCCTACCTATAAATAGTCAACAGTTTAAGGGTTAAGCATGAATCAAGGGATGAATAGATAATAGTTAGGCACATTAAAAGCTGGAAAGGCCATATAAAGTATAAGAATCATACCATATAGTTTTATATAACAAAAAGTTCACATATGTTATAATTAATAAATATATAGAGTTTAATACAAACATAAGGCACTAATCTTTACTTGTTTAAAATTCTAAAATTTTGTAAGGAATAATCACAAAAAATAAAAAAACAATTACTTGTAAACCTTCTTGTCTTTTGCCTGTTAGTTGCTTATTTACCATAGTTTTACCTAAAAACACTCAATCCAAGTCCATTTGGTTCATTACAAAGTAGACTTGACTAACTTTCCAACCATATAAAATTTGACTGGTGAAACACTATAGTTTAATGCAGAATTAGATTTGAAATTACAAGTTCTTGGAAATCGATTCATATAAGACAAATTTTCTTATTGATCTTTAGGAACCTTATGCTTTCCATGTTTAACCTTAAACTCAACCTAAATCTTTGTTTAATTGTTAAAAGAATGATCAGAATAGATTCACAATTGGCCAACTTCAGCCAAGTCTCAAAAGAACTATTTTAAATTGCATAATGTTTATGGTTTTCTAATAAACTTTAAACCAATCTCAACAACCCAAGATGAATCTTTTTCTCAAAAAAAAAAAAAAGAGTGGTCAAAATCTTGATCAACAATAATACAATTGTCACTAGATTCAAGATTACAAATACCAAGTTCAGGAGCGCTATGTCTATAGTAAAGAAAGTATAACAGATAAACCTATATAAGCACTTAAAATTATGTTGCGAATTCAAAGTTGAAGGTAATATATTGTAAAAATTACAACAATATGTTCTACACATCAATTCCACAATCCATTGAATTTAAAATTTCCAAATATTAAACAAAGCAATTGGAAGATAACACCAAGTAGCCAAACCTGACTTGATGAATTGGGGAGAAATCATAAAGTTGACGACCTTGTATCTTTATAAAAATTTAGAGGAAGATTTTATAACATTAAACTAGCGGTCTTCAAGCACAAAAAAAATAAGAGGCTACCTAGATAAGATGTAGCGATGACGTAAATGATGACACCAACATTGATAACTAATGGTTATAGTGAAAGAAAAACTTGAGAATAAAAGTGAGAAGGAAAAATAAAAAAAAAAGAGATAGAAATGGATAAGATACCTTCAAACGGTGGGGAGAAGAAGACGATGATGACAACATCACTACCAATGAAGAGAAGAAATGATAGCCATGGGGACCAAAAAAACCCTAAAATTAAAAAATAGGTTTGCCTTTTTTTTTTTCTCTTTCTTTTCAATACTTTGAGTATAAAACATGTGTTAAAAAGTAGAACTTTAGTAGAGTTCCAACTCTAGCCCTTAAAATTTTTAATGATTTTTCAATTTCATAATCTATAAAAGTTAAAAATACAAAATACAAAAATTTATTATTCCTTATTGTAATATTTTCTTGTAGTGTTTTAAAATTTTTATAATTTATTAGTTCTAAAATAAATTTTAATTTATTTAGTTTATTCATTTTAATCAATAATGATTTTTCATTCAGCCATTAATTTTTAATTTTCATTATTTTCTTATTTAATTGAAAACTAAATTTCTCTTGTGACAAATTTAATTGATGCATAATATTTTTCTAATTTAGTGACATTGTTTCACGTCACCAATCACTATAGGAGTTTAGGTTTTTAGTGGTGTTTTTTTTAACGTTTAGCAGCATTTATAAACACCACTAAAAGATTTATGACGTTTACAAAAAACGTCAATCAAAGTGTCGGTTATACACACGTTGTGAAAAATAGCAGCATTTTCGTAAAAATGGCGCAATATCAACGGCATTTGTATTTGTATCTTTGAGACGTCCCTAATTTATTGACATTTTTATGAGAAAAATGCCATTGCTTTTATGGCATTTGTATCTGAAAATACTATTATTTTAGCTGTGTTTGTATCTAAAAATGCGTCTATATTAACGGCATTTGTATCTTTGAAATGCCGCTAATTTAGTGGCATTTTTATGAGAAAAATGCCGTTGCTATGGTGGTGTTTGTATTAAAAAAACATCACTATTTTAGCGGTGTTTTCTAGTAAGAGCGCCGTTACTTTTAGTGGTGTTTTATGATACAAACACCACTAAATTAGTTATTTAGTGACATTTTTAAACGCAAGCACAGTGAAATTAAGAAATGTTTTTTTTTAAATAAAAATTTTTTGTTAATATTTATTATTTTCATAAACGAGCTTAAATTTAGAAACTGAAATTAATATAAGCTTCATTCACGTTAAAATATGCATCTAATTAATACAAAGTTTAATAATTAGTATAATAACATTCAAATATTTTTAATACATTAGCAAAATAAAAATTTAAATGTATAAAATTGATGACTTCATAGATTTTGAAGGCTACCAATTGATGAAGAAAAATTTTCACCTTGGTCACTAGCGTGCTCAAGAACCTACTAAATAATACTATACAATTTTTAACACTTCATTCTAAGCTTTTTTATATTAAAAAATATAAATATTTACTAAATATAATACCTGAATTGGTGGACCATTGAGATCAGTTGCTGGAAATTGTTGTTGCACAAAATTCATAAGATGATCAAATCGATCATGCAACTGCTAAAATTTTGCACGCTCTTGCTATATTCTAACACGTTTTTCCTCAATTTTGGCACACTCCTATTCTCTTTCTGCTTCCGTTTATTGAAAATGTTGTTGCATAGTTTGCAACTCCTTTCTCAATATTAAAATGTCTCATGAAAACTGACTTGCTGAAAATGTAAATTGTTGAGAGCTATATCCATAGTAGGTAGATAGTGTTGGACCCAATCCAAGGCCTCGGACCCGTCCATGCCTTTCTTTTTTAGCAACTTCTATGAATAACTGATTTTTCAATTCTTGCATGTTGAGAGAACCATTAGATGCTATTTCAATCTCAGCAGCCATTTTCTTTTTCACTTTCTCCTATAAATTTGTCATATACAAGTGTCAAGTTTAATGATTAATTGATAATATGTTAAAAAGAGTAAAAATTTACTTTATGTTAAAATAGATGTTACAATTATCACAATTTCTTGTGTTTCGACATTTATGCAAGATTCATCTTTTTTGTGTGTATTAAGCGAAAAAGTTTCACACGTCCAATTTTACCGCCCATATCATTCTCCTATACAAAAACATATGTTATTTGATATGATACATATTAACCGTAACTTATTCATGCATATCAAGCCTGTCAATCAAGTATTAAAATTTTGAATAATTTTAATATCATGTATTTATATTTTGGCCCCTTAACAACACAATAGTCTTAAATAGACGCAAACAATAAAAGCAATTTGGGCTTTCACACATATCGATCATGGAAACCAAATTCAATTATTTGGACAAGTTTAATATCATGGATTAAAGCCATTCAATCTGTCGAAAGCCATCCAAAAGTTTAATTTGTATATTTGCCTTTTATATGCAAAAATAGTCCTAAATAGACATAAATGACAACTTTTTCTCTCATATCAACCGTAGAAACCAAGTTTAATCAATTGAACAAGTTTAATATCAAGTATTGAAGCTATCCAAATTTTTAAAATACAACATTAATAACAAATTTGTATTTTTACCTAAATATACATAAACAAGAACTTTTTCATACATATCATTCATGTTAACTGAGTTCAAAACTTTCAATAAATTTAATATCATGTATTGAAACTATCAAAAATATTAAAAAAGAACAATAACTGTTAATTTGCATATTTACCTTTTAACAGCACAAAAAGTTCATTCATTAGAATAAGTTTAAAATCATAAATGTACTATTTCTTTTTGCTTTCTTGCAAAACTTTTTGATCCACTTGTGTGGCTATATTTCTGTTGCTTTTTACTACCAATCCCAATCTGTTCTCTTTCTTGTCGTAAAAAATAATTGTGTATATGATAGATATACAAATATTACCAACTTAAAGCATTAAATACTTTCATCATTTCATTTTACTATACAAAGTTATAAATTAGTACCTCTCATTTTCTTAAGAACTAAAATCTAACTAATTGTTCATATTGCCAACTAATCACATTATGAGGTAGATTTTCCATCATCACCTCTACAGTAGTATTTCGATCGGAATACTTATTCTTCAAATAAGCATATAATCTTTCCTTTTCTTGCCCAATGACTTAAGCATAAATGAAGATGGTATTTTAAATACAAATCTTGACTGTAATAATACAATAAGAAAAGTTTGATTAAGTAAACAAAACGTAAAATAATTATATTTTTATATGTAATTAATTATACTAATATCTTAATAAAGTTTAAAGCATCGGCCTTAACTTCTTCTGGAACTTTATGCCATGTTTCATAATGAATAGGCAATTTCATTCCATTAGAGCAAGCATGCCTAGAAATCTAACCAACAGTTGAGCATCTTCACCAATTGGTTGCCTATCAAAGTTTGCAGACACTACGATACGCTCGTTCGAAGGTAGTGCAAACAATTCCTTCAAAGTTATCTAGCCTCTGGTTTTCTATTGGCCATTGTTATCAACTATAATAAATAAAAAATAAATTTGTAAAATGGTAATACTTTTATTAGTATACTCAAATTCTAAATATGGGGTATATGATACCTGCATTCATATTTAAAGCATAATCAATTGACAAGATATTATCTAAACTTAGACCTCCTGCATTGCCAAATTCAATATTGATTGAAAAGTTAGAAATGACTGAGTTAGATCAAACAGTATGTTCATTCCCTTCTAAATGATTTAGTCTATAGCCAATATCAACAAGTGCCACAGATAGTTCTGAACTAATATATCTGATATGTATTCCTTTAAACATATTCCTTTGCATTATAGCTTACCTACATCATAAAAGTGAATATAGAAAAGATATTAGTTTAGAACATATATAAAGACATTGAGAAGTTAAGAAATAAAAACTTATCGATTTAATTAAATCAAAAGATAATGTATGATTTAGAATACAATAAATATACAATAGTGAATGCAACATTAATTATATACAATCAGTTACTATATTATGTCTTAAACACTCGAATTACAAAATATAGATGCACCATTTACTACATTATGTCTTGACACAGACCTCATCACCATCTCATTCAACCTTTCATCGGGGTTTTTGTCCACCTAATGAGAAATACCACACAAATGATAAGATTCTTGATTTTTTCTATCACCTTAATGCAACATGCAATATTTAGGATAACTATGAATTTTCTCATATCTGAGACCTAAATCCTTGATCATCTTCTTTGATTCCTTATAAGATTCAGGGATTTTTGCAAACGGAAACATTTCTTTAATAAACTATAATAATAAAGTCAAAGAGTTTTCCATCCATCCATATAAGCATTTTAATTGAAAAAGATGAACACAAAAAGATAACCCTGAATGCTTCGATCCCTCATAAAGTTCTTCATTCATATCTTCAAGCAACCTATAAAACTTTAATGCTTTTCCTCTAGGTTGTTGGTTACGTATACCTATCCCAGATTCACCAAATTCATTCATTCTAACATTGGACTGATTAAATCCTTCATTTTCGAGAGAAACATTACCAAAATGTTAGTTATAAATGTTAAAAGTATCTCATAACATGCCTTCAATGTCATCTACTATAAAAGGATCATGTTGGTATTGAGGAGCCCTTGAAGTTAAAAGAACTCTAGTGCAAGACCTTAACGGTACAGACTCTCCATGAAAATACCAATTAACATATCTTGAGAGAAATTCAATACAAATTAAATGTTCAAAAACAGTGCATTTGCCACTCAATATTAGCAAACTTCACTCATTGGCATAATATCATATTATCTTCACTTGTATTCTCAAATGTAAAATTAAGAAAATTTTCCATTCCATCTCGGTACTCTTAACTTAATCTTAACTTTTGCATCCAATTCTTATCCATTTAGTATTTGCTACATTATCAGACCAAATGTACATAAATAATTTATATGAAAACAAACACGTACAATACTTAAGTTTACTATGTTTTAAACAAAAGATAATAACAAGATCAGTACTTACAGAAAATGAGAACTCTTTGTTGTGAAGTATTTTATCAACTACCTAATATTATGAATGTTAAAACTCTAATGCTAATGTAGACAGTACCCAAGAGTGTTTGTAGTTGGGGTTAAAATAAAGTGAAAAAAAGTGGGTTTTGGAGAAAATTGTTTAAACCAAAAGGAAAATTGCAAATTGCAAAAGCTGAAGAAATAGTCGAATGAAGTAAAAGCTAAAGTAAATAAGTAATGAATAGTCAAAATAGGGTTCTAAAAGACAATGCTTGAATACTAAAAGCTAAAGGAAAGGGAAAGCAAATTGTACTTAGCCTGGGAAGAGAAATAATAAAATAATAAAGATGAAGCTTGAAGTTGGTGATTGGATGCGATAAGTTTGGGAAAAATTTTATTGGATCAGATTATAAAAGGCATTTACTAAGAAAAATGCCTTTAATAATTTCTTCTTAAATATTTTTTGAATATATTATAGGCATCTTCAACAGAGTCATAGTAGAATTATTTAGGATTATTAAATGCATTTACGCCACAAAAACACCTTTACTAATTCCATCTAATTTTTATGGTGTATTTATTGAAGGTATTTTTTTCATAATACACCTTTAATAATTCCCTCATTTTATCTATGAATATCAATGAAGATAGTTTTCTACTAAAAACACCTTCAATAATTTTTTAAAAAAATTATTTGAGACTATTAAAGGCGTCTTCTATAGAAAATGCTTTTAATATTACATTACTAAAATTTTAAGGGATTATTGAAGGTGTTTATTCTAGAAAAATTCCTTGACTAATTCATTTTATTTTTTGAAGGAATTTATTGAAGGTGTCTTCTAGTGCAAAATGCCTTCAATATTTCACTACTCAAATTTTAAAACGGTTAGTAAAGGCATTTATTATAGAAAAATGCCTTCACTAATTCCTTTTAATTTATGTACTTAATTATTATAGGCATTCTTTGATAACAAACGTATTCAATAATTTTCTATTAAAACTTTTGGTATTATTAAAAGCGTCTTTCACTGAAAAACACCTTCAATATTCTACAATTCAAATTTTTTTACGGCTAGTGAAGGCATTTATTTTAGAAAAATGCCTTCATTGATTCCATTTAATTTATGTACATAATTATTGAAGTCATTTTTTGAGAACAAATACCTTCAATAATTTCATTTTAAAAATTTTTGGGATTATTAAAAGCATCTTCTAGTGAAAAACACCTTAAATATACTAGTACTCAAATTTGAAAATGGTTAGTGAAGGCATTTATTCTAGAAAAAATACCTTTAATGATTCCTTTTAAATTTTGTACATAATTATTAAAGGTATTTTTTTATAACAAACACCTTTAATAATTTCCCTTTAAAAAATTTTGGGATTATTAAAGGTGTCTTCTACTAAAAAACGCTTTAATAATTTCTTTTAAAATTTTGTACATAATTATTGAAGGTATTTTTGATAACAAATGCCTTCAATAATTTTTTTTAAAAAAAATTTAGGATTATTAAAGGTGTCTTTTACTGAAAAACACCTTCAATATACCATTACTCAAATTTTAAAATAGTTAGTGAAGGCATTTATTCTACGAAAATGCCTTCACTAATTTGTTTTAATTTTTGTACATAATTATTGAAGGTATTTTTTCTAGAAAAATGCCTTTATAATAATTTTTATATTCATTCCACTATCTTAAACATCGGAATCACAAACTGTTAGTACAGAGAATGATTAAAAGTTGCATTAATCAACCAAACCAAACCCATAAACACATTTCTATCAGACCTTTGGTTTCTTTATCCCTATCGTCGCCATCGACCTTCAACAAATCAACGGTGCATACCTCTCTGTTTACTGGTATGTCTTTGTTTTCTTTATTTACTATATTATTTTATATTATTCAATAAAGCTATTTTTTTTTGGTTTTTACTATTTACATATACGTTTATATATTTTATTAATTTCACCATAAGCATAGCCATCCAAGCACCTTTCATTGCATATATGTTGTTTCTGTGTAGTTTTCTTTAAATATTGTGGTTTGCTAAACCTTATTGTGTGATATTGTTTTATTGAATGGTATTGTATGATATTGGTATGTTGAATCATATGTTGAATGTTATGCTAAATGGTTATAGTATTTCTAATTGGTTTACTGAAAGGTGTGTCTGAGCACATTGCTGATTGGTTTGTTGAATGGTGTTTCTATACGTAGTATGGTATTGGTTGTATTTAATTACATACAATGTTAAATTTAGATAGTCATTGTATGTAATACGTATAATTATGATCAAGATCGCAAGTATTATAGACTCCAAACAACATCATTCTCTTTCTAATGAGTATGCACAAGACACATTTGTAGGCCAAAAGAAAAAGAGAAGGGACCCAAATAAACAAATTAAAGTGAGTGACATAAAAATTCATGTTGACTTCAATCAAAGTGGGCAAGTCTATGTCAAAAGGAGTTGCCAAGTTGGCTACTCATATTAGAGCCATCGTCCGTAGTAGGATTTCAATTATGTACACCAATTGACGATGAGTTCCTGATGATCTAAATGATGATATATGACAGTCGATTATGGTATGTTTATTCAACTATTTCATAAAATTTGTTAAATGATCATTTAATTGAAATTCAATGTGTTCATACTAATTGTATTAACTTATTTAGGAATGGTTCGATGTCCCAGTTGACTATAAAAAAATTGTGTTACAATCTACTGGGAAAGCATTTAGAGATTTTAAAAGCAGATTAACAACCTAATATATTTTACTGCTGGCTGATTAAAGTGATGTATCGACTGTTCCACCTATGTCATATGCATATACAATAAGTGTTAAAGATTGGAAAATTTTTATTCGATATCAGCTTTCAAAAGATTTTTCAGTACGTAAACCCATTACCAAAAAAATTGTTTATAAGTCTTTATGCAATATATCCTTTGATCTTCATATGTGATTGACGTAATTTCTTTCTTTTGTAAAAAATCAAACCAACGAAATATTTAGGCTAAATAATAATATCACCATCGGACAGCGAGAAAGAGATATGTAAATGTGAAGTATGAGCTTGTATGTATTCGTACACTTATTTTATACTCATTAATGAATATTTATAAATATTCATTTCATACATTTTGATTCTTATATTGTAGTAATTTAATAAAAATTAGCGAGTTCTGACATCGAAGTTTTCAAATAAGATGTTTAGAAATAAAGACATCTACAAAAATATGGATCTTTACAGATGAAGCAACTAAAGAAATGAAAAAAGAAATTGTATGCATAATTGCTTTTTTAATATCATGTATGATTGGCATTGTGGTTGTATGTATGACTGTATACTAGCTTGTATAGATTTGTTGTTATAGCCCATCTTATTATTGTCTTTTAGGATGATTATGCTACTAAAGTCAAATCTGGAGAACTGGCAACCCAGTATGGCGAAGATCCATTATCTTTAGCATTAGGCGCTAAAGAAAGGCCTAGTCAGGTTCGTGGGATTGGTGAATTTGTCTTGCCATCAAAGTCTTTTAGTTATCAACCCAAAACCTCGCATATGAGAAATGCACAATATGAAGCAATCATTGAGCAACAACAGCAATGAATTGATAACCAGGAGCAATGCCTTAATGAGCAACAACAAATACTCGCTGCTTTAAAGGCCATGTTGGCAGCAATGCGGCATAGCTTGCCAGTAGGCCAGTCTGATAGCATCGTCCTCATAGGACAAGCTTTCGTTGCAAGTCAAGCAACGAACCCATCTTCCGCTACCACCCATGAAGTATGATTTTGTTTATAAGTTTAATATTAACTTGTTTATTGTATTTATTGATTTGGTTTTAATACTTATATTTCATTATATATTGTAGCAAGATGTTGGACTCAGAGTATGACCCTTGCTCAGGCTACCATGGATGAGTTATCTAATTATTCATTAGAGCATTTATCTGAAGGAAACTTCATAACCATTAAGTCTAAGGAAGGGTTATTTGATAAACCATCATTTTCTTTCATTGGTGTGGAGAAGGTTAAAGAATTTTATGAATTGGATGAATTATCAGCTATTGATATTGTTGCTTATATGAGGTTAGCTTATAAATACAAATATGCACATTCAATATGTATTAATCTATATTATGGTGTAATACTAACTAGCATTGTTGATTGTTATCATGCAACTTCCTATATAGAGAGCTCAAGAGAAGACAGTTGACCAACAGATTTAGATTCATTGAACCCTAACTTCATTAGTGAGCAGAGTGGCACAATCGCTTATCATGCTAATCATGTGATTGAATCTATGAAAAGATCGACTGATTATTATTTGCTCTCATATAATGTATAATAAGTAATATTCCAACCTTAATTATTCCAATCTTACCCAAATCTGATCTGATGCATAATCTGAGTATATTATTGTTATTATTTTGTAGTCATCATTGGATGCTTATTGTGATTGATACCAAATCTTTAATACCATATTTACTTAATTCAGTTAATCCAACGACGATACATAACCCCGATATTCAAACTTTTATAAAGAGATATTACACTTTATTATATTATATATCTTTTATTTTTTAATTAGTAATTTTATTTATGTATTAAGTAATTTTTTTTCTTTTCAATTTAGGGTAATATATGCATTTGATAAAAAGATAAAAAAATTGAAATAGGTGTCATTACAGGTAAATATGAAATTTATTCTTTTATGCTGAGTTTGTGTAGATAAATGTTTCCTAAACCCACTCAATTTAATTTTTAGGTACCTTGTCAACTTGGTAATACTAAATGTGGATATTATGTCCTTCGTTTTATATGGGAGATAGTTTTATATGATTTTATGACCACACCATTCAAGGTTAGTATAAATTTCATAAACTCGTTATATCTTCAAAAAAATAAAAAGCTAAATTATGTTCTCATTTATTAACATTTACTTATGATATTTCTTTTAGTAGGAGGGAAAAGAAAGCTTCACGGTAGAGGAACTAGATAAAGTTTGTAAAGAATGGTGTGAGTATGTATTATCATTTATCAATGTTGATAAACCTTGAGGTTAGACATTGTTGGTTGAATGCAAATATATGAGGAACAAATTGTTGTAATGTTTTTAACATGCCATGTTGAATGGAAAATTTAAGTTTGTAGATTGGCGTATCGGTTTAATATTATTAGTATACTTAATATGAATACACTACATATCCTTAATATATTATTGAGTATGATTATTTCAAAAAAGTTTATTAATATGGCAACATTATCAGTTTTAAATTCGGATGTGTGATCAATTTATTGAAATACAATAGTGTTCATTATGCAAATTCCAAAATGTAATTTGTAGTATCACATATATAAATCAAATATTTTCTGGGCATAAATATACAACTGACTTCAAATGTTTTCTGGGCATAAACTTATAATTGACTTGACAAATACAATATCAAAAATATTTTTTTATGGGATTAATGAAGGTGTTTTTAGCAAGAAAATACCTTGAATCATCTCTAACAAAATGTTATTGAAGGCGTTTTTAACCAAAATCGCCTTTAATAATCCCATTTAAAAAATATTGTATGGAATATTAAAAGTGTTTTGGGCAAAAAATGCCTTCAAGAATCCGTTCCATTTTTTTGTATGGATTATTAAGACGTTTAAAAAAAAAAACTGCCTTCAATAATACCAACTAAAAATTAATTGAAGGATTATTAAATGCACTTTCAACCAAGAATGCCTTCAATAATCCATTCCATATTTTTCGTATGGATAATTAAAGGCATCTTTCTACTGGAAATGTCTTGAATAATCCATAACAAAATATTATTGAAGGTGTTGTTCAAAAAACTTACCTTCAATAATCTGACCATTTAAATTTATCATGTGGAATATTAAAGGCATTTTGAACCAAAAACACCTTCAAGAATTTGTTTCAACTTTTATGTATGGATTATTGAAGGCATTTTTGACAAAAATTGCCTTTAATAATTCATACTAAAAATTTATTGATTGGATTATTAAAGGCGAGTTTGGTCAAAAACGCCTTCAAGAATCAGTTTCATATTTTTCCTATGGATTATTAAATTCATTTCTCTGTCAAAAATGCCTTCAATATTCTCTCCAAAATTTTTTAGAAAAATTGGTGAAGGGCAAAAATGCTTAGAATAATCAATTATAAATAATTTCTGTAAAAATCCAAAAAAGACTAAAGGAAGGGATCGAACATATCACCTTATGGTTAACATCTGTATGATCCAAAATTTTTTATATGATATTTATTGAATGTGTTTTTTACTAAAAATGCATTCAATAAGCCTATGAAATTTTTTGGTGAAATTATTAAAGGCATTTCTTGTTGAAAATGCCTTCAATAATTGCAAACATTTTTTTATGAGGGGTTGTTGAAGGTGTTGTCTGCTAAAAACACCTTCAGTAATTCCCTAACAATTTTTATAACGGGATTATTCAAGCCATTTTCTACTAAAAATACTTTTAGTATTCATTCAAATTTTTAAGATAGGATTATTCAAGGCGTTTTAGTCGATAAACGCTGTTAATATAAGTCTTGGATTGCGTTTATAGGTAACAACGCTGCTATTTGAATATCTAGTGGTGTTTTGATAATAAACGCCTTAAGTTTTATAAAAACACGGAAGCTAGAGACATTTGTAAGTGAAATGCTGCTACAAAACCGCCACTAATCTTCCATTTTCTTGTAGTGAATTATATGTTCCAATTATATGTTATATATGTGACATATATACATTACCAATAAATTATTATCATTTATAATAAAAAATGATGCAAATTTAAGTTAAAGTACTTGAATATAAATCTAAAAAATATAAATTATCATAGTTTGAACATTGTTATGCTTGAAATTAACTTTCTGCATATTTGAATTTAATTCAATTCAAATAAGGCTTTTTACTAATATATATGTTTTTCTTAACTTAGTTATACAATCCTAAATGAGCATAAGAACATTATTATTATTATTATTATTATTATTATTATTATTATTATTATTATAGAAGTGAGTAAATTAAATAGCATTTGTAATTTGATACAATATAATGTTACTATTATAAAAATTGAATAAATATAATATAAAAGAAAGAGATAAAAAAAATTTAAAATTTTGTTTTAAAAAATTGTCATAAATAAAAGAGAACTTGCAACGATATAATATATATATATATATATATTGCTTTTAAGAAAAAATAAATATTTCATAATAAATATTTTTATTGTTGTGAAAATTATAAAAAAATAATTTGACAATAGCTAGCTAAGAAAATTCGTTGCAATTCTAATTGTTGCAAATAACATTTGACAATGACTAAAATGCATTTTAAAGTAAATCTTAAAAGGATTTGTTAGCTCACTATCTTATATAAGTTCATCCATAAAAAATTATTATATATATTAGTATTATTATAATTTTAATATTAATGATATTTTAAATCATTAAAAAATAATATAATTTTTAACAATTATTTTTGTTTGTGTATAAATATTAAAAACATTTAATTAAGCAAAATTTTAAAAAATTGTTACAAATCTAAAACGAGTTTTACAATGACAATTTTTTTGTTTTAAAAAAATAAAAATTTCATAATAACTATTTTGATTGTTGTGTAAAATAGTAAAAAACAAATTAATTTGACAACAACTACGAAAAGTCAATGAAAATTCAATAATATTTCGGAACGATTTGTTTGTGCTTATGAATATATATATATGGGCATCGTAACAATTTTTTTTATTGTATAAAATATTTAAAAAGTTAATTAGACAATAATAATAAAAAGTCGTTGTAAACATAATATGATTTCATAATTTTTTTTGTTGTTATAAATTTTATAAAAATTCATAAAATAAAAATTATTACTGCATAAATTATAAAAAAAAAATTCAAATATGTATCAACTATGAAAGATTGTTATAAATATAATGAGATTTTGCAACGATTTGTTTAGTCGCTGCTAATTGTAGTTGCTATAAAACTCCTATGATATTATTTAACTCTTCTTCATTATAATTGTAGCTATTGATTATAATTGTAGTTTATTGATAAATTTTAAAAAATATTGTTATTATTTACCATTTAATTAGATCATATGATTTTTTTAAACTCTTCTTTTTTTTTATTGTTTTAAATTTTTGAGATAAAAACTTATGACATTTAGCACTCGTAACTTTTGACTAACTACATTGGATGGTTAAAGGGGAAACGATGCATTATAAAACATGGTGTTTTTCAAATGTCAAGGGAGCTTTTGAATTTTGCCCCTTTTGCTAGACATTTAAAACAAAGAAAAGAAACAAGCATCAAATATATCAACCTTGTTTTTAAATGAAAATAAATGGGAAGAAGTTTATGTGCACTGTAAATTGTGTCCATTGGTAGACTCGTCACATGACCATGTCGCCCACCAAGTTTGCGAGCCTAGCGCAATTCACGTCGGTTGTTGGATAGAGATTTTCAAGTTTATATTTGACTTAAAATATTATTTTATTAATTAATTAAAAATTTTATTTAATTTTAATTTTAAAATATATTTAAAATTTTAAAATATTAATATAAAATAATTTCTTAATACTTTAGAAAATAATAAATTTAAATGAACTTAAATGTTCGGTTGAATTGAACATTGAACCAAAATTTGAAGATGTCAATTGAATATGATACAACCCGACACATGAAAACATTTAATCATTACTCATTACATCAAATATTCAATATGCATAAACTAAGACTCCATTTTTTTTCATCGTCCTTAAGGCAAGTGGTCCTAAATTAAACAATTTGAACTAATGACTCATGAACAAAAGACAATATTCAGGAAGCATGGTCTCAAAAGGCTAAACCAAGGAGGATAATTGATAACCTAAGGAATTTTAGATTAAAGGAGATAACAACATAACAAGCAATGCAAATTCTTGTTAAGCCAATCCTTCTTGTTGAACATAACACGCAATGCAATTTCTTGTTAAGCCAAGGAGGATGCCAAAAAAATAAAATTTGCACTTCTTCTATAAATTCAAATTGATGCCATTATTTATTTCAGTTAACAAAATACACGGAGGATGAAAAGCGTGCTTTGGACCTTCTGCCCAAGGCACAATTGAAGCATGATGTTTTAAAAAATGAGAAAAATACTTGGTGTCATTCTATTGCAAGCAATGCGCATAAACATCAAGTAAAAAACATTGTTTTCTCTTAGAAAATCTAGCTACTACTATTATCTAACTTTCAAGATGAATAGTCTCTAACCTTGAATGTATGTTACGCCTTTTTTATGCAGTATTATTAGGGCTTAAATTCAACTTCAACCCATATTTTGGATCATTGCATTGAAACAGGAATGTTACTCACTGATACTGGTGCGAATGCAGTAACTGTGGCTGTAAAAATTTTGTATGAAATGATTGGCAATATTAATATGACTTATGATCAAATAGTGAAATTATTTGGAGCATCAGTGGGTAAGCTTTTGGATAGGTAAGCAAAGGTCAGACCTAAAATATCTAAATCAATAGCGACAATTATTATTTTAAAATGAGAAAAACTAAAACTTTTTTCTCTTCAGATTTCTCAACTTTACGCTATTTGTAAAACCATTCGATATTATTGTTTTTTAAACAAATATTCCTCCACCTATGCCACGGACTTGTGCCCTCTGCTCATGGTAATGGTCGACATTCACACAGTTTTGATTAAAATTGTCGACTGCTTGAATCAAATGACAAGGATCGAGTTTTTGTTGCCAGCATTTCGACGAGATAACTTTATTGGATAGACGCTTAACGATATTGCTCCTTTGGCAGGTCGACTTGTTTTAGATATTTGGAAAGCCCAACTCCAAGATATTTTCTTCAAGTTCCTACTAAAAAAATATGATGAATTGGCTATGAAATTTAACAATATCATGATGTAACCCACTATTTTGGAACTGAAATAGCAACTTAATGTGGTTGGGTTTGCTTCTAGAAGCCTCACCTCTCCTTGCAACAGCTTGTATGGAATACACAAGAAAATGAAAAGGCAAATAAGAACTTGAAACTTGTTTTGGTAAGTTTCCTAGGTTTCAACTTATATCTAGTGACGGGATCAACAGTACAAGTCTTTAAAATAAAATTCTTAAACCAGATAGGCTGCGTAGCAACTCTATAGCATGCAACAAAGACATCCTGCATGGTGAAAGCAACTAAGAGTGTTTGTTTCATTTTCTTTCAAAACACATTTCCTCTAGCCAGCATAAAAATATATTCTGAGATGGATTTCCTGTCATCTCGACAACCAACAAACTCAGAATCTGTATATCTTACTATTTCAAGATTGTCCACCTTTCTATATCTCAATATATGGTCTTTAGTCTTTTGAAAGTACCTCATCACTTTCTTAACAGCAACCCACTGATCCATAATAGGATTGAAAAGATTCCTCCAAAGAACTACCACTGCAAAGCAATATCTGGCTTAATGGAAATATGAGCATAAATAAGACTACCAACTACACTAGAATAAGTTATGTTCTTTATGGATTCTTTCTTCAAATCATTCTTCAGACACTAACTAAGATTAAGCCTATCATCTTTCACAATAGGAGCATCCCTAGGCTTACAGTTTCGTGTTTTAAATCTATCAAGCATACAATTAATGTAAGACTTTTGCAATAGTTCCAACAAATTTTAAAATCTATCTCTATGAATCTCAATCTTAAGAACAGAAGAAACGTACCTAAAATTTTTCATGTCAAAATTCTTGAATAACAACTGTTTAGTTTCGTGCAAGTTCGGCGTCAGTTTCATGTAATAACCCAATATTATTACAATCTAACAAGATATCATTCACATATAACAAAAGAAAATTGTACTTACCATCTGATAATATAAGCCTTGAATATGACATTAGAGGTTGCTTCCTACTGATGGTCATAATTTTGGGATTGTGCTAATCTTATTATCATTACCTGAATGGAAGGAATACACTTAGGCTTCTTTTGTCAAAATTTTCTTGGACTGATAATTGTCGTACTCAGTAGCCTATGTGCTTTTTAGTTCCTTTCACGAATCAAAAACAGTTTGTTTTGAAGATAACTTTAGTGCTATTTTTTATGGACATTGATTGTAGGTTGAGTGAATAACACATTAATCAATTTTAAAGATGATGCAATTATAATGAGCCATCAAAGAAACGAAAATGTAAAATTCTGATAAAGGATCAGTGAACAAGAAGGATTTATGGAGTTGAGATTTGTGATTCTAAGTTTCAATTTTCATGTTCCCTTTTGCTTCCAAAATCTTGGATTGTCATTGTCTCGTTCAGTGCTTTGGTTTCATTTTAGTTATTGTGAGCTGTTTGACTCGGAAGGGTTGCATTAGTTCAGATCACGGGGCATTTTACCTCCATATTTGTTGCATGTCATTAATATCAGTTAACTGGCCAAAAGAATAATAAAATCAGTTCAAGACCCTTGGAGATGCAAGGTCCAACGGGATAATTGCTTTGCATATTGATAACAGGCATCAGTAAAGAAGAATTTACAATGGATACCAACTTTTGGCAAGATCAGGTTCGCTATTACTGCAAGCTGATGAATGTTAGTAAGGCAAAAATACAAAATGTGATGGACACGATTGCCTTTTGTGGTGGATTTTCTGTAGCTTCGAATGGATTTCCTGTTTGGGTAATGAATATAGTACCTTCAAGCACGCAAAATACCTTATCTGCAATTAATGACAGGGGTCTCATTTTCGTGATTGGTAATAATTTTTTTTTATATTCTTTCTTACTTTAGCGGACCATCTGCAATTAATGAATATAGTGCCTTTAGCGGACTATCTAGCCAAGTCGGGAGTGGATAGATCCACTGACTTGATTACATGGTTGTAATTTTGTACCCCTCTTTTTCTTAATAAAATCTCATTTTTCAAAAAAAAAAAATTTCTTTCTTACTTTATTGCTAATTTCCATTGGCAATAGAATCAGTGAAATGATAGTGATAGTTCTTGTTGGCAGTTTAAGATCTTTATTAGTTCTGTTAATACGTGTATGATTTATCTTAAGATGTGAGCCATTTTCAACATATCCACGCACATATGATTTGCTGCATTCCAACCAACTCTTCTCTCAAATATAAAAGTAGTGGACAAGGTTGCCAGCTTGAGGATATCATTCTTGAGATGGACCGTGTTTTTGAGGACGTGTTTCATAAAGTTTTCCTTTTACTTGTACATGTTGAAATTCAACTAGAATGTCTTAGTCATTGAGATAGTGATATATATTTCTGTCGTTGGCTGAGAAGCAATCGCAGGGCCTTTTCAGATTGCTCTCATTTGAATCATTCATGTACTATTTCATGAGTAGCATCATTAGGATCTCACATAGAAATATAATCAATCACCTTGTTCATACATTTTGCAGTGTTTGGTGCCTAGTTTTTTGGGAAGATTATAGAAATCATCATGCAATTTTTATCTATTTATAGTGATGTATCATGTTCATTGCAAAACCCCCACAAGTTTGAAATTAGACACTTTTGAATGAGAATGTTCTGGATGCAGGACATGGGAACATTATAGTATAATTTATGGACTTATTAAAAGTTTTCTTTTGTGTGCTTATTTGTAATATACATTTATTTTAGGGTATTTTGTTATATATATATTATATTAATTAATTAGTTTCTTTTATTTACCAGGTATTTGTTTAGGGAGTAGTATATTGGTGCTAGAAGCTTTAGATTATTGAGATATTATGATTGAATTTAGATTTGATATTGGAGTGCTGATGGTTTAGCTCTTGGTTCTCTCTTCAATCTTTACCTTTCTTCTATTTCTTTCCGGAGTTCCTCTTATTTAAGTCCTTTCTGTCTGATGCTCCTCTGTCTATTCTCTATTTCTATCTATTTCCATCCCTTTGTTCTACCTCGGCTACAAACTGAAGCTACTCAGGTTTAATGAAGCACAAAGTATAGATTTTTTAAGTAATTGCTTTGTTATAATGTAATAATTTGTAAATGCTCTACCGTTAAACAACATTAACACATTTTTTTATGATGCAAATGTAGTTATTAATGTTACTTTTTTTTTTATGGTGAAACCAATTCCATTCTTCCCTCTAATTATTTTATTTTTAATGAAAAAGTTGCTACAATTCTACCAAATGTTGTTCACTATAATTGTCTAATCGTAATAAAAAATTATATAAAAATTTATTATTTATAAGTGTGAGTTTCATATAAAATTTTACTGGATTTACAAAATTTTAAATTGTAAGTGATTAATTGTATTATAATAGTAGTATGTAATATGCTCTCTTCTCTCGTGACCCAAACTAATTATGTATAATCTCTTTTTATCTCAAATGAAGAAATTTTCATCAAACTTGTATGTTTAGGGCCTGGGCTCAAATTTGCCAACTAAAATTAGTCTGTGAATCTACCAAAGTTAGGTAAAACCTTGTTGCAATTGCATTCTGCATTTAATATTGAGCTAGACCTACATTAATGCTTGATCGGAAAGCTTGAACAAAATGACTACTGCGAGTTAAAATTACCCCAAAATCAACAGTGTCAATAGTTGAGTTAAAATTACCAACATTTTACCATTGTTAATAATGTTAGGTGAAGGGTCAGTATCTGAACAAATATTCATACAGCATGGGATGGGAAATGGGGTAAACTTTTTCTATACTGTAACTGGGTCTGGGCTCGCTTCTTTCTTCCTTCATTGTATTCTTGAAAACCATTGGGCTTTATGCTAAGTTAAGTAAGAGAAGGGAAGACAATTATTTTCCAATCCTATAAATCCCACCTCTTTTATTCATGACATTCCAATTTTTGTTTAGAGAGATCAGAATCTAAAAGATAAAAGAAAAAATTGTAGGTATTGAAATTTGAATTACAAACCTATTAAGAATTATCTTTTAAAAATAAATACACGAATCAACTGAGTTAAACATTAAGTTCCTTAAACATTCCAATAAACAATAGTTTTGAATTTTTCACTCTTTTTGCTTTTTTAGTAACTACTAGTTTTTTATACGTGTATGACTTACGTGTAATTTTTATTTTTAAAAATTTATTTTAATAAATAATTTTTTATACTATAACAATAATAATGATAAATATTAAAAATTTAATTTTGATTTTGATATAATATAAGTAAAATTTAATAACTTTTATATAATTTTGATTTTGATAACTTTTGATAAAATTTTGATAACTTTTGACACAATTTGGTAATTTATGATATAATTTTGGTAACTATTTATACAATTTTGGTAATTTTTTATAAAATTTTAATAACTTCTTGATATAATTTTTGTAATCTTTTGATAACTTATGATATAATTTTGGTAATTATTGATAAAATTTATATCATCATATTTAATAATGGATTCTTATAGGAAAATGCGAGTTCAGTTCTGATATAAGATAATTTTTTTCATACAATAAAATTATGATTTCATTTAAATTTAGAATTTTTTCATTAAATTTTTTATTGAATAGGTTTATGGTAAGTTTATTTTAATATCTCAAGATAAAATTTTATCTCCATTTCTGCTAGTAACCAAGATTCAATTTCTGACAATTTCAAGTGTTAAAAAATTTATCAATGATTGACAATTAAGTTTCATTGATTTACTTTATGTTCTCAATGATTTAATATGAAACTATAAATAATATACTATTAAATTATCAATAATTTATTTGCATTGATTTACTACTAATTTATGAATACTTTACTACTAAGTTATGATTGATTTACTATTAAATTATTGATGATTTACTATTAAATTATTGATAATTTATTATAAAGTTATAACTGATTTACTATTAATTTATCGATGATTTACTATAAAAATTTATTAATGATTGACAATTAAGTTTCATTGAAAAAATTTCAAGTGTTAAAAAATTTATCAATGATTGCCAATTAAGTTTAATTGATTTACTTTATGTTCTCAATGATTTACTATGAAACTATAAATGATATATTGTTAAATTATCAATAATTTATTACTAAATTCGCATTGATTTACTACTAATTTATGAATACTTTACTACTAAGTTATGATTGATTTACTACTAAATTATTGATGATTTACTATTAAATTATTGATAATTTATTATAAAGTTATAATTGATTTACTATAAAGTTAACAATGATTAACTAATTTACTACTAAATTATCATTTATTTACAACTAAATTATTAATGATTTACTACTAAGTTATCAATAATTTACATCTAAATTATCAATGATTTACTATTATGTTATTATGCATTTATTCCAATGTTATCATTAATTTACTACTTAGGTTTCAATTATTTACTACAAAATTATCGCAGATTTATTACAAAATTAATTATGATTCATTATCAAGTTATCATCAATTCATATTAAATTATACATAATTTATTATTAAGTTATTATTAATTAACTATTAAGCTATTGATGATTAACTACTACTAAGTTATATTAATTTACTTTTAAGTTTCTAATGATTAACAACTAAATTATTATTAATTTACTATTAAGTTATTTATGGTTTACTACTAAATTTATCAATTAATTACTATTAAATTGAAACTAATTTACAATTAAATTATCACTATTACTAATAAGTTACTATTAATTTATTATTAAATATTAATTATTAATTAGTAAGTTATTAATTATTTTTTTTATTAACCTATCATCGATTTACTAATATGTTGTTATACATTTACAACTATGAAACATGAAATTTAAAAGTCCACTAATAATATTCGAGATAATATTTTTTATATATAATAACATTATTGTTTTATTCAAATTTATAATTTTTCATAATTTTTAATTGAATATATTCATTTTAGGTTTATCCTAATCCTTAAAATGAAAGTTTTGACTTCATTTCTACTAGTACCACTAAGTTATTGATAATTTATTATGAAGTTATAACTAATTTACTACTAATTTTCCAATGATTTACTAAAAAATTATCAATGATTAACTAATTTACTACTAAATTATCACTTATAACTAAGTTATTAGTAATTTACTATTGTGTTATTAGTGATTTACTACTAAATTATCAATTACTACTAAATTATCAATGATTTATTATTATATTTTTATATATTTATTATTATGTTATATTGATTTTCTACTTAATTTTTAATTATTTATTACAAAATTATCACTGATTTACTACTAAATTGTCTATGATTTATTACCAAGCTATTTATATTTTATATAAATTATGCATGATTTACTATTAAGTTATCAGTGATTAACTGTTATGTTATCGATGATTTACTATTAAGTTATACTGATTTACTTTTAAGTTTTCAATCAATAACTACTAATTTATCAATTATTTACTACTAATTTATAATTGATTTACTAATAAGTTATTTATTATTTACTACTATCAATGAATTATTATTAAACTGAAACTAATTTATTATTAAATTATTACTAATTTACTATTGAGTTATCATTAATTTATTACTAAATTATCAATAATTAATTCCTAAGTTATCAATTATTTTTTGTTAAGTTATCATTGATTTAGTACTGTACTATTTTGCATTTAGAATTATATTATAATTGATTTATCATTAAAATATTATGTATTTATTATTGTATTATTACTAATTTATTAAAAAGTTATCAATTATTAACTACTAAATTATTATTCATTTACTATTAAATTATTACTAATTTATTATTAAGTTATCGATGACTATTGCTAAATTATATTGATTATATTTAAGTTTTCAATGATTAATTATTAAGTTATTAATTATTTGCTACTATGTTCTCATTGATTTATGTATATCCAAAAATAAAATAATTACAATGTATGGTAGATGATGTAATCCATAAGATAAAGAAACAAAAAAGAAAAAGTTCTAATATAAATGATTTGAAAAGTATGAATAAATGCTTTTAATTTACTATAAGTAGTTTAACATATAATAATAAGTTTAAATCATAATTTTTTATACTAATGCAAGTATTAAAACTCAATTAAATAAATATATACAATATACATTAAGTCAACATTTCTAAGATATTCTTTAAATTTTTTTAGTTCATGATAAAATAGTATATATTAAGATAAGCTTTATTAATGATTTGATTGAATTATTAGTATATATGTTTTCATACCTATTAGCGAAGTACAATTGCATATAAATGATTGAAAATTTTGAAGTGTTTTATCACAAATGGAAGTAATAAATTTTGCCTTATATTTCTATCTTTAAGTATATAATTTTGGGTAAAATTTTGTTTTATATATATATATATATATATGATCAAAGTAATGAGAACAAATTTACTAAATAAAATTTATAAAAATTAAACAAACCCTAATTTCAAAAAAAAATATTAAATTCATAATAATTATATTTGTATTTTTCTTATAAAATTTTTTTGTACTAAATAAAAAGATGGAATATTTTCAATTATTGCTTTATTGTTATTACCATTATTCAAAATGATTTTTTTTTATATATTTTGATGCCAATTAACTTCTTTATTTGAAGAAAAAAGAATATTATAATGGATCATAACAAATAAAATAATATTTAACTCTATGTTATCTTCTGAATGAGTATAAACTATTATATCTCTTTCAAATAAAATATTTGAATTGTTTCTCTTAACCCATATAATAGCAACTTGATAAACAAAAAATGATTATAAACTCGTTGATCTATATTAACATTTCTATAATATGAATTTCAAAATTCTCAAAAGAATATTTATTCTTTAATCTCTGCAGGACTTGGATGTAAAGATTTTTTTCTAGGATTATTATTAGTATCTCCATCATTTCTGCATTTAAATTTTTATTGTGTTGTATTCTTATTTTATTTTGAAATTTATTATTGATGTCATAAAAATATAGCTAAAATAACATGGATTAATCAACTTAAACTTGAAACAATTCAAAATTCAAATTGAGTATAAATAAAATTTTACTCATTTTAAAATTTAATTTAATTAAAAACAATATAATATACATAATTATAGAAATGAACTAATTTAACTCAATTTCAATTGATTTTAAAAGTCAACAACTTATTAGTTATTTAAAACCCAAAATAATTGAACATAAACAAAATCCAAATTGCAATAGTAATCCAATCAAAATTTAATATTTTTTATTCATCTTCCATAATAATTAAAAGTTTCTTATTTAACATTTTTTTCTTTATCTTCAATGTCTTATTTTTACTGTATTTGTGGTTGAATTAGTTTATTAATTTTAAAAGTGTTTCTAAAATAAAATTATAATTGTAAGTAATTAAGTATACATTTTTATTTTAATTTAATGCAATTTGAATCCAACTTTTCAAATCAAAAGAAATATGCACCAATTATTGAGTTAATTTTGCTCAGTTACATAAATGAATAATTGAGTACACAATGAATAAAAGTAGATTATAAAACTTGATTTAACCTAATTGATTCTAAGTCTATAATCCAACTCAAAATTATGAAAAGTCAAAATTCAAAATGATTGAAATACTAAATACACAATTAAATAAAAATTTATCAAATGAATTTTGCTAATAAATGCCTTTAAATCACTTTTAAGTTTAGTTAAATTATAATTTATAATAATATTTTATATTAAATATAATAATGATAATTAATTCAATGAATTTCAATTTTTTTGAATAAATATTACCTAATATGACAACTTTAAAAATTTTCATATAGCAGTGAATATTCTTCAACAAATGTAAAGGAGAAAAATGAAGGAGTATACAATGTTTTTCTAAATAAAAGAGTTTCATATTAATCTTAAAGAAATTTGAAACTAATACATTTGTATGTTTTTCATTAAACATCATATAACACTAACATTTTTTGTCATATGAAAAAGATGGAATTATGTATAACTAATTAATCTTTCATCTCATTTTTTACTTAGGATAATTTTTCATTGATGCTTCAATCAATTGAATGTAATTATACATTCTATTAATTGAAAGCTTAATTTTTTTATTTAAAAAAATTTAGTTTACATAAATATTTGTTATATAAAACTATTAAAATACATAGTTTTAAAAAATAAAATAAAATAAAATTTTAACCTTGGTACTTATCATGTTTTATTAAAAAAATTTCAATTCTAAAAATAATAAACTTGTTATATAGTACCTATACAATTTATAATAATTTCATTTTCAGCATTAATAACATAAATTTTCATGAATTAATGTAATGTTGGCATAAACATATTTAAAAGATAGTTCCAATAAATTTTTTCATACCTTAAAAGAATTAACAAAAAAAATAATTTTACTTCATTTAAAAATAATTTACATTAGGTCGCTCAGTTACCTAAATGACAAAAAAAGCAAGAAATTTAATATAATTGAAAAAGATTAAATAATCTTGAGATATAAATTAATCATATATATGAATATTAACATAAAATTTGAGAGAAAATTATATCAATTATTGTTTCAATTAAGGTGAACATTTCTAATAGCAATTTGACAAGACCCGATCTTAAGTTACTAATAGCTCTACTATCTCATAAATTATCTAATTCTACAAATAAAAAGTACAATTAAAAAATTTAATGAATCACATAGTTTTAATTGTTGGTGAAGAAGGTATAATTAATTTGTATTTAATTTGATATTAATTTTATTCATGGGAATAACAATTTTAAAATAAATTAATAAAAATTATATATTTAAAGATAAATTTATTAATTTAAAATTTTATAAAAATATTTAAATCGATCCCTATGAATATTTTTAAAAATTACACTTTTATGTATAAATAGATAATTTTCTTAAAATTAATGACCTAAGCATCTAATATCAATTAAACCCTATTAGCAAACGATGATCATCCAATGCGTAGGAAGAATATTTTTACAAGTAATAATAGAATAACAAGTAACCCATACACACCTTGGTATATAGATCAACTATTTCAACTTTGTGTTTGTTTTACTAAAGAACAAGAGAAGAGGTGGGTGTTTGCTGCAGCTGAGGCAGCCCTACGACAAAATGTTAGGAATGTGTGAAAAGAGAGGCCGGTAAACGAAAAATTGATATGACAACACATCCCCACGCTTGTCTGCCTACTGCCTTGGTAGCCCCCACTCTCTTTATTTCTCATTCTAGCCCTCGCCCCTTAATCGTGCCATATGCTTCAGTCTTTTTTTTTTTTTTGTCTGTTTGAACCGACACAAAATAACTCCCTCGTTAATAGACTTTTAGGCCACACTTTAAGCAATGTAACAGCTTAAACCGATAGAACAACAATTTTTGTTTTATTCCTCACTCTCTTTCCCACCCTTAAATTGACAGAAAAATTATGAGAGAAAGGCAAAAGGTTAAGGTAATACGCCAGTAACATATGAACATGCGATTGAGAGAGAGAAAGAGATGGAGAAAACCAAGAGAGGGCGAACTTAAGATTTCAATTTTTATTTTTTATAATTCCTAAAAATATTAAATGATCATGTACGTGCCAAAAGAGTTTAGCTTAGATGGCACCGGCATCTTTTGCTGAGGTTGCCACAGTTCAAGGCATAATGAACTCCTCGCAGGTAACTGGTAAGGTCAAGTGGGATCTGAAATAGTTTAGCAAATTCATAAAAAAAAAAAAAAAATCGCCATACATGGGATCCACACGGGTTTTATTTGTGGTATTATTGAATAATTGTTCTGTAAGTAAGATTAAAAAAAAACTTATCTTCTATTTTAAATTTTTGAAAAAGAAGAGTTTTCATTTTACAAGAAAGATTATAATTTGAAAATAAAAAATTTTAAATTAAACATAAAGATAATTGTATGAATAAATTAAATTAAATTAAAATTTGAATTTTAAAAAAATAAACTTTAAATTCTTTCCTCTTTAAATAGATATATAGTTGTAAATTAATTTTTTAGAACGGATAAATTTGCCTATGCCCTAGGTTTGACTGCAACAAATTGTGATTGAATTTATTTTTCTTTTCAAAAATTTTAAAAAAAAAAGTGCTTGTCGAAATTACTTGGATCTTGGAACGTTTTTAGGTATTTCTTTCTCCACGAGATGTGGTTGCTAAATTTTACTTTTTCTCCATTGATTTAAGCACTTCTCCTAATTAATACATATGATTCTCTTGATCAATCATTTTAGTATAATCATCATATAATTTATAATTTAATTTAAATGATTTATACAATCACCTTTAAAAATTGATATTTATTACATTTAAAATGCAAATTCAATACATACAAATTTTTTTTTTAATTTTCAAACTGTAACTTTTTTTAAAAAAATGATAATACATATAATATATATATAATCACACACACAACTGAAAAGTTTTCAAATATTGCTTCAAGGAATTCTCCACAGAAGGGACAGGTTTTCATAGAATATATAGCTAGTAAATACAAAATTAAGCTATAGCTAAGGAAAAAAAATTATATGGCGTGATATGGGTAATTAAGATGAGTAATTGGGTTTGCTTAAGAATTGTGAGGGTTAATTATTAATTAAAAGCACCCTGATGGAAGGTTAATTATTAATTAAAAGCACCATGATGGAAACCCATGCTTTAATCTTAAACATGATAACTTTAAATAAGATACAGAAATAAAATAAAAAAATAATACAAAAAATATACAAAAAAAATATGATTTAAAATTTTAGTAAAAATCATTTATGAGTTTAATAAAAATAAAAAATATATATATTTTGTATTTGATATGTTGATACAAATTGTAACAATAATTTTTGTATTTTACATATTTTTGATACTAAATAAATATTATTCAAATACATAAATTATGATCTACTTAATCCCAAACAATGGCAAGTTAATAAATAATCCAAATATAGTAAACTAGTAAGCTCCAATAATTAATATAAGTTCCAAAATCAAATCCTTTTCTTAACGTGCAACGAACCAGCTAGCTAGAAAAGGAAACCCATATTAGCTGCAAAAACACACATTAACACACCTTTACATGCTTCTCTTTATCCAAAATAAAGCTTCAATTTTAGTTAATGAACCAAACCAAACAAACAGCTTCCATAATGCATGTTTATTGCTTTAGTCTATTCAATAAAAAGCAAACTGAAAGATTGCTGATAGTGTCTTCGATCTCAGCCAAAAGGCTGAGAAACTTACAGTTCATCGGATGCTAATAATGCCATCATGAAAAGCATGAAAATACTTCCAAGTTCCATCCTAGTTTTTATAATATTATTCTTTTTTTTTGTGGGGTCTTGTTGATTTTGTTCCAAATTCCATTGCCTTTAACAAAATTAACGTGCAAACTAACTGAGTTCCCTCATCTCTTCTACGCTCTAGCTTCAAAGTGACCGTTAATTGTTACGGATGGAGCCATGGGCATGGTACACAAAACAAATTTATCACAACCCATATTTCATCAGCATCAAGGAATTAATCGGCTTATCTTCCTGATTATACATTAATTTTCATTACTTTAGTGATTTCACAATAGATCTATATACAAATCAAATTATTCGTTGGGCTCTGAACGCACACTTTAGAGTTTAAATCCGACTCAAAATTTTATGTGATTAATAAAATTTATTTTTTATTTAACTTAAAATAAATTTAAAAATATTAAAATATTAACATTTTAATATTAATATACTTTTAAAAATATTTAACCTTGATCTAAGCCCGACAAACCTAGTCGGCCATGGATAGGCATTTGGAAAGGCCAACCGGTCTAGTCAGACAACGAGGACAATTTCATTCCCAAATGCTATAGGTCAAAACCCTAAGAGCACTAATCTCAAACAATGAAAATCCACTCTAGGGCCTTAATAGTATTGTTTGGGTCCCAGAAGATTTCATATAATTAAGTGAAATGAACTTTGATGTTTCAAAAGCTTCTTGCAAACTCTAATTATCTGCGCATCTTTCCACTTGCTTAACTTTTGTTTAATCTTTTGTCCCATCTTTCCTTAGCACTACTAAAAGGTGAGGTCTAACTTCCATTTAGAGGAATAAAAAGCACTTTGCACTTTCTGAAAGCAAAGTCGGTTTTTTTAATCCAACACCGTACTGTCTAAAGTTTGGCAGGGCTGGCCCAACTCGGCAATTCTTTTTTTTTTTAACAAAAAAAAAAAAATGATATGCCAAAATTTTTATAACATGATACCTTTTAAATTTGCATTTTGGGGAGTTTATGGCGCTACCCAGTTTCATTTAATAAATGCATGTATCAATTAAAAGAATTGGGTTCAAATCTCTTTTAGTTTTTTAAGTAAAATTAATATATACTAGATAAAACATCCATACTTCACAGTGGGGTAGTCTTAGGTAGCTTCCCAAGAATAGCAATTCAGGGCCTAAAAACTTGTAAGAGGATTTTGGCAAAGGATATTGTGACCTGCCATGGAGTTCAGTGACAAGAATTAAGTAAAACATATAATGAAGTGTAATTCATCTTTAGGAATTTTAGGTAGTGGACATCTATGTTCTTACAGCAATTAGGAGGCCTATCTCAACTGATGAAAAGACCACTCCAAAAAAGGCTCCCAAGCAAGCAACAAAATCAAATTTATTGATATTCCATATCAAAATTGCTGCCTGAACATCGAAGAGGCCTATATTTGTCTGCCAAATTAAAAAATTTGCTTGCAATGCTTAAGAAACGTGCTTGAACATGTGGAGTCAGCTGTCTTAAACACCAAAGATGCTAAAGCCATAGCAGCAACAGTTTTCAATTGCAACCTGTGTCCCTGGAACAGAAATGTTCACCGGTGTGAGAGGCCTCTTCGCTTTCATGACCTTTTCCCAATATTTATGGTCTGCTACAGGATCACCCACCTGCCTTAGTATTGGAAGTGAAAAGGCAAAAGTTAAGATACATTTCAGAGGCTTTTTTTAAAGGATTGTGCAATTATCAATTAGGTCACCATCTTAGATTCCAAATCAAGTATGTTTCGGGAAACAACTGCAGAAGTGGCACAAGGTTTCTCACTTAGTAAAATGAAACTATGAACAGTAGCATGCTCATTATGACAACCTAATTGATCTCATATTTCCAAACAACCAATCACTACAACATCAGAAATACCAAGCTAGAAGTTATAGGCTTAGAACCAATTGCTAAACTTCGAGATATTCCAGATCCTTAATAATTGCTACCTTTGGTAAAAGCCCCTGTGCATTTTAATAAGTCAGAATGTAAATTTTTAAGGTAAGATTAAAAAAAAAAACAATTTAAATGAAATTGCACAATCACTCATGTACATACACACACAATCCAAAAAAGTATATGGTAGTTAAAGACAGTGATAACCTGAATAAAAAGCACGTTTTCTGAAGGATGAGGATTTATAAGGTAATCCGTTATCTTTTCAAGAGTTCCTTGAGCAGGTTCCAGTTGATACACTGCTTCCATCTGATCTCCATGCTCAAGGATAGCCCATGATAACATTGTAGCTATAAATGCCAATGGAAAACCAAATTTCATGTGATCCCCAGCATCGTACATCCCCTTGGAAAGATCCAACTGCACTTTACTTTCATCCTTAGGTGCTGAATCTCCTCCCCATGATATCTTATTGTCCACTAACTTACTAGCTGCAAAAAATGCCTAAGGTTTGATCAATATATTTGTAATCAAATATACCTCATGCGAATCAAAGGCCATGCCAAGTAAGATGAATGTGTCTGCACGCCACTGAACTCCAATACCAATGGGTCTATGACACAAATTTGATCTTTTGGCAGTTTTAACAGGGTAGTAATTAACATCAATTATTTTGTCAAGATTTCTTGTAACAATTACAGTAACCTGTCCCAAAATCCCAAGAAATGGAAAGCACAATCGTTATTAATAATATTAACAGAGACATCGCATAGCAATACAAAGACATCCATTCCATCACAAAGATAAGCTAGATGGATTAGACTCCATCTTGCAATGCATGGATGAGTTAATTTGCATGGTAAATAAATCAAACCTTGGCCAAATTGTTGAAGTCAAAATATCTATTCTGAGAACCTCTACTCCCAACAAGCTTAGATGGATGAGACTCTAATGGAACCCCTTGAAGTTGATAAAAAGTTAATTTATATGTTTTCATAGAGCTATACAATTAAAACCAAAACATAGTATACAGTACGCAAATAGGAAACTAAGCTTACCAATCTTCCTCATGGATCAAATAATCAAACCTAAATGCACTTTAATGCCTAAGGTTTAACTTTTTTTATACTCAAATTATACTGAAGAGATCAACATTTTTGCCTGTAGTGGGCACCTTTGTTGGGGAAGAAGGTAGGCTTTCCTAAAATTAAATCAGGACATACAAAAAATAACAAATTTTAGGTAATTGTAAATAAATTACTCTGCATTTCTATTAAACTCAATCAGCCTTTTTATAGGCTTACTAACAGAGAAAAAAACTCAAACAGTTAATAGATAATGGGAAAGCGGGGAAAGTGGTTGAATATTATGAATCACTTAATTACTTTTAATAACCACTACCAACAACTACTGCCCACTAATCCTAAAAACCATCGTCTACTATGAATTATATCCTAAAAATTAGGACTTTAAGCCCAGACGTGAACTCAATTTTGAATCATTTTTCAACACTCCCCCTTGATTCAAAATCACATACTCCAAGACGTAATCTGAAGTAGAAAAATTTCTCTCTTGAAAGTGCTTTGGTGAAAAGATCTACTAGCTGTTTGTTCGTTCCACAATGCTCCATTTTGATTACACCATCTGCAACTAAGTCACGAATAAAATGAAAGCGAATGTTGTTCTCCCATGAAATGCTGAATTCTTTGTCATAGCAATTGCTCACTTGTTGTCACAAAAAAGTTTAGTTGCTTCGTCTTGAACCTGACAAAGATCTATCAAAAGTCTTCTAATCCAAATTGCTTGACAAGTTGCTGAAGTTGTTGCTACATACTCAGCTTCTGAAAATGATAAAGCTGTTGTAACTTGTTTATTTGAACTCTATGTGATGGCACATGATCCAAGAGTGAAAACACTTGTCGAAGTACTCTTTCTATCATCCAATGAACTTGCCCAATCACCATCTGTGAATCCATATAACCTGAAGTTTGTAATTTACTACCAAATCTCAAAATCACTAGTTCCAGCAATATAATGTAAGATTCTTTTTGTCGTTCCAAAATGATGTTTTATGGGACTTTGCATAAACTTGGATATTATACCAACAAAAAATGCAATATCTGGTCTAGTATGGGTTAGATAAATCAAAACTCCTACTAAACTCGTCTTTGCATCAACTTTTTTTGAACCATCTTCAAGTTGTAACTTCTCATTCATGTTCATAGGTGTGGCAGCTAGATTGCAATTGAGCAAATTGAATCTTTTAAGTAGATCCATTGCATACTTTCTTTGTGAAATGAAAATTCCATCCTTACCTTGCTTCACCTCAAGCCCCAAAAAATAATGCAATAGATCCATGTCTAACATTTCAAAATCCTTAATCATGTTAACTTTAAATTCAGCAACAAGAGAATCACATGAGCCTATATAAATAATATCATCAACATAAAGGTAAACAATTATAAGATCATATTTTTCTTTCTTCTTCACGTAAAGAGTAGGCTCATTCTCACTTTTTGTAAAGCCATTATAACAAAAATAGCTATCAATCTTACTATACCATGCCTGTGGTGCTTGTTTTAGCTTGTAAAGTGCCTTCTTTAGCTTGTACACCTTTGTCTCTTTGCCTTTGATCACAAACCCTTGAGGTTGACTGACATACACCTCTTCTTTTAAATCTCCATTAAAAAAGTAGACTTAACATCAAATTGATAAACAGGCCAATGAAATTGTACAGCCAAGGCTAAAATAATTCTCATCGTTTCAAATCGAGCAACCGAAGAAAAAGTTTCTTCGAAATCAATAGCTTGTTGCTGCGAGTATCCTTTTGCCACTAACCGAGCTTTGTGCTTTTGTATGGTTCCATCAGCATGGTATTTAGTTTTGAATACCCATTTGAGGCCAATTGCATTCTTGTCTTTCAGTAAATCTACCATTTCTCATGTTTCATTCTTTTGAATTACCATCATCTCTTATTACATTGCATTCTGCCATTTTTCTTGGTTTACTACTTCTTTAAAAGTTGTCACATCTGAAACAAGGAGAGCAACTGGGCTTTGTGCTTTTGTATGGTTCCATCAGCATGGTATTTAGTTTTGAATACCCATTTGAGGCCAATTGCATTCTTGTCTTTCAGTAAATCTACCATTTCTCATGTTTCATTCTTTTGAATTACCATCATCTCTTCTTGCATTGCATTCTGCCATTCTTCTTGGTTTGCTACTTCTTTAAAAGTTGTCACATTTGAAACAAGGAGAGCAAATTGACAAGTTTTATAAATCTTCTTCAAAGATCTAAACTTTTTTAGAGGTGATTCATCTGATAATTTTTTTAAAAAAGGTGAACTTCTGTGTCGTGAGGTTGGAGGTGAAGAGTGAGATGAGGAATCCGGTGAATAAGAACTGCCTGGATAGTTTGTGTGAGTTAATTCGACATATTCATTTGCTGCATTCTCATTTGAATTCTCACTTTCACTTCGAATCATAACTTTGAGTAGTCTCATTTTTGCCATTCCACTCCCAACTTGTATCTTCATCAAGGATCACATTTTTGCTAATAATCACTTTGCCACTAAGAGGATTATATAGATGATATGCTTTGGATTAAGTTCAATATCCCATAAAAATGTAATTTTTAGATTTTTTATCAAGCTTGTGACAAGCTTGAGAATTAACCAAAGCATAAGCAACATAACCAAAAATTTTCAAGTGGTTTATCGTCGGCCTTGTACCTCTCCAAGCTTCATAAGGTGTCTCATTGAGGACTTTTTTTTATAGGAGAAAGATTCAGCAAGTAAACAGTAGATGCCACAACTTCAACCCAAAAATGATTTGGTAGTCTTCTCACTTGCAACAAGCTTTTAACCATTTCCATAATAGTACGATTCTTTCTTTCAGCTACACCATTTTGCTCTAGAGTATAGGGTGCAGTCAATTCCCTGTGAATACCATTTTTCTCACAAAAAAGGTTAAACTCATTAGATAAAAATTTTTTTCCTCAATTAGTGCGAAGAGTTTTTATGAAAGCTTCACTTTGCTTCTCTACAAAAGCCTTGAATTTTTTTAAACTCTCAAAAGTCTCTGACTTATTGGTTAGAAAATAAACCCAACTCATTCGACTACAATCATTAGTAAAGAGTAAAAAATACTTACTCCCACCAAGTGATGTTGTTCTTATAGGCCCACGTAGATTGACATGTATTAATTCAAGGCAGAGGCTCTCCATGACTGTCTACTTGGAAACGACTTTCTTGCTTATTTCTCATAAATACACCTTTTACATAAATCAAGAGGTCCAATTTTAGGCAATTCAAGAACCATACCTTTTTTACTTAGTAACTGCAAGCCTTTGATATTGAGATGTCCATATCATAGATGCCACAATTTTGATTCATCCTTCCTGTTAATAATAAGAGCTTGCTTTTTCACATTAGAAATTTTAAGTGAAAACTTTTGTTTTTTGTCATATGCACATTCACCATAGGTTGCCCAAATTTATCTTTAATAACACATACTCTATTTTTAAACACAATTACACATCTATCAGCCATTAGTTATCCAACACTCAACAAACTATGTGCCAAATTAGGAACAAAGAAAACATCAGAAAGTAATTTTATTTTACCATTGCTTGCCTCTACTGTAACGGTACCTTTTCTTTTAACTTGCATTTGTTTATTATCCTCAAGTCTAACTTGTAACTTTTATGACTCATCAAGATCCTTAAACAATGATCTATTGGGGGTCATATGGTTCGAGCACCCACTATCCACAAACTAAACATCATTTGGAACTTCGTTAGCAAGTAAATGAGTCACGAATAACTTACTTTCTTTGCTTTCTTTCTCTACATAGCTCATTTGATTCCAGCAATTTGCTTTTACATGCTCAAATTTCTTATAATTGTAACACTAGACAATACTCGTATTCCCTTTTTACTCACCATTAAATTGCCTCTCTTGTCCATCAGAACGGCCTCTTCCTCTACCTCTGCCACATCCTCTTCCATGAAAGCCTCCTCTGCCACTTCGTTTGTTAATAGACACTTCCTTTTTAGTTTTCTCTCTTTTCACTTGAAATGCCTTTTCATCAGTTTCTCTTGTGGTCTGTTCAGCCTCGCCTCATGAGCTTGCAAAGAACCCATCAGTTCATTAAAAGAAAAAATAGACAAATCCTTAGACTTTTCTATTGTAGCAACTATATGATCAAACTTTGGAGTTAGGCTTCATAAAACTTTGAAAATAACAATCTCGTCAATAATCTTATCACCATAAGATCTCAATTGAGTAACAATAGAAATTACTCTAAAAAAAAATCTTGCACTATTTATTTACTCATCATCATCAAAGTTTCAAACTCATGCCATAGAGTTTGGAGTTTCATAGCAATAACTTTTGAAGAGCCCTGAAACTCTTTCTACAAGGTTTCTCAAGCTTTTTTTCAAGTGTTAGCTGCTACAATCCTGAAGAAAAGTGTCTCATGAACTGCTTACTGAATAATAAATAGGGCTTTGGAATCTTTCTTGTTGTCTTTTAACCGTCCTTCATTGTTATCATTCTCGTCATATCTAGTTTCTACAAAATCCTAAAGATCTTAAGATTTGAAGAGTGTTTTCATCTTAATGCTCCAAAAGTCATAACGTTTTCCATCGAACACAGGGATGAGAGGTTGGGCTACATTTGAATTGCTATTTACTGCCATCATTGACAATTCAACAGATATAAAAAATAGGTAAGGATCTTAAGGCTCTGATACCAAAAATTTATTGAGAAATGAGGTAAGCTTTCCTAAAATTAAATCAGGACATAAAAAATAATAGATTTTGAGTAATTATAAATAAATTACTCTACATTTCTAATAAACTCAATTAGCCTTTTTATAGGCTTACTGATAGAGAAAAAAACTAAAATAGTTAACAGATAATGGAAAAGTGAAAAAAGTGGCTAAATATTAGGAATCACTCAACCACATTTAATAACTACTACCAATAACAACTACCCACTAATCCTAAAAACCATCATCTACTATGAACTATATCATAAAACCTATGACTTTGAGCCTAGATGTGAACTCAATTTTGAATCATTTTTCAACAACCTTGTTAGGGGCCATGAAGGTTTAGGGTTTGGGGTGTACTTGAAAAGAGGTGTTATGAATTCTAAAGTTAGAAATATAACACAAGACATAATGATATTGGAGATAATAGTTTCATAGCCACCCATAAAATTTACTGCTGATCGAGAAAATGAACTTGTAAGTAATGAAGGAAAAGCATCATCAGTTATATAACAATAGAATTATGTGACTCAGTATGTGCATGTATATATTTTCAATATATTTGATTTATATTAACAAATAATCAAAAGATCTAATATGATGCGAATGAAAAATGTTTGAGAGTTTTTATATTTTCCATGCATGATTTAACATGTAGTGCAAGAGAAACAAATTTGCTGATATTTTTATACAGTACATATCATTTTTTTTAAAGTTTCAGTAGTATGAACTTTAATTGCCAAAGTGAGAGGTTGTCGTAAATTAACATTTTCTCACTTCTTACCTGGGACCACATAGCAAGAAGTCATTGAACCAACGACATTCATTACTTCTAGGGTCAACATTTTCTTGTTTCCATCTATTTGATAATCTTTCATCGAAGCAAAAGTTCTTCCAATGGCTACAACTTCTTGTTAAATTGACCCACCAAAGAAGAAAAATGGAAACATAAAAGGTCTATTTAGATGTAACATCATAGTTAATTTCTTTGGTTAGTGAAGATGTATAGAAAAAAAAATGGCTTACCATTAATGCTATCATACCAATCACAACACCAATCTTCAAACCTTTAAGAAGATATTCACCATTGAAATAAATTTGATTTTGTGAAAAGCAAAGGATCGAGACACAAATTTCAAGTTGTAGCAAAATCTCTCAAAAGAAGTTACTATAATTTACTATACAGTATTTAGGCAAATAAAATAAGGGACTCAAATTAACTAAGGTTGAATTTGAAACTTGAAAGCCAATAGAATTTAAGATGACATAGAAGGAGAACTAATTTTTAAAATGAAAACCATTTTCTAAACAAAAACTATTATAAAATAGATGTATGTTCTAGCAAGAATGAAAGAAAAATTAGAATAGAGAACTTAGATAAGGTAAAATGCCATGGGCCTCTCCATACAATTGGTGCATCCTTATCCACCAAAAATTCCATTGACATGTACTTCACTTCATAGTTTTCAATAGGAATCATCTTCATATCTGTGTGTGTGTGTGTGTGTGTCAGAGAGAGAGAGAGAGAGAGAATTAAAAACATTGCTAAAAAAAAGTAAAAAATGATTTGTAAATTGTCCAGTAGAACAATAGGCAGAAAAGCTCGCATGGAAATGTAGCACCAATTCTGTATCAGAATCAATTCCAAGAAGATATTTATTAAATAATAGTAAATGATAAAAAGCACTAGCAAAGAAAGTTTCAATAAGATGAACTCAATCTCCAAATTAAGTGCTGGGTTGGGATTGAAGTAAGATGGAGTAAATTCATCCAACTAAAATTCTGTTGTTAATGCCTTTTTATGAGGTTGTGTAAATATCATATTCGTGACTCAAGAATGCATCCATCCCATGTTGATGAAACTAAAAATATACAAATATATAAAATTAACTTCAACAATTTTTTTTTTGGGTAAGAAACATGAATGATTTAATTATAAAATAGTACGATACATAACATGTCCAACTTCATCAACGAGGACCAAATCTTTAACATAAGAAAGAGGTTTAATAAACACCACATAGTTGACCTCGTAACAAGTAGAACTATTACAACAACTGCCACTACCAAACTGGGCAAAAGGGTCAGCATACCTATTCCCTTCCCTGAACACATGCAACATGCATTGATAGTTAAGATCTTTCATCAACTTCCTACACCTAAAGACTAAAGGGAGTAACACGGGATTAGTCACCTGGTGATTCTTAATCATGAAGATAATAGTGGTGGCGTGGAGTTCAATTTCCAGCTTGTGGATGTTAAGCCCTTTCACCAAAAATAATCCATCTCTAAAAGCCCACAACTTAGCCAAAATATTTGAACACACCCTAATATATCAAGAGGAACCAACAATCCATTTTCCCTCACTATCTCCAATAATGGTTCCAATTCTTGCTTTTCCAAGGTTGCCTAATGTCGAGTCATCTGTGTTCAATTTATACGATCCCTCATGGAAGGGTTCCACCTTGTTGCAAGAATGCCTTATTAGCTGCATTATATAGACATGGGTTGCTAATGCGTGATGAAAAATTAGATGTGTGTTAGTGGTTTATGGAAGTTAGATGTTTGTTAGTGGTTTACGGAAGTTAGTTGTGTGTTAGTGGTTTTTGTTTATAGCTTGCAAATAGAAAGATTATAGCTTGCAAATCCTTTTGTATTAAAAAAGTTACATCGAATAAAGAAGAAGTACAACATTTTTAGTTTCATATTCTCATTGTTCTTTCTCACAAGCTTTTTTTTTGTCTCTATAAACTAACAAAATTGGTATCAAAACCAAGCTTCTTGAGGGATTTATGAGTTGAGTGAACAAAAAAAAATTATTACAAACCAAAGTATTTTGCACAAACACAACAACACACAAAACCCTTAGTCAAATGAAGTCAAATAAGACATTCTCAATTGAACCACTAGTATTTGATGCTGACAACTATCAAGCCTGTGCTATTAGAATGGCAGTATATTTGGATGCTTTGGATCTGTATGAAGTAGTGGAGGATGGCTATAAGGTTTTTGCACTACTTGCTAATCCAATAATTACTCAGCTTAAGAATCATAAGGAGAAAAGTACTAGAAAGTCAAAAGCAAGAGCTTGCTTATATTCTGCAGTTTCAAGCGTAATATTCACCAAAATCATGAACCTACAATTAGCCAAAGAGATTTAAAAGTATCTCAAGAAGGAATACCAAGGCAATGAGAGGACAAAGAACATGCAGGTACTAAATTTGATTAGAGAATTCGAGATGCAAAAAATGAAAGAGTCAAAATCCATCAAAGAGTACTTTGACAAGCTGCTCAGTATTGTGAACAATGTGAGACTATTTGGTAAGGATTTTCTGATGAGAGAATTGTGCAAAAAATTTTGGTTATATTACCTGAGAATATATGAAGCTAAAATCTCTTTTTTAGAAGAGTCAAAAGATCTGTCAAGCATTTTCTTGGCAAAGTTGGTGAATGCATTGCAGGCGCAAGAACAAAAAAGGATAATGAGATAAGAGAATTCTATAAAAGGTGCTTTTCAAGCAAAGGCACAGAATTTAGGATAAGGCAAAGAAAAAAAATAATAGGAAGTAGAATAACACAAGCCTGGCAATAATGCAAACAACAACAAAAGCAAGGATAGAACTTATCACTTTATCCACACTGTAAGAAAACCAATCATCTGCAGAAGAAATGCTAGTGGACGCCAGATATTCAATGAAAAAAATGTGGTCAAATTGGGCACATGAAAAAGATTTATAAGTCACATAAGCATGGAGAGAAAGCAAATGTCGCTATTGAATAATATCAGAAGGAGCAGTTGTTTGTTGCAATAGGTTTTGCAATGAACAGCAATTCTAGTGACTCTTATTTTATTGATAGTAGTTGTATAAACCACATGACAAATGATCAAGAAATTTTAAAGAACTTGATAAAACTGACATTTTCAAAGTCAAGATTGGAAATGATGAATACATCATAGTCAAAGGCAAATCAATAATGGTCATAAAGAGCCTAATAGGTTTGAAATACATTACTGATGTTTTACATGTGCCTGAAATTGATCAAAACCTGCTTAGTGTTAGACAACTACTTGAGAATGGTTTTAAAATATTATTCAAAGACAAATAGTGTAAGATCAAATATGCAAAAAGCATAGATACATTTAAGATAAAAATGAAAGGAAAAAACTTTGCTCTGAATCTAATAGAGAAGAGCATATAGCCTTTCCATGTAACATAAGCAATGCAAAATTATGGCATAGAAGGCTTGGACATTTCCATCATGCTGGACATTTTTTTATGCAAAAACATGATTTGGTGAAAGGAGTACCATTGCTGGAAAAGAATATGGTAAATTGTAAAGCTTGTTAGTGGCAAATAAGTCAAAAGTCCCTTTCTTCAAACTGCATGAAAAGCAACACATAAGCTTTAACTGGTTCACATAAATGTAGGAAGACCTTAAAAAATATCATCTTTAAATGGCAGTAAGTACTATATTATATTTATTGATGATTATACTAGATTTTATTGGATTTATTTTTTTAACTTCAAATCTGAGGTTGCTGGTGTATTTTAGAAATTTAATGTATGTGTGAAGAATCAAAGTGGTTTAAGAATGCAGGTAATAAGGTCAGATAATTAAAAGGAATTCATTTTTGATAGGTTTAACAAATTTTGTAAAAAAGATGGTATTGAGCACCAACTTACAACACCCTATACTCTACAGCAAAATAGACTAAGTGAAAGGAAAAATAGAACCATAATGGAAATAACAAGATGTATACTATATGAAAAGGAGCTACCAAAGAAATTATGGGCAAAAGCTGCAAACACAACAGTCTTTCTACTAAACTGACTACAAACCAAAGTTCTGCAAAAAAGAACTCCACTTGAAGCATGGTTTAGTTATAAACCAGACTTGTAGCATTTAAGAATTTTTAGTTACTTATGTTTTTCTTATATGCCACAGGTAAAAAGAGATAAACTAGACAAAAAGGCAGAACCAAGAGTCTTTATTGGATATAACAGCTAATATAAGGCTTACAAAATTTTTCAACCACAAAAGGGAAAAATTTTTATGAATAAAGATGTTAAGTTCATGGAGGATAGAAAATGGAATTGGAATGAGTAAGAAAAGGAAAAACATTCAGAGTTTTAGCAAAATCCTAAGGATGACATAGATGAAGTACCAGTCAGAGGTATAAAGATATTGCTTGATATTTGTGAAAGGTGCAATGTTGTTGTTTTTGAGCTTGCAGAGTTTAAAGAGGCAGAAAAGGATGACAAATGGATTAAAGCAATGAAAGAGAAGCTTAGAATGATTGAAAAGAATGACACTTGAGAGCTGGTGGCAAACCTCAACACAAAAAACCTATAGGTGTCAAATAGGTTTACAAAACCAAATTTAATGTAGATGATTTTGTAAACAAATATAAAGCAAAATTAGTTGTGAAAGGGTATGCTTAAGTGTTTGGAATAGATTTCTTTGAGACCTTTGCTCCAGTAGCAGGAGTTGATACAATCAGAATGCTACTTGCCATGGTAGCATAAAAAAGATAGAAGGCTTACCAACTAGATGTAAAATCTATGTTTTTAAATTGTTATTTATAGGAAGAGATCTTTGTGGAGCAATGTAACGCCCTCAATCTCGCATTAAAAAAATATGTGGATAAAAAAGAATATATATATGTAAAGATCTAAATCCAAACTTGTGATGCATATTTTGTAGGATAAAACTGTGAGACTTTCGGGTCAAAACAGATAATACTTCACAGACTAGGTGCGGGTCTCCACAAGTGGTATCAGAGCCTTATGGAAACTCCACCTAGCCTGCGAGGTATTATCCATTTTAATTTGAAGGTCTCATGATTTTATCCCATAAAAGGCACCTCACAAGTGTAGGTTTAGATCTCTACATATTTATTATTCCTTATCCACACATTTTTTTAATGTGAGATTAGAGGCATTAGAAGCAACCAAAAGGTTTCCAAGTCAAAGGACAAGAGAAAAAGGTCTACTTATTGAAAAGGCCTTGTATGGCTTTAAATAAGCTCCCATGGCTTGGTACAGTTGGATTGATGAACACCTGTTAGGTCTTGGTTTTGTTAAAAGCCAAAGTGAAGCTACGTTGTATGTAAAAGAAATTGATGCTAATTTGATCATAGTTTCTATTTATGTTGATAACATGCTTGTGACAGGAAGTGATAGGGAGCTAATAAAAGAATTTAAGGCTGAAATGCTCAAAGTATTTGAGATGATAGACCTTAGTCTGATGTCTTATTTTTGGGAATAGAGGTGAAGCAAAATCAGAATGGAGTTTTCATATGCCAAAAGAAATATGTAGGGAAAATACTTAAGAAATTTCACATGAAAGACTGTAAATGCACAAATACCCTAATGAATCAAAAGGAAAAATTTTAAAAAGATAATGGATCAGACAGAATTGATGAAGGTCATATAAAAGTTTGATTGGTTATTTGATGTATCTTACTGCCACCAAATCAGACATTATGTTTACAATGAGCCTGTTTTCACAATTCATGTATTATGCTAGTGAGGTGCACTTTTAAGCTATTAAAAAGATTGCCAGATATATTAAGGGTACAATAAATTATGGTATCAAATATTTCTACTGTCAAGATTTTAAGCTTTATGGTCACTCTAATAGTGATTGGACAGGTTTAGTTAATGACATGAGAAGCATAATAGGTTTTCATTTTAGCTTTGGATTAGGAATGTTTTCATGGTGCTTAAAGAAGCAAGAAGTGATAGCTTAGCGCACAACTAAGGTTGAGTATGTTACAGCCATTATAGCTGTGAATCAAGCACTTTGCCTCAGGAAGATATTTACAGATTTACACATAGAAGAGAAGGAGCTAGCACTATTCATATAGACAACCAAGCTGCAATTTCAATATCAAATAATCCTATTTTTCATGGTAGGACTAAACACTTTAAGATCAAATTATATTTTTTAAGACAAATGCAAAAAAAAGATGAAGTCAGTTTGCTTTATTGTAGAACTAAGGATCAAATTGTAGATGTGTTGACCAAAGCCCTATCAAAGCTAGATTTGAAGCTTTAAGAAGTAAACTAGGTCTTTACAACTATTGAGGCAAGGAAGAGTGTTGCAAGAATGCCTCATCAGCTGCATTATGCAGACATGGGCTATTAATGTGTGATGACAAATTAAATGTGTGTTAATGGTTTATGGAAGTTAGATGTTTGTTAGTGGTTTATGGAAGTTAGATGTGTGTCAGTGGATTATGAAAGTTAGTTGTGTGTTACTGGTTTTTGTTTATGGCTTGCAAATAGGAAGATCATGCTTTGTGACTAGCAGTCATTCTAGTTTTAGGTTAAAATCTTTTTGTATTTAAGGAAATTACATCGAATGAAGAAAAAGTACAACATTTTTAGTTTCATATTCTCATTGTTCATTCTTATGAGTTTTCTTTTTTGTCTCTTTAAACCAACACACTTGATGGACACCAAAGACTGCAACAGAGCCCAATCTCCTCATTGGTTCATCGCAAAGAATTCAGCAACCTTCATAGTTGCCACTATTTTGTCTGAAAATCCTCCTATTCCATTCAAGCCAACCTTCCATAAAGTATGGATAAACAACAGGTACCAAGGGATACCATGCATGGATCAGTGCTTGTTCAAAGCATTTTCTTTTATCCATTGTCTATAGTCTAGGATTTGATGGGATAGAGGCAGAGAGGTTTCTCGTAAGGAAGCCTATATGTTTTTGATCCACTAGTAATTGCAAAAAAGGTGTGCCAAATCTTCAACATCATGCATAAAAAACACACAAGTAGTCGGGACGTTCAACCCTTATCTAGCAAGCTCATTATGTGTAGGCAAGATACAGTGCATGCATTGCCAGATGAAAAACTTATTTTTTAGTAAAGCCTACAACTTTCATATCCACTCCCATTGACCCTTATCCTCGTCCAGACTAGTTCCTCTAGCAAGGTAATATGCAAATTGGATAATGAATACCCCACTAAAGGATGCAAACTAGTATATACTATCTTGTCCTTATCCTACCACTTGAGTAGGAATAGCACTTATCTTATCCAAAACATCATCATTGAGTTGAAAAAAAAACTGGAAGAGGTTGATTATTTTTTATTGCATTCAGATACTGACTCGTTGAAACTTAATCCTTCTGCCAATTAACAAGGCCATGAACAACATCTTTCAAACTCCCAGACCCTAACCAATTATCATGCCAAAAGCTCGTAGAAGAGCCATCACCAATGACCCAGCCAATACCTTTTTCAATAATCAAACCTGCCCATCCATGGCTTTCCACGTGGTCGACACTTTAGAAGCTTTCCTCATAGTGCCATTTTCTTGGAAATATTTCCCTTTCAGCATTTAAACCCACAAAGCATCCTTTTGATAAAGAAATCTCCAAACCTACTTAGCTAATTATGCTTGGTTTTGGGCTCGAGTCTCCTTCAAACCCAGTCCACCTTCACTTTTTTTCTTTATATCTTCTTATCCCCATTTTTCTCCCATAGAAAATCCCTATTAACCTTATCCAACTCATTTGAAATGCTTACTAGAAAGGCTTTACAATGCATATAATAACTGAGGATGCTTTCCATAGTTTGACCTAATTAACACTATTCTTTCTGCAGGAGAAAGCAGATTTGCCTTTCAAATAGCTAACTTTGTTCTAACCTTCAATGAAAGCATACTCATTCTTACTAACTCTCTCTTTATAGATAGGAAAACCCAGGTATCTTCTAAGATCAAGAGTTTTGTTAATGCCTAAAAGGTTAGTAATATACTTTTTGTAGACTTGTCCAATGTTGGCAGAAAAGAAAACTCTAGATTTTTCTAGATTGATGGTCTTCCCAAACTCACCACAAAATCCCATAAGTACCTCCTGCATAGATTTGGTAGTTTTTTCTTCTACTCTACCTAGAAGAATAATGTCATTCGTGAATATGACATGAGATAGCACAGGTCCATTTCGTGAACTTTTAGTAGGCTATCATTTATGATCTTCCACAACTTCAAGAATTTTTAGACTTAAAAAATTTCATGCACAAAATAAAAGGTAAAGAGACAAAGGATCCCCTTGTCTTAAACCTCTGGAAGGCTTGAATTTTTCCAACATTCCTCCATTCATCAAAATGGAAATAGATGAGGATGAGATACAACTCATGATCAGAAAATCCAGGACTTTGATAGATTGAAAAAGGTAAGCACCGTCCTAAGGAAACCCTATTCAAGCCTATCATAGGCTTTTTCCATGTCTAGTTTGACTATCATATGTCCCAATCCTCCTTTCTTAGTTTTAAATGAGTGGACAAGATACTGAATGATAATGCAGTTATCACATCCGTTTCTACCAAAAACAAAGCTAGCTTAGAAAGGTGAAATCAACTTGTCCAGAAAGAGCTTTAGTCTCTTAACTATGATCTTTGAGATAACTTTATAGAGTATGTTACAAAGACTTATGAGCCTGAACTGATCTATCTGAATGGGATTATTGCACTTGGGAACCAAGGAGATCAACATCTCATTCAAATTTTCGGGCATGGACACCACCTCAAAAATATGTTCGACAGTGACACCACTCAACCTGTTATATAAGATTTCATATATAACTGAAACCTGCAATGAAAACGTTAAAGCACTATACGCGGTAACACTTTAATTACTTCATTCCTGCTGTAAGTTATGGATAATTAATTGATATACAAGTAGAGCATTTTGTCTGTCTTGGAAGATTAGATATATTACCTCTAATAACTTTTGGCTTTCTATAACATCGCATTCTTCGCATCTTCAAAAGGACTAAAATTCATCATTTAATCTTAAAAAACCCTATATACATCAAGAAATTTTTGTCAGCATCCATTTTTTTTTGTTGATCCAACTGCTCGGAAAAGCCATCACCATTACCCAAAGTAATAGAGATTTCGGTAACCAAGCCCTATTAGCCTGAATAAATGTGTACCCTCTTTTGATCCCCATTTGTTCATTCACTTTAATAGTCACTGAGTGTGGAGGCTCTGTTGCACCTTAAGACCCATCAGTAAAATCACAAGACCATCTCAACTTGTTTCTAAATGTCTTGATCTGTTGACTTCATTGAACGCCAGCGACAAACAAAACAGACAATTGGAAGAAGAAAAACGTAAATAAAATCATGATCAAAATCATTGCATGTAAAATCAGATTATAGCTATGCAAATTAAAGAGATTTAATATCGAAAAATTTTGAAAAAGCCAGTCCAGTCCCTGCGGCAATCGATCCATCGCTATTCCTTTCCCCCAAAGTGTTGATATGAGCCCAAAGACCCAGTTAGAAGGAAGAGCTCCGAGACTCCCCAATCGAGCATCGGGTTCAAAATATAGTAGAGAGAAGTGAATGGAGATTAGCTTCCACAGGCTGGGATTCTTTTGCTTTCCCTTTTCTTTTTTTTCTTTTTCTTTTTTCACGATTGTTTGTCTAGCTGTTGGTCTCAATCTTGGTTTTTTCAACAATAAAACCGCATATCCAGAAGCTTCTGAAATTGCTTTCTCCCAAAATTGTCCATGTAATTTTTATTAAGACATTACCAATCTATACAATTAAATTAAGGCTGAGGATTGCTTTTATTGTATGTAATAGATGTTGAGAATAAATTATTACAAAATGGAAACTTGCAAATGATGGCAATGATGATCAAATTTTATGGACCCAAAAAGAAAAAGTTTTCATTTTCATGGAGAATGAATAAAGTGACCAATAATTAATTTTAGATTTGCATTTCTTACAAGTTCAACCAGGCTGTCGGCAATGCTTTTCATCTAAAATATTATTGCTACGTAGAAGAAGAAAAAAAAATCATTATAGTGGTATTCCTATTATAACCTCACAAATTAAACAAATATAGAAAGAAATTTTCACTAATATTTTCATTTTTTAGTTTTTCTCCATTTTTTCCTTTTTTTTTACTAGAAGTATTTATGGGTCAAGTAAGGATTGAACTGAATTTATATTTTGTATTAATAATTTATATATTTATCTAATTTCAATTCAGCCTGACATTTTAAGTCATAAAATTTTTTTAAATCCAATTCAAGTTAAAAAAAAAATTCTCAAATTCAGCTTAATTTATATAATAAAATGTTAAAAATATCCTTTTTAAATAAAATATTAAAATTAAAATTTACGTATGTATGCTTATATAATTATAATATTTTAATTACATATAAATAATTTATTCAAGCAAAGTCGAGTTAGACCTGAGTTTTAATTTTTTTTTGTTTAGAACTCGACTTAAAATTTAATCAAACCTAAAAATTATATTCCAACTCATTTAATGAATTTTAATGATTTTTAAAATCTTTTCAAAATTTGAACGAATTTTCGATTTGAATGAATAGTCTTGTCCTTGTACAGGTCTACTTTAAACTTAATTATTTATAGACTTTCACATGTAATTCTTTGTTTTGAATCATTGATGGGGTTAGAAAGTTAATAGTAAAATCTTTGTAATAATTTACTTTAGTATTGGTCATTAAATTAATTCGTTAATAATAAAAAGTGCTGAGTCTAGTGCCTCTTTGAGATTGACTAAGTACAAATTGTTGCCCGTATGAACAGCAAATTATATTACTTTTTCAGAGGCTCAACAACAAGTTGGTCATATCTTGGCCCAACTTTGTTATGTAACATTCTCACTCTAAAAGGTTTCTTCTAATATGGCATGGCAACATTTCATAACCAATTAAATTCTAACCAAGAATTGGTCCGCTATTGACTAATTTTATGAGGAAAATTAATTATATTAAGTTTCAAATTCACGCTTCGTTGTGAAAGTAAAATAAATATTTTAGTTAGTCTAAATATTGAATAATGTAAAATATAAAAAGAGGTGTGAAAAGAAATTACAAACACCAAAAAAAAAAAAAACTTAATTGTTTAATTAGCTATTATAATATGATCACCAAGGCATTAAGGCTTTCGTACAGGGATGCTACCTCAACTCGTCAAAGTGTTTTCACTATGGCTTAAATACTACCAACAATGATCTTGTCATATATGAAGATGATCATTTCATAAGCAATTCCAAGGAAAAAGCAATCAAAAAACCAACTTGATTATGTTGCTTCACACCAAAATTCCTTTTTCCCACTTATTCCAAAATAAATGCATAATTCATTTTTTATAATCGTAACAAAGCATAGAAAACCTTCTATCATAGATAAAAGATATTAGTTATTATTGAGAAGCTCATGAGTTTGGACCATCAAATATAGCACTTAGGTCATTAAATCCCTTTGAACTTGCTTTTTATTTTTCTAAATTTAATATTTATAGATCAAGTCATTGTAGGAGTTGAATTAAAGTAGTTAAGTCAGTCATATTGCATCTATTTTAGAATCAGATTAATAACAAAGGATAAGACAGAGTCATCTTCCCACTATTAATATGGAAAAACAAATTAAAATTCCCATGACAATAAAACAACGCGGTTATCAATAATAGTAGCTGTTATTTTTGGGAACAACACAAAGACCAAGACCTTTGTCATGAATTTTAATGGCATATCATGTGATGCAACAGATTTACCAACATCTATTTCATGAGATATTATAGTAGGGCACCCTTGCACCCGATATTTGTTTTTCTAAACTCTCTAAAGCATTGTCTCCAAATCTTTGGTTTAATGGCTAAAGATGTATGAGGGGACATCAAGGGCCTGGTTTTAAATCAGGCTTTCCCATTCCCCCTTACTTGTACTAGGGCTTTGCCCTCTTGATGTAACAAAAAAAAAAAAAAAACTCTCTAAAACATATCTAGTTAACAGATGAGAAGCCATGTTGCTCTCTTCAACGTATGTGAGACATGATAGATTTGAAAATGAAACATCATTGCCCGTCTACTTTGTGAAAGACTCGCAGGTGATAAATCCACTTGACCTAACCTTAAAGTTTTATGGTACTTAAAGGATCCCCTTTCCAGTATGATTTTCATAAAGCCTATATCCTTTGCCAGTTCCATCACTTATCTCTATATTTTAGCATTATAGATGATTAGTCCAAATAAAATTTCATCTAAGCCAATATAATAAGGTAGTAATAGGTAGTTTTACTCCTATTAATGGGATCAACTAATTTTTAAACTTTAGGATCCTACATCTTCCATGACAACATTTGTACTTATATACGAAAATATGCACTTTTTTTGTAAAGAATGCTTAATTATGATGTATAATTGTTAAATACAAAACATTTTAATTGAGTTAAATTAAAAGAAAAAAAGCCATACAATCCAATTTAAAGTTAGAAACCACTAAGCAGATGTCAAATTCAGCTTAAAGTTAAAGCAAACAAACAAAATTCTTCACTGCCTTGCTTCTAAATAAATAAAGAAAAAGTAACAAAATTATCAAAACTATATTCCTAAATTCAACTAAATGAGCCGTCATATAAAAATAGTCAAGGATGAATCTTACTTGAAATTACTTGTTTGTAACCTAACATTGTAAAAAGACTGAACTCCTTTGTTAGAAGATAAATTCTTTTCTTCCAAGGTCTCTATACAGACTTTCAGTTTTGAGGAAGACAAAAGACGTCAAGGTTTTGTAAAACCATAATAAACTTCCACAACATAGGGTTTGCTACATCAATTTCTCTAATAAAAATCCTCTCATAAGTTATTTTCTTTTGTGATACGCTAAGTGCAAGTACAATTTATTAATTTGAAAATAAACCAATCTTGTCAATTATTTTCAACTTGAAACTGAAAAAAGTTAGATTTTTCACCCATACCTAAAAATGAGTATCTGATAAGCTCCGAGAGATTTCCAAGATATAGAGTCATCTATTTCTTTATTTATTTAGAAGCAAGTACCATCTTAAAACTGAATGCAAAATGGTATAACGTAGTGTGCAAATTTGACTTTTATAAGAAATCATGATGTTTGAATTGCATTACTTTTCAATCATATGTCTATATTTTTAATTGAATATGATATTTGATTGTTACTATTTTCTTTATTTGTAGGAAAAATTATTTATATTTCTCAATCACCTAGGACAACAACATCCTAGAAACCTAAAAAGAAAACCAGTTCACTCGGTTAAGCAAGATACCAAGAGAAAATGTTTGCTCAACTAAAACACAGTCAAGAAAGCTTGAAAAGTATATCACAATAAACTAAGTACATAAAAAATTAATACCTTTTAAAGTGATCTAACCAAGAAGAAATGAAGAAGAAAATAACCCACCAAAGCTATGGCTTAACCGAAAACGTTTAAACTTTAATATAGGTATGGAAATAGAAAACAAAAGAAATTCCATAGGTAAAACTGGATTATTTAAACAGATATTTGAAATGTAAATATGAACTTTGATTTGCTTTATCCAACTATAAATATGTGAAAACTAAATTTCGCTTAAATCAGTCCACCTCAATGAAGAGCCTCTGGGTATTGACATTCTTCATAGGCAACCAGCAAGCAGCCAATCCGAAACAAAGGAAGATTTGTCCCCTGTCTTCCCTTTCTTACCGTTCTCTTGACTTTCTAAGACAAAAACAAAAATAGCAAGTATATTAAAAAGATTTCAAAATCACAAAATAAATTTCAAACAAAAAATGCAAAATCAATTCCTTGTTACCGATGATGAAAGCGACACAGGACACCAATATGATCTTGGCAAAGACTAAATTGTCTCTCCTTCAGCCTTGCTATAATCATGTCTTTTCGTTTCCTACCCATTTTTCTTTCCTTAGTTCTCCTCTCCTTCAATCTACCCATATATTCTTTGGGATCAGCACTCCATTCTAAAGAGTTACTTTATGCCTGAAGATGCTATCTAGTGAAAGATATTGAGCCATTCATTTGCAGTGATGGGTACATTTGAGAATACTGTCTCATTCCAATATTATTAACATAAAATAACTTTTTTCTAGTTGATGGAACTGATGCATAGGCATTCTTAATGTAAGAGGGTGCAAGAATATTAGTATTTGTTGCCTTTAGTTAAGATAGCAATACTGTCCTAGCAGTGTTTCTTGTGCTCACCAAAGGCAGAGGCCTTAATAGCAACTGCCTTCGGCACACCCTTAAGTTTGTTCCTAATCACTGGAGCAACAGCTTCCTACTCAGTATCCTCTACAACTATTACGATTGGGTACTTCTCTTTAACAGCACTGTAATATTTTAAACATCTCTATAGAAATGTAGATATGAGGAAAATAAGATGTCATAGATGAATGAAACTGATACAACCATTCAGACAAACTTACCTCTATTTGTACATGATCATCAAATGCATCAATGTATATATTTGCAAGAGCAGGAGATAAACCTTTCTTAAATAATTTTTTCTTCTAAACTTGAATTGAATCTGAGGAAGACAATTATTAGTAAGAATAATAATATAGGACACAAACTTTCACATATCCTTTCAATATAAGAATAGTTTTTTACTTTTTTACATAGATTACTTGATGAGGTACTTAGGGTTTAGAACTATTCTTAAGGTAGATTAAGGAAATAGAAGTAAGCTAAATGACTTGTAAGAAAGCTATGTTAAGTAAGAAGAACCTAAAGAAGGCACCCATGGTTTCTAAGCAACCATACCTGATTGATTAAGAAGACACTCATAACCTTAAAAAGAGTTTAAAACTTCTGAAAACCCTCTTACTCTGAAAGTAAAATAACTTCATGAATCTGTATTAACTCAACTTAAGAGAGCAAGAAAGATAAACTAACAATTCAACATCATTAAACCACTCACAGCATATTTATACAAAACTAAGACTTGACTTATTCCAATACACAGCCATTCAAGGTCTCGTATACGAATTCCAAATTCTATCTTAGGTATTGGAACCACTTTCCTACACCTTGTACACATTTCCCTCATGCAGTGGCTATATTTAGTGGAAAACAAACTATTCAAAGAGAAAGAACTATAATGATAAACATGCGGCTAGCTTAGACAATAATGCTTAATAATTAGATGGACCTGAAGATCATGGAAAAAACACTCAAAAAACTTCCCCCCAGAGAAAAGAAAGAAAATTCAAAAGAATTCTAGTAATTTATGCATAAAAATTTCATTGTATAACAGAATTCTTTGGCTTGAAGTCAAATATAAAGTCAAAAAACATATGGAACTAGATCACAAGCATCACCAAATTCCCCCCAGCCAATCATGAAGGGTTGAACTTTCAAAATAATTATAACAGATTTCAAAACAACATATTGCATAATGTAATCACAATGCCATATGGTTGCTAAGAACAATACAACTAAAAAGAAAAACTTGGAATCTATTAAGTTACAAATTCAAATGGCTATTGTAAAGTCCTTTTTATCATTTTATCCCTCCAAAATTTTCTTCAAGAACTAAAATATATCATAATTCAGTTTTGCCTCTTAAAGCCTTGAATTCTCGGTTGTTAAAAACCGGGCTTTCACTTCAAACAACAAAACCAAACACCCTTAAACCATATCCAAATTGAATGATAAATACAATTTAAATAGCAAACCAACTAAAGCAATGAAAAAACAAAAAACCAAGTTCACAGAATAACTTGAATTTTGCCTAAAAGAAAGAAATTGACAATTCAATAAAATATTTGAGATTGCTAGAAACCTCAACCTATAGTTACACATCTGATATTCCAATTTTCCTTATTTCAATAATTATTATTTCGATTAAAACCCCAAAAAGTCTTTATCAGATGTTTATAATCATGTCTGCAAATATGAGTTTTTTCTAAAAAAATTGCACGTAATATAAAACGATTATACTAAACATGCAAAGAAAATAAAAAAAGGGAAAGGAAAATTACCCATTTACAGAGAATTCAATCTCAAATAGGTCATTGTAGAAATCCCAATTCAATTTTGATTTTACCCTACTTTTTTTTACCTAAAAGATAAAAAACCCCAAAGCTTGAATTTTGATAATTCTTAATAAGTAAAATAATAATAATCTATTTATTTAATAGAAAAAAGAGGAAAAAAGAATTGGGATTTGCAGAGAACATACAAACCCGATGATCCTACGACCCTGCATCCCTTAGCCTTTAATTGTCCCAGTTAAATCGGATCAGATCGGACCCAACCACCGAACAACTGAACTTGCATTGATTGAACCATTGACCAGTCTGGTTCAATTTTTTGAATTTTTTTATATATTATTTTTGTTATTTTAAATTTTATTATTAATATTTATGCATATTAAAATGTTTATATTTGTTAGAATAAATTTTTTGTGAAATAAATAAATAAATAATGAAATACATAATTAAAATTTTTTTGATAATTTTGTTAATTTTAAAAAATAAAACTTATAAAATAATAATTAACAATAATCAAAATGTAAAAAAAAAATTTTATCGATGATGAGATTTAAAGATACTCTGAGTAATGATACCTATGAATTCTCTAGGTGAAAAGATTTTTTTAAATACTACCAATGCATTGGAGTGTTTATTAAAAGTTTTCAATACAAGAAAAATTTTCCATTTTTGTCATAAAAAAATAAAAACTAACTAATAAATTAAAAATAAAGTAATAAAAAATGAGAAAAAAGAAAATTTTAACCAATGACGAGATTCTAAAAGTATTTTGAGTAGAGATGCTTTAAGAAATCTCTGGCTGAGAAGATTTTTAAAATATTACTAGTGTATTGAGATATTTATAGAAAATCTTCAATATAATAAAAATTCCTCTTTTTTTCAAACTTTTAAATAAAAAATAATAAAGTTAATAAAATTTCTAAAGAATTAATGAAAAATGTGCATCAACATGTTATCATTCACATTACATGCATGACATAGTTTTTACGAAAAGTAAATTCAAGTTTTCGAAGATAAGATTCTAAGGTATTCTAAAAACGATGCCTAAGAAATTTCTATATGAGAAAAAGTTCTTCTAATGTTACCAATATATTAGAACATTTTAAGAATTATTTCAATAAAAGAGTTCTAATTTATTTTTCTCGAATAAAATTTGAACAATAATAAAATAAAAATAAAGAAAAAAGCCAAAACTGTAATAAACAAAAGAAATTAAGGAAATTATTTTTCAAACATTGAAAATAAGACTATTTTTATCAAAATCAATGGATAACAAGTAATTAATTGGTACCATTTTAAACAGGCGCTGTGGGGGAGCTAATCATTCCCATGCGTAATCGACTTCTGAACCTAGATTGTTTCGTATACCATAAAATTATCTTTTTAATTAATTTTAAGATTTTATTAAAAGGACATCTAGCCAAAAAAGATTGGTGGTAACTCTATTTTTTTCTTTTCATTTCCAAATTTGTCGGGCAGATACAAAACTGTTACGATAGCTTGGCAACTCCACTGGGGATGCCATTTTTTCTAGAGTCAAGCCAAAATTAACTATGTGTTATTTTCAATTTTGCTTTAAATAGTCTTAATCAATATTTATTTTTAAGTTCCTAGATTGTGATTCCTAAGAAAAAAAAATCAAAAACAAAAAGAAAAGTTTCACACGCATTTTTTTTATTATGCCTTTTATGTTTTATTTTTCTGTATATATTACTTTCAATAAATTATGATACATTTGCACACACAATGACACAATGCACCTTATGCATGAGCTCTACATCCAGGCACTATCCTTTATAAGAGGAAATAGAGTACCTATACTCTCATACGGTGATAATCTCTATAATAGCAAGGGAAATACTTTCACTCAAATAAAACCATTTTCATTCGTAGCCTATAATGGGTGAGGATCAGGGTACCTTACTAGTCCTGCATAAATGATAGTGAGGGACAATTTGGAAACTTTTAGATGCGTGTCAACCTTAGCCAAGCATATAATAAGCCATAAGAAGCCAGCCTTAAGTAAAGCTTCACCAACCATTTTGTAGAAAGTACCTAAGTCCAAAATGTGTTAAAATACAAAATAAAGCAAAACAAAACAACAAAACAAAAAAATCTTAAAAAAAAAATTTTAATCTCAAACCACATCCTCACACTAACTCAATTTTGTTTTCCTTTTGCTTTTCATATTAATCATATCATACAGTCTTGCATCAAAGTATTTGCTCTAGGACATCTTTCTCCCAAGAAGTCTTCATGGATCTTATAGAATCATAGATTTGCTCATCCTCTATCAATGTCCTATATAAACCATATGATGACATGTATATTTTGTCAAAGAAAGCCTAGCAAAAAAATGAAAATTACTTGCCTACCGGTTAGGTGTCAGAGTTACCCATAAATGTGCATTTGGGTCTCACACAGAATGATTTAAGAGACTTAGCTGCCATCTGGGGTCAATTAAGTGAAGAAAAAAAAGAAAGCTTTTACAAGAAATATAGGCAAATTGCATCTCTCATTCTAATAGTGATTGATAAATAGTTGGATAGGATAGTTATATTGTTTTGGGATCTATCCTATAGATGCTTCACTTTTAATCAGAAGGATTTAGTGTCAACTATTAAGGAGTATTCATTTTGGTTGGGATAGAACTACAGTGTTTGGATAAAATATTTACCTAAAAATCGAAATCAGGTTATCGTAAAAAGTTTGCCAAGCTTATGGGGGTAAAAGTAAAAACCATAGATTCCTTCGCAAAGCCTAAAGGTGAACATTTTAGTGTCCGTTAGGACTTTCTCTGAAATTTTATTCAAGGGCATTTTAATGATGATCAAGTCATGGCTATGTTTGCTTTAGCATTGTATGGCATGGTGATCTTCTCAAAGACTTTGGGTTATATCAAGATAACTATAGTGGACCTTTCTGAGTAAATTGAAACCTAAGCAATTAATCTTACACCAGCAGTCTTAGTTGAAACTATCAGGTCATTAGATTTCTGTTGATAGAAGGGAAAAAATATTTCATAGAGTGTACACTGCTATTATACGTGTAGGTCAAAAGTCATTTCAAGTGCAAAAAAAGTGCATTCTCAAAGCCATATCTTCGAAACAAGGCACCAGTCGAAGAATTCTACAAAAGCCAATGGCCAACATTGAAGACTAAGGAAGAATGGGTTCTTTTCTTGTAAAGGCTTAACAAGAATGAAATAGAATGGATGGCACCATGGATGCCTCATGTGCCGATGTTGTATCATGGAGGAAATAAGCCATAAATACCATTGTTAAGGCTATGGGGTACTGTGAGTTATGCTCCATTGATGGTGTTTAGGCAATTTGGTGCAAAGCAGTTTGTTCTTGCCACTCATAGCCTGGTTTAAGTAAAATTCACCTACGAGGAGTCCAATCCACCAAGAACCTTGAAGTAGTTAATTCAAGCATGAAAAAAGACACGAAAGATGAAATTAGGGCCTCTTCTTAATAAAGTCATTCTTGATTATCAAATTTGAAAAATGAAGCAGCTTAGAGACATATACTCATTCCTAATGTATCTTAGATCAATCAACTAACCTTACAATATAAGTGCAATTATTAGAAGTCGAATGTGTTAGAAAGGAATTAAAAGTTGAAAAAGAAATAAAAAGAAAAAATTTTAGACTTCGCGAAAAGATGGGATAATTGAAATATGAAGCAGAAGTATAAAAAAGCATATTAGATAAGGTTATAAAAGAATAAGATGTGGCCAATAATGATTTGAAAGATTTACACTAAGAAAATAAGAGATTACGAGTCCAATTTAAGACTAAAAAAGTCACCAAGTCTTACTTTAGTTGGCAACGTGAAATGGATGAACTCTAAGAGAAAATGAACCAATGAAAAGGGAAAGCTCAAGAAAAGCAAGAAAAGGTCACTAGAATTTCTCAAGAATTTCAGAATTGGAAAAGATTATACTCTACAGCCTTAGCAAGATTGGTTGAATGCCAAAAAAAAAAAAAAAGGTTGAAGACTATGCTTGCAAAAAGGAGAAGAAAGCATCTTAAAGTACTAAATGAAAGAGAATCACTTTACTAGGTGATCTAAGGGTTAAAGCTATAACTGTAAAACTATAAAAACCATGTTTTAGTAATAATAGATGAGTGTCAGAGAAGAGAAAAAGATTAGATCTTCACATATGATTCAAAAAGAGATACCCACATGAGATGAAAAACAAAAAAATTAGGGAGACAACAGTACATAGAACACATGACCAATCAAGTTTACAAGGTAGTAAATAAAGTATGAGAAATAGTTGAAAAGGTAGAGGCATTAAGAAAAGAAGTCAATCTCGTAGGAGAATATAGACAGCACCTAGTGAACTTCCTAAATGAGTCCAAGGATCATTATGAGCAAGTCAAACACTTTTATGGATACAATTCTAGGATGATAAATTTCATGTAACAAAAGTTGTATGGAATCAATGAAAATTTCTAATGCTAAAATTTGTCCAAGAGCAAATATCTCCCAATTGCATTCATGCATCATATGCATCATTTTCTTTCAAAAAAAAGATCGTAAAAAAATAAAAAATAAAATTTTTAACATATGACATTCTGATTTTTAAAAATTTATGGTAATAAAAGTTTAAAAATAGCTCGCCCACCAAACACTTTTATGGATACAATTCTAGGATGATAAATTTCATGTAACAAAAGTTGTATGGAATCAATGAAAATTTCTAATGCTATAATTTGTCCAAGAGCAAATATCTCCCAATTGTATTCATGCATCGTGCACATCATTTTCTTTCAAAAAAAAGATCATAAAAAAATCAAAAATAAAATTTTTAACATATGACATTCTGATTTTTAAAAATTTGTGGTAATAAAAGTTTGAAAATAGCTTGCCCACCAAAAATTTTGACTTAACTTACTCGCCATTCATGCAACACCAGAGCTCAAACAAAAATCACGGGATAAGAACAGGCTAGTCGATTTGAGAGGATGGAAAAGGCTCAAGAAGAACTAAAAAGGGATATTGATAAGATAATAGACATGCTTAAAAATCTTGATAAAGGAAAAAGGGTGGAAGAAAATCCCAGCTTTTAAGAATAACCACCAAACATGATGAATCCTATATATCCTCAAAAGCTTGAGCTACGATTGACCCAACCTTTTTAAGGAACCAGAGTGTAAATTTTTACTCGCGAAGGATTTTCTAACCCTTATCCAAGAATTATGTCCACACATGCTCTAGGACAGTTTCAAAATTTCACTAATCTTGTTATGATGGAAAAATCACATGAGCCAATCTTGGTTCCTGACTTGGATGATCCCAAAGAGAAAGAAAATCTAGGGATAAAGATGCTAAAAAAAAGTGAAAGATACCAATGCCCAACAGAAGATGAAATTATTAGAAGAAAGATTTAAAGTCATAGAGGGAATGAGTTTTTATGGCTCCACAGATGCAACTGAGCTTTGTTTGGTCTTAAATGTGATCATTCCACCTAAATTCAAGGTCTTTGAATTTGAAAAATATGAGATACGAAATGCCTAATGACTCATGTCACCATGTATTGTTGTAAGATAGCGACACATGCTCATGACGAAAAGTTGTTGATACACATATTTGAGGATAACCTTATGAGATCTATAGCCAAATGATATATTTAATTAGACAGGACTTGTATTCATTCTTGGCAAGAGCTCACAAGGGCATTCCTTACACAATATTAGCATGTCATGGATCTAGCTCCAAATTGTCTATCTTTACAAAGCATGAAAAAAAAAAACAACAAAAAGCTAATAAGTATGCATAAAGATGGAGACATATGGTCGCACAAGTGCAACCTCCCTTTATTGAAAAAAAATATCTATCTTGTTTTGAACACCCTAAAAGCACCTTACTATGAGAGATTGATAGGTAATGCAACCAAAAACTTTGCAAATATGGTGATATCAAGTTAGATTATTGAAAATATCATAAAGAATAAGCTCGATGCTAGAGAAATAAATGGTGTAAAAAGAGGTGCTACTTTTAAGAAGAAAAAAAATAAAGCCCAAGTAATAAACGGTGTAAGGCAACAATTTAGAGGTTTCACGCTATACCTCGTGTCAATCTATATAACTCATTACCCTCTCATAAATAATGTGACATCCATCCCTCATTTGTATCAACCATACCAGCCACTATCACAACTAGCTTATCCACCCCAGTTTCAGCCATTCTTTCGAACACTCACCTATTCATACAATCGTCCTACTGCACCTACCAGACTAGAATAGAGGCTCGATCTAAGTAGTGGTCTGAGAGCTCCAAGAAATACCTAAGAAAAAACCATTTTTGATCTTATCCCTATCACATGCATGAATTTATACCCTTAATTTGTTGATAAACATTTGTTAGCCCCTGTTATTGTTGAACCTTTGAAATCTCCATTTCCTAAATGGTATGATCCCAATGTGCATTATGATTATCATTATTAAAACTCGAGTCATTCTACTAAAAATTGTACTACTTTAAAGCATAAAGTGCAAGGGTTAATTAATGAAGGGGTGTTAAATTTTAAAACCAGCCAATGAAGAACTCCAAATATTAATAGGAACCCTTTATCAAACCATACTAGACCATCAATAAATGCTTTAATTAATGGACAAGCAAGCTATGTGAAGAGAAAGATAAAAGAAGTTAAGACTCTTATGGCTAAGGTGTTTAAAGCCTTGGTCAAAGCTGATATGATGAAATCAATAGAGTCTCACAAATGCTCTGAAGTGATTAAGTCAACCAAAAGCTATAATTATCATAAATGTGCTTTAGGACATTCTATTGAGAGTTGTGACCAATTTTGCCAAAAGGTGTAGAAGTTAATGGATATGGGTCAGATAGAGTTTTACGAAGAAAGAAAAAAATTGATAAAAGCTGAAATGTCTACCATTGATTCAAAGAATAAATTTATGCATAAACCTATAACTATTTACTATGATGAAAAGCTAACTTCGAGGCTAAAAAAGCCTATCTCTAGACCTGTAGTAACAACTAAAGTTCTTATCTTTTTTTCATACCAAAATGATAAAGCAACACCATAAAAATACAATTGTAATGTTATAGTTAATCTAGATGCTACAAACATAATGAGCATAGGAGGCATGACCTGAAGTGAGAGGTGTTATATTTCAAAAGCTTTAAAGAAAGCTAGGAAAGAGAAAGTAAAGGTGAAAGAAAAAGAAAAAAGTCAAAATAATCTTGCTATAGTCCTAGATAAAGAATGTTAGAAGCTAATCTTTGAAAGTGAAGCTTGTGAATTTTTAAAGCTAATAAAATATAATGAGAAAAGTATGGTAGAATAGTTAAACAAGATGCTAGCTAGAATTTTACTATTGTCATTATTGTTTAGCTTAGAGTCACACCGTAATGCTTTACTAAAGGTGCTTAATCAAGCATATATATCTCACAATGTCTTTGTTTAATATGTGGAATAGCTTGTTGGCAATATAATAATATCAAATGACATCTCTTTCAGTGATGGAAAAATTCTTCCTGAGGGACAATGAAGTACTAAGGCTCTCTATATTACTATAAAATGCAAGTTTCATATAATGGCTAAAGTTTTGATTAATAATGGTTCATCAATCAATGTTATACTTATGACTACTTTGGCAAAACTACCTGTTGATGGATCTTATAGGATGCCTAGTCATATAGTAGTTTGAACCTTTGATAAAACTCAAAATAGGTGTTAAGAGATATAGAAATGCCATTGTAAATTGGCCCTTACACTTTTAATGTGAAATTTCAAGTTATGGATATTTCTCTTTTATATAGTTGCTTATTAGGTAGGCCATGGATGTATATGGCAGGTGCCATTCCATCCTTATTATATTAGAAAGTCAAATTTATTATTGATGAGAAATTTACATGTGTGGTAGGAGAAGAAGATTTATTGGTAATCCGACTAGTAAATACTTCTTATGTAGAAATAACAATGAAGCCCTGGAATGCTCTTATAGATCTTTTAAGATTGCCAACACAACATATGTGGTTGAATGATCTAAATTATATTCACTGCACTTGTTTATGACTACTAAAATGGTCATTAAACAGCTTACTAGAATGGGATGACAACATGGAATCAGACTAGAGACGAACCTACAAGGATTCATAGAGCCACTAGCATTATATGATAAAAAAGAACAAGAAGGGATATAAGCCAACAAGAAGGGACATAATGAAAATGGTGAACGAACATAAAAAAAAAAGAGAATGGCTAATCTTGGGGGATATGAGCTGTAATTAGAGCCAATGGTCATTCCATACCTTTATGGTTCATTCCATTCATAAGGACATATTTATCCTGATTCACTTGAAGCCCTAAGTACAGAATTAATGAAAGATTTTTCTAAGCTGACCATTCATATGGTAAAAAAAAAGAAAATAGCAAAGATAAAGACCTATTCGTGTACCCATGTCCTTCAAATTTTAAGTTGAATAATTGAAAAGTCATAGAGCTACCTATTATCTTATCAACTTTTAAAAAGTAATATGTTATGTAACTTTAGTCGCTTATTCCATGAGCATCATGAGATCTTTTATTTTATGTTTCAAGTTTGTCATTTTAATAAAAGACTTAGAAAATGCATCTATATTTTTTTTAGTACTTTCATTTTCATTTTTTTTTCATTTTCCCTTTACCATTTTCTTGCTATTCCACTTTTGTGTGCCAATATTATCTTCATCTCACCCACTTGTAAGGTTTCAAATAATGAACATGAAGATAATCATGACAATAATCTTGGATTCGATTTCAAAAACTCAATTCATGTTGATGAACTTGATAATGAAGAAGATTTAGATAATTACACATTGCCTCATAATTTATTGAAATTAATAAAATATAAAGATAAGCCAATTGAGCCCCACCAAGAAATTATCAAATTAGTAAATTTAAGGGATGATGAAAATAGAAAAGAGGTTAAAGTTGGTAATCCTTTTTACTAGCTAATAGGCAGAAGCTAAAAGAACTACTTCAAGAATATATTGGCATGTTCGTATAGTTTTACTAGGATATGCCAAGACTCAATACTAATATTATAGAGCACAAGTTACCTTTGAAACTATAATACAAGCCAGTATAGCAAAAGCTAAGGCGTATAAAGTCATAGATGCTATTAAAAATTAAAGAGGAAGTGAAAAAATAATTTGATGCTGAAATTTTAAAGGTGAAAAAATATCTTGAATGGGTAGCCAACATAGTGCTAATTCCCAATAAAGATGAAAAGGTGAGAATGTGTGTCAATCATCAAGACTTGAATAGGTCTATCCCATATCGATACCCTAGTAGATAATACTACCAAACATTCCACATTTTCTTTTATAGATGGCTTTTTAGGCTACAATCAGATTAAGATAGCTAGAAAAGATATGGAGAAAATAATGTTTGTGACCGTATGTAGGACATTCTATTACAAAGTTATGCTTTTTGGGTTAAAAAATATTGGTGCTACTTATCAAAGAGCGATGGTGATTCTTTTTCATGACATGATGTATAAAGAGATAAAAGCGTATGTGGATGATATGATTGTAAAATCTTGTGAAAGGAGGATCATGTAGTCAATCTCAAAAAGTTGTTTGATAGGTTGAGAAGATTTCAGCTAAAGTTGAACATTGCTAAATGTACATTTGATGCTAAATCAAAAAAGTTGTTGGGCTTTATGGTTAATGAAAAAGGAATTAAAGTTGATCCAAATAAGATACATGCCATCCAGAACTTATATCTTCCTTATACCCTAAAAGAAGTGTGAGGTTTCTTAGGGAGATTAAACTATATTGCTCATTTCACTTCAACTCACCTATAAGTGCGATCCTATTTTCAAGATTTTAGAAAACATGATCCGAGAAAATGGAATGATGAATGCCAAAAAGCTTTTGATAAGATAAAAGAATATCTATCAAATCCACTTGTGTTGGTGCTATTCATTCTGGGGAAGCCTTTGATTTTATACTTAACAATGCACAAAAATTCAATGAGATGTGTGTTACGGCAAATAAATGAAACTAGCAAAAAGTAATGAGTAATTTACTATTTAAGTAAGAAGTTCACTGATTATAAGTTCAAGTATTCACCATTAGAGAAGATATGTTATGCATTAGCCTAGACAACTCGAAGGCTCAGACAATACATACTTTATCATATTATTTGGCTCATAGCAAAGTTGGATCATATTAAGAATATCTTCAGAAAGCTTTCATTGATAGAAAGAATAATACAATGGCAAGTTCTGCTTTTAGAATATGATATTATTTATGTGACTCAAATGGCTATTAAAGGTAGTGCAATAGCTGAGTTCCTTGCTAATCGTGTAGCTAAAAATTATGAACCAATGAAGCTAGATTTTCCTGATGAAGATGTGATAGCCATTGGGGAAAATGACCATGTTGAAAAGTCTTGGAAGATGTATTTTGATAGAGCTGCTAATGCTTTGGGTCAGGGTATTGGGGTAATTTTGATGTCTCCCAATGAACACTATTATCCTATCATGGACAAATTGAATTTCAACTATACAAATAATATGGCTGAATACGAGGCTTATATTATGAGTCTACAAGCAACAATTGAAAAGAAGATCAAAGAGTTGGATGTGTTTGGAGATTCAGCCGTGGTCATTTATCAGTTATGAGGTGAATGGAAAATGAGAGATTCCAAGTTAATCCAGTACCATAAATACATCTTCTAGTTGGTCAAACAATTTGAAAAGATTCAATTTGAAAAGATTCAGTTTGAGCACTTACCTAAAGAAAAGAACCAAATTGTCGATGCATTAGCTACTTCAGTTGTAATGATCAAAATATATACAAATATTGAGATCTAACCCATTAAGTTGGATGTGAAAGATCTACCGACGCATTGCTCAGGTGTCAAAAAAAAGTTAATGGGAAACTATGGCATCATAACATTATGCAATACATAAAAGTTAGCAATACCCAGAACATGCAACAGAAAATGGTAAATGGACTATAAGAAGGTTAGCTATGAGTTTTTTTTTTTTATAAAGATGCCTTTTATAAAAGGGGTTGAGTTCAAATGCTTTTAAGATGTATGATTGCGGTCAAAGCAAAAAAGATTATTAAAGAAGTTTATGATGAGATTTAGAAGGCACATGTAAATAGTCATATGATGGCTAGACAAATCATGAGAGCTAGCTATTATTAGTTAACAATGAAGGGTGATTGTATTAATTATGCTAGAAGATGCCATAAGTGTTAGATCTAGGTTGACAAGATCCACGCTCTTCTATTAGCATTGCACATTTTGGCCTCTCTATGGTCATTCTCTATATGGGGCATGGATATCATTGGTCTCATCACTCCAAAAGCTTCGAATGGGCATAGATTCCTTTGAATGGGTAGAAGCTACCTCATATGCCATTCTTTTTGTGATGATTGATTATTTCACGAAGTGGGTAAAAGCTACCTCGTATGCTAGCATGACCTGATCCATGGTATGCAAGTTCATAAAAAAAGAGATAATATGCAAATATGGGCTTTCAGAGATGATTATTTCTAATAATACCAAAAACTTGAATAAAAAAATAATGAATGAAGTGTGCACTCAATTCAAGATTCGTCATCATAATTCAGTACCATATCGTCTGAAAATGAAAAGGATAGTAGAGGTTACAAACAAGAATATTAAAAAATCCTGGAGAAAATGATTGATACTTATAAAGATTGGCATGAAAAGTTATATGTTGCCTTGCATGCTTATAGAACATCAGTTCGAACATCTACTTGGGCCACTCTATTCTCTTTGGTATATGGAATAAAAGTTGTACTGCCAAGCAAAGTAAAAATTTCATCGTTGAGAGTCCTAATGGAAGTATAGCTAGATGAAGTAAAATGGGTTCAAATTCAATATGAGCAATTGAACCTTATTGAAAAGAAAAGACTTACAATGCTTTATCATGGTCAATTGTATCAAAAGAGGATGATAAGAGCACATGATAAGAAGATCCACCATCATTGCTTTAAGAAAAGAGACTTAGTGCTGAAAAAGATCCTTCCAAATCAACATTACAATCGAGAAAAATGGACATCAAATTGGTAGGGACCATATGTGGTGAAAAAAGCCTTTTTTGATAGGGCATTGATTTTAACAAAAATGGATAGAGGTGATTTACCTACTCTAATAAATTCAAATGTTGTAATGAAATATTTTGCTTAAAAAAAGAATAAAAAAAGAAAAAAAGAGAAAAAAAATGATATATCTAAGCTGAAAACTTGAAAAAAAAGTGGCTTAGATAAGACTTTACAACACATGGGCAAGTGTAGTTTGATGAACTCTGAAGAATTGATAAACTCATTTGATTGGTTTTGGAAAAAGAATCCAGGAATATTTTGTTCATAATTATCTAGTAATCATTACTTGGGTACCTTTGTTCCTACCTAAACACTTTTGTTGCCATGTACTTATTATCAATTCAATGAAATATGTTTTCTTTCTTTTAGAAGTAATGCCTATCCATTCTTTTATCTCATTCGATATTTTTGTTTACCTTACAAATAAATAAGAAAAATATGTGATTGCATTTTATTTGTCTTGAAATTAAAATGATGAAAACAATAATATAGAAGATCTCAACATTACTTTTTAAAGTCAATAAAGGCAGATGAAAATGATGAGAAAAGCATGATAAGACATTGATGTTACAAACTTCTAAAAAAGAAAAATATTATTAAGAAAGAATACAATGGTAAGATGTTAAGAACCATTTGGTCCCACGGTAGTTGTTGAAAAGCAAAAAGGCAAGAGATTTTGAAAACCTTTTACTACATTTGGAAATGAATAATTTTGATTGCATTACATGTATTACATCTAGAACACTCAGTACATGCATCCATGAGCAGTTATAATAAGGACGAGGACTTTCCCTAATGAAAAACAAGATTTTGATCTTTAGGTAAGGATAATAATCAACAAGAGATTTCAAAAGAGAGAAATTTGCTTGTTTAAAGATGAATAATTAGTTTCGAGAAAAGATGAATTTTTAAAGTCATTCAACCTCTGCTCAGAGGAGCTTTTCTAGGATGAAATTTTTAAAGTCATAAAGCCTCTGCTAAGAGGAGCTTTTCCAAGATGAATTTTTAAAGTTGTAGAGCATATGCTTAAAGGAGCTTTTCCAAAATAAATTTAAAAATTGTTAAGTCTTTACTTAGAGGAGCTTTTCTAGGATGAAATTTTTAAAGTTATTGACTCTTTACTTAGAGGAGCTTTTCCATGATGAAATTTTTAAAGTTATAGAGCCTTTGCTTTTTAAAGTTGTAGAGCCTCTGCTTAAAGGAGCTTTTGCAAGATGAATTTTTAAAGTCGTAAAGCCTTTACTTAGACGAGTTTTTCCATGATGAATTTTAAAGTTGTTGAGCCTCTGCTTAAAAGAGCCTTTTCCAAGATAAAATTTTTAAAGTCGTTGAGCCTTTGCTTAGAGGAGCTTTTCCAAGATAAAATTTTTAAAGTCATTGAGCTTCTGCTTAGAGGAGTTTTTTCAAGATGAAATTTTTAAAGTTGTTGAGCCTCTGCTTAGATGAGCTTTTTCAAGGTGAAATTTTTAAAGCCATTGAGCATTTGCTTAGAGGAGCTTTTTTGAGATAAAATTTTTAAGTTTTAAAGTTGTCAAGCTTTTATTGAGATGAGCCCTTTTAAATTTAAAAAAAAAAATTGAACCTCTGTTTAAGGATCTTTTTTAATTTTCAATACAAAAGAAACAAAAAAAAAAAGATTTTGTGCTCAATGTTTCTTCTTTATGAACAAAATGGTTGTCTGTTTATCTTTGCCTGATTCTTGATTCTCAGAAATAGGCAAAGAGGGATAACCGTAAACACCATTTTTTGTATTTTATTATTATTTTTTTTTTCTCCTCTTTTTTATTTTTTTTCTTTTTTCTTTTTTGATCTGTTTGACAAAAATCTGAATGCATTAAGAGCATCTTCCCTAAAAGTCTAAAATCCTAACCACCGTCAGCCTTCAGCAACCATTTGACAACCTGCCTAACTTGGCAGCATGAATTTCGACCACTAAAAGGCTACTAGCCTGGTTGAAAATTTAGGATTTGAATCCCAAAAATCTGGGATTTGAATCCTAGAAAGCTCTATAAATAGAGCTTGTAACTTGCAAGAAAAGAGGAGGGGCCATAAAAAAAAACTTTTGCTAAAAAAATAAATTAGAAAAAGGGGTTTTGCCAAATTCAAAAAAAAAATTTTCAAACCCAACATCAAATAAGCCAAGTAAACAAAAACACAAAAATCATAACCTCTAGTAACAGGGATCTCAACGTCAAAAACACAAAAAAATTTTGACCGAAACTTTGGGCCTCGATCTATGTTGTTCGAGGTCGCTTCTCACAAAACAAAGGTTGGATTTGAGTTCAGGGGGTCAAGGGGAGTTATTTGGTGGATTTTTTTTTTTTATCACCGATGATGATAGCCAAAGACCGATAGCAATTTTGACGATGACCAACCAACCGCCCCCTGCATGTTTGTCTAAGAGAAAAAAAAAAAGGAAGAAAGGTCTTTCTTTTTAGGGATGGAGGAAATGAAGTGAAAAAAATATTTTAAGCTTTTATATAAACTGCTAGCAGCCAAAACGATGCAATTTCAATAAAGACCAAAATGACATCATTTTGACACAAGAGGATCCGCGCGTCAATCCTGACCTAACCCAAGGTCCGCGCACCTAACCTGACAGACTCGACATCCATCAGCCTCTAATTCACCCAGTTAAATCGGACCAAACTAGACCAAACCACTGAACTGACCAAACTCGCATTGATTGGACCGTTGACCAATCCAATTCAAATATTTTTTTAAAATTTTTTGAATTTTTATATATTATTTTTATTATTTTAAATTTTATTATTAATATTTATGCATATCAAAATGTTTATATTTGTTAAAATAAATTTTTTGTTGAAATAAATAAATAAATAATGAAATACATAATTAATTTTTTTGATAATTTTGTTAATTTTAAAAAATAAACCTTATAAAATAATAATAAAAATGTAAAAAAGGAAATTTTTTATCCTACAGTGAGATTCAAAAGTACTCCGAGTAGTAATGCCTATGAAATCTTTTGGTGAAAAGATTTTTTTTAAATACTACTTGTGTATTAGAGTGTTTATTAAAAGTTTTCAATGCAATAAAAATTTTTCTTTTTTGTCATAAAATAAAAATAAAAATTAACTAATAAATTAAAAATAAAGTAATAAAAAATGAGCAAAAAAGAAATTTTATACGATGATGGGATTCTAAAAATATTTCGAGTAGAGATGCTTTAAGAAATTCCTAGGTGAGAAGATTTTAAAAATATTACCAGTGTATTAGAATATCTATAAAAAATCTTTAATATTATAAAAATTCCTCTTTTCTTCGAAGTTTAAAATAAAAAACAATAAAGTCAATAAAATTTCTAAAGAATCAATAGAAAATGTGCATCAACAAGTTATCATTCACATTGCAAGCATGATATAGTTTTTACGAAAAGTAAATTCGAATCTGCGAGGATGAGATTCTAAGGTATTCCGAAAAACGAAGCCTAAGAAATTTCTAACTGAGAAAGAATTCTTCTAATATTACTAGCGTATTGGAACATTTTAAAAATTATTTCAATAAAAGGGTTCTAATTTATTTTTCCCGAATAAAATTTGAACAATAATAAAATAAAAATAAAAATAAACCAAAACTATAATAAACAAAAGAAATTAGGGAAATTATTTTCAAACATAAAAAATAAGATTATTTTTATCAATATCATTGGATAACACGTAATTAATTGGTATCACTTTAAACGGGCACTATGAAGGTGCTAATCCTTCCTCACACGTAATCGACTCCTGAACCTAAATTATATCGTAGACCATAAAATTATCTTTTTAATTAATTTTAAGATTTTATTCAAAGATTATGTTTTAATAGGTGACCAATCGCACCTAGTCAAAAAAATTGATGGCAACTCCTTTTTTTCTTTTTTTTCTTTTCGTTTCCAAATTTATCTAGCGAACATAAAACTATTATGACAATATTATAAATTTAATGTTAAGAGATCAAATAATAAATAAGAAAATGAAAGTTTGATAATATTTGTCGTAATGGTTTTAGAGCTGCCCAACGAATTTGAAAACGAAATTAAAAAAATAAAAAAAAATGAAGTCACCACCAATATTTTTTTTGGCTGGGTGTGATTAGCCACCTATTAAAACAAATCCTTTTAATAAAATTTTAAGATTAATTAAAATTTATTAAAAAATAATTTTAAGATCTGCAAAATAGTTTGGGTCCAAAAGTCGATTATGCGTGGGAAAAGATTAGCACCCCTACAATACCTGTTGAAAATGATACCAATTAAAAACATATTATCCTTTGATTTTGACAAAAACAGTCTTAGTTTTGGTGCTTGAGAAATAATTTCTTTAACTCCTTTTGTTTATTGAAATTTTGGTTTTTCTTTCTTTTATTATTATTGTTGTTGTTGTTGTTGTTGTTCTGTTTTATTTGAGAAAAATTAATTAGAACTCTTTTATTGAAATAATTCTTAAAATGTCCCAGTACATTTATAACATTAGAAGAATTCTTTCTCACCTAAAGATTTCTTAAGAATATCTTCCCAGAATATCATAAAATCTTATCATCAGAGGTTCATATTTACTTTTGTAAAAATGAAATTATGTATGCAATGCAAATGACAACATGTTGATGCACACATTTTATTTTTTTCCTTAAAAACAATTTAGTGGTTTTTTTTAATTATTTTAACTTTGAAGAAAAGACAAATTTTTATTATATTGAAGATTTTCTATAAGTACTTTAATACACTAGTAATAGTTAGAAAAAATCTCGTCACTTAAGAATTTCATAAATTATCTCTACTCAAAATACTTTTAGAAACTTGTTATCATATAAAATTTCCTTGTTCTTCATTTTTTATTATTTTACTTTTAACAAATTAGTTAATTTTTATTTACTATTTTATAGCAAAAAAAATTATTGTATTGAAAATCTTTTATAAATACTCTAATTTGATGGTAGTATTTTAACAAAAAAAAAAATCTTCTTATATAGAGATTTCATAGATATCACTACTTAAAATACTTTTGAATCTCATCATCGAATAAAAAATTCCTTTTCTTACAATTTTACTAATTTTTTATTAATTTTATTATTTATTTTTTGATTATTTTTCCTTTTTTCTTTTTAAAAAATTATCAAAGGTTAGAAACCATTTATTATTATTATTAGTATTATAATAATTAATAATTTTTATTTTTATTATTATTTTGTAAGGTTTATTTCAAATTTTAAGAAAATTATAAAAAAATTTAACTACATATTTCATTATTTTATTTTATTTTTTATTTTCATTTTTACTAATTATTATTATAAAAATAACAAAAATTTATTCTAATAAATTTAAATATTTTAACATACACAAATATTAATGATAAATTTCAAAATAGCAAAAATAATATAATAATAAATAAATTAAAAAATTTTTAAAAATATTTTTTTATCTGAACTGAATCGGTCAATAATCTGGTCTGGGTCAACTCTGCTAGACTCTTGGTCAATGGGTCAATGGGTCATGATTCATTACGCAATCAATGGTTCATTACATGGACCCCGAGTTGGGTTGTTGGGTCGACACATGGATCTTTAGAGGTCAAAACGGTGTCGTTGTGGCTGTTCTCTAAACGACATCTTTTTGGTTCTTCTATTCACTATAAAAGGCTATTTTTTTTCATTACATTTCCTCCCCTTTGCAAAAAAAAAAAAATTTCCCAATTCTAAAAAAAACTCCCAAGACCTTCTACCATCGCTAGACTCGACACTGTGTCACCAAGTCAGCCAACAAGTTTTTGCCATTAGTGGTTGCTAGTGATCAAAAAAATAGAAAAAACATCCTCACGATTTCCTTAACCTCTTTTCTCCAGATCTGTCCCCTTTTTTGGTAAAAATCTTACCAAAACTCCTATATCTGAATAGAACCTCTCAATCCCTTTTAAAAAATAAAGTTTATTTTTTAGCTATAACATTGGGTTCCTTGCTCAAAGGGACTATGTTTGTTTTTTGGTTATGGTTAATTTTGGGTTTTCATTTTTCTAGGCCAAAAATGTTTTTTGTTTTTTTTTCTTGACAGGGTTCTTGGCTTTTCTTTTTTTTTTCTTTTGGTATACTAGCTAGGTTTCTTCGATGGGTTTTTTTTTCTTCTTTTTCTTTTATTTGCAAAAGGGAAGCTCTATTTATAAAGCTTTTATGGAATTCAAATCTCAGATTTTTGGGGATTAAGATCCCAGATTTTCAAAGGTTTTATTTTTTTTTAAAGCCATATGACTTTTGATGATCAGATTATATGCTGCCAAGTTAGGTAATGGTGTATGGGGGTTACCAGTGGTTGGCAACAATTGGGATTTTGGACTTTAGGGAGGGATGCATTTAATGCAGCAAGCTTTTTGAAAAAAAAAACTAAAAAAGGAAAAACAATAAGAATAAAAATATAATGAGTGTTTACAGCCACCTCTCTTTGCCTATTTCTAATAATCAAGAATAAAGCAAAGATAAACAAACAACCATTTTATTCAAAAAGATGAAACATTAAGCACAATGTTTTTTTTTTATTTTTAATAATTTTAAAAACTCCTCTAAGTAGAGGCTCGATGACTTTTTTGAAAATTTAGAAGACTTTTTTAAATAGAGGCTTGATGACTTTTTTTGGAAAGTTCTTCTAAGAAAAGACACTATAAATTTTGACAATTTAAAATATCTACTAGAAGGACTTGTAAATCTTGATAATGAAAGCTCCTTTATGCAGAGGCTCAATAACTTTGAAAATTTTATCTCAAAAAAAATTCTTCTTAGTGAAGGCTCAATAACTTTAAAAAGCTCCTCTAAGAAAAGACTCCACAACTTTTGACAATTTAAAACATTCTACCCTGATGACTTATGAATCTTGATAATGAAAGTACCTTTATACAAAGACTCAACAACTTTAAAAATTTCATCTTGAAAAGGTTCTTCTAAGTAGAGGCTCAACGACTTTAAAGATTTAATATATTCTTGAAATTGAAATCTCATCTTTGAAAAAGCAAATTTCTCTCTTTTGAGAATTAAAGTCTTATTTGTTATCATTATCTTTTTACAAAGGCCAAAAATCAATTTTCCATTAGGGAATGAAAAATCTTTATTCTTGCTACAACTTGTAATCTTAACCTTTCATGGATGCATGTACCAAATGCTCTAAATACAATGCAAGTAATGCAATCAAATTATCCCTTCCAATTATGGTAAAAGATTCTTAGAATCTCTCACCTTTTATGGTTCAGTCATAAAATTTCTCAACAATTGTCATAAAATCAACTCATCCTTGACATTTGATTATCACATTTTCTTCAACAATATCCTTTCCTTTTTTTGCAATATTAATATCTTGTCATGCTTTTTCTTGTCATTTTCTACCTACTTTTATAACTTTTAAAAAGTAATGTTGGAATTTTCTATGTTCTTTGTTAGTTTTTCATCATTTTAAGTTCGAGACAAATAAAATGCATCATACATTTCTCCTATTCATTTGTTGGATGGACAAGGATAGCAAAAGAGATAGAAGAATGGATAGGCATTATTTCCCGAGGAAAGAAAGCATATTTAATCCAACCGGTAAAGTGCATAACAACAAAAGTGTTTTGATAGGAATAATGGTACCCAAATAATTATTACAAGATAGTCATAAACAAAATATTCTTGGATTCTTTCTCCAAAACTTAATTAGATGACATTCTTGATTCTTCAGAGTTTGTCAAACTACAATTGCCCTTTTGTTGTAAGGTCATCTCTTAATGATGTTTTTTCTTTATATCCAAGCCACATTTTCAGGTTTTCAGCTTAGATAAGTTATTTTTCCTTAATTTTTTTCTTTTTTCTTTTTTTTTCTTTTTCAAGCAAAGTATCTTCTTACAGCATCTGTCATTTTCATCTATTTTTGCCAAAATCAATGCCTCATTGGAAAAGACCTTTTTCACCACATATGAACCTTCCTAATTTGGTGTCAATTTTTTTTTATTATCATGTTGACTTGAAAGGATCCTGTTCAACACTAAATCCCTTTCTCGAAAGTGATAACGGTAAATTTTCTTATCATGTACTCTCATCATCTTTCTCTGATATAGTTGGCCATGGCAAAGTGCTATAAGTTTTTTCTCTTCAATGAGGTTTAATTGTTCATAACAATTTCAAACACATTTCACTTCCTCTAGCTTTATTTTCATCAAACTTTCAATGAAGGAATCTCCATTTCAACTGGTAGTACAGCTTCCATTCCATGGAGCAATAAAAATGGGGTAGCTCTAGTAGAGGCTCTGACTGGCGTTCTATAAGCATGCAAGGCAAAAGACAACTTCTTATGCCAGTCTTTATAAGTATCAGTCATTTTTTTAATATTTTTTTAATATTCTTGATTACAGTTTCTATCACCCTATTCATCTTCGGATGATATGGTGTCGAATTACGATGATGGATCTTAAACTGAGTGTATAATTCATTCATCATTTTACTATTTAGGTTTTTGGCATTATAAAAAATAATCATCTTTGAAAGTCTATATCTGCATATTATCTCTTTTTTTATGAACTTGCATACCATTGATCGGGTTATGCTAATATAAGATATAGCTTCTACCTACTTCGTAAAATAATCAATCATTACAAAGATGAATCTATGCCTATTTAAAGCTTTTGGAGTGATTAGATCGATGACATCTATGGCCCATATAGGGAATGGCCATGGATGAGCCAAAACATGTAAAGTTAATAAAGGAGTATGAATCTTATCAACATAAATCTAACACTTATGACATATTTTAGCATAATTAATACAGTCACTCTCCATTGTTAACCAATAATAGTTGGTCCTCATAATTTGTCTAGCCATCATGTGACCATTCGTATATGCCTTGCAAACCCTATCATATATTTCTTCAAGAATTTTCTTTACTTTAGCTACATTTACACATCTTAGAAGTACCTGATCTTAGCTTTTTTTGTAATGGATATCTCCATTAAGGATGAAACTCATAACCAGGCTTCTAATAATCCTTTTATCATTTTTTGTTGTATGTTTTGCGTATTGCTGACTTTTGATGTATTGCGCAATGTCATGATACCATGGCTTCCCATCAACTTCTTCAACACTTAAGCAATGTGCTAGTACATCTTATAGGTCTAGCTTGATGGGTTGAATGTCGATATTTGTATTTTACAGCCAAAGTAGCTAGTGCATCAGTAATCTGGTTCTTCTCTCTAGGCAGATGTTCAAACTGAACTTCTTCAAATTGCTTGACTAACTCAAAGATGAATTTATGGATCGGATCAACTTCAAATCTCTCATTTCCCATTCACGTCATAACTGATAGATAACTAGAACTGAATCTCCAAACACATCCAACACTTTGATCTTCTTTTCAATTGTTGTTTGTAGACCCATAACACAAGCCTCATATTTAACCATATTATTTGTGCAGTTAAAATTTAATCTAGTTGTGATGAGATAATAGTGTCCATCAGCAGATATCAAAGCATTAGCAGCTCCATCAAAATATATCCTCTAAGACTTTTCAATAAGTTCATTCTCTTTAATGACTATCACATCTTCATCAGAAAAATCAAGCTTCATTGGTTCATAATCTTCAGCTGCATGATCGGTAAGAAACTTAGCTATTGTACTACTTTTAATAACCCTTTGAGTTACATAAACAATATCATATTATGAAAGCACACCTTGCCACTATGCTATTCTCCCTGTCAATGAAAGCTTATCAAAGATATACTTAATGGGATCCAATTTGCTATGAGCCAAGTAGTGTGATAAAGCATATATTGTCTGAGCCTTTGAGCTATTCAGGCTAATGCATAACACGTCTTCTTCAATGGTGAATAATTAGACTCATAATTAATGAACCTTTTGCTCAAGTAGTAAATTGTTAGTTCTTTCCTATAAGTTTTATCTTTTTGCCTCAACACACATTCCATTGAATTTTTGTATACTGTTAAGTACAAAAGCAAAGGCTTTTTAGGAATTAACGATAACAACATAGGTGGATTTGACAAGTACTCTTTGACTTTGTTAAAAGTTTCTTGGCATTCATCATTCAATTCTCCTAGATCATGGTTTCTAATAAGCTTGAATATGGGATCACATTTATAGGTGAGTTGAGAGATGAAACGTGCAATATAGTTCAATCTCCCTAAAATTTCTTGCACTTTTTTTTAGGTACGAGGAAGGGTAAGTTCTAAATAGTACATATTTTGTCCGAATCCACTCATATTCCCCTTTCACTAACCACAAAGCCCAATAGGTTTCATGATTTAGCACTGAACGTACACTTGGCACGATTTAACTTCAACTAAAATCTTTTCAACCTATTAAACAACTTTTTAAAATTGACTACATGATCTTTTTCTTCACGAGATTTTGCAATCATATCATCCATATACACTTCTATCTATTTATGCATCATGTTATGAAAGAAAGTTGCCATCACTCTTTGGTAACTAGCTCCAGCATTTTTTAATCCAAAAGGCATGACTTTGTAATAGAATATCCTCTATACGATCACAAGTGTTATTTTTTCCATATCCTCTCAAGGCATCTTAATCTGATTATAGCCTGAGAAACCATTCATAAAGGAAAATACGGAATGTCTAACAGTGTTATCCATTAGGGTATCGATATAAGATACAAAAAATTATCCTTAGAGTTTACCCTATTCAAATCTTGATAATTGACACACATTCTTACCTTTTCGTCCTTCTTAAGAACAAGCACTATATTGGCTACCCATTCGAGATATTTTACTACCTTCAAAAATCCAGCATCAAATTACTTTTTCACCTCCTCTTTAATTTTCAATAGCATCTTGCTTCATGTGCCCTAGCTTTTGTTGTACTAGTTTGCATTCTGATTTCAAAAGTAATTTATGTTCTACAATATCAATACAAAATCTTGGCATATCCTAATAAGACCATGTAAACACATCCATATATTCTCAAAGTAGTTCTTCTAGCTATTGCCTATTAGCTGGTGAAAGAAACATACCAATTTTAACCTCTCGTCTATATTCATCATCCCTTAAATTTACTAATTTGATAATTTTTTTATGGGACTCAATTGGCTTATCTTCATGTTATATTACTTTCAATAAATTAGAAGACAATGTATAATTATTGATCTTCTTAATTCAAGTTTGTTAACATGAATTGGGTTTTCCAAATTGAATCCAAGATTATTGCCATAATTATCTTCATGTTTATTATTTGGGAACTTATAAGGGATGAGATAAAGAGAATATTGGCACGTAAAAGTGGAATGGCAAGAAAATAATGAAGGCAAAATGAAAAGAGAAATAAATCGAATGAATGAAAGTGAAAGCAAATATAAGAAATGCAGACACATCTTCTAAGTCTTTTATTAAAATGACAAATATAAACACACTACCAAAGATCTCCTAATGCTCATAGAAAGAAATTAGGGATTTAAAGTTTCATCGTACATTACTTTTAAAAAGTTTTAAAGACACGGATAGCTTCATGACTTTCTAATTGTTTAGCTCAAAATTTGAAGGGTAAAGGTGCGTGAACAACTTTTCATCTTGACCTTGTTTTCTTATTCATCCATTATCTAAATGGCTAACTAAAAAAAAAGCTTGAATTGACTCTACACTTGAGGCTTCAAGTGAATATAGGTAAATACATCTTTTCAAACAAAAAAAATCATAGAGGTAAGGAATAACCATCAACTCCAACTTTGGCTCATATCCCCCAAGATTAGCCATTTTCTTTTCTCTTTCTTCTTATTCATGATTTCCATTGTCTCGTCGTGTGGGTTTATAAACCAAGCCAAATCTATCTTTTTCATCATATATTGCTGGTGGTTTCATGATTCCTTGCAAACTCTTCATAAGTTCAGCTCTAGGTTGTCATCCTATCCCGATAAGTTGCTTGACAATCATTTAGTAGTCATAAAAAGGTATGACAAATATAATTTAGACATTTCAGTCACATATATAGCGTTATTAATCTTGAAAAATCTATAAGAGCACTCTAGGGCTTCATCTGTTGCTTTCATATAAAAAGTTTTTATCGATTGGGTTACTAGTAAATCTTTTTCTCTTTTCATGCATGTAAACTTTCCATCAATAATGAATTTGACTTTTTGGTGTAATATGATGGAATAACGCTTGTAATATGAATCCATGGCCTACCCAATAGGTAATTATATGAGAGAAAGATATTTATAACTTAGAATTTTACATTAAAAATACAAAGACCAATCTATAATAATATTTCTATATCTTTCAACACTTCTCTTCAGGTCTCATCAAAGGCTCAAACTATCATATGACTAGGTTTCATGTAAGAACCATTAACAGGTAATTTTACCAAAATAGACATGGGTATAACATTGATTGATGAACAATTGTCAATCAAAACCTTAGTCATTATATGACTCTTATATTTTACAGTAATGTAGAGAGCTTTGGTACTTTCTCAACCTTCAAGAGAAATCTCTTCATCACTAAAAGAGATATAGTTTAAGGTTGTCAGATTGTTGATAAGCTATTTCACGTACTCAATAGATACATTATATGATACATATACTTGATTCAATACCTTCAGTAAAGCATTATGGTGTGAGTCTTAATAACAATAACAATAGCGAAATTCTTGCTAGCATCTTGTTAATTATTTTACCATGTTATACTTATTATGTTTATTAGCTTTAAAAATTTACAAGCTTCATTATCAGAAACTAGCTTTTAACATTCTTTATCAGGGACTGTCATAGGATTATTTTGACTTTCCTCTTCTTCCTTAACTTTTACTTTTTTTTCTAAGCTTTTTCTAGTGTTTTTGGAGTGTAACATCTCCCACTCTTGATCATACCTCCTACAACTGTTATGTTTGCAATATTTGGATTGACTACAATGTCACAATCATACTTTTATAGTATTGCTTTATCATTTTAGTATGAGAAAAAGTTAAGGACTTTAATTGTCACTACTAGTTAGGATATAGGCTCTTTTGGTCTTGGGGTCGGCTTTTCATCATAATAGACAGTGATTGGTCTATGTACAATTTTTTTTCAAATTAATTGTAGACACTTCAACTTTCATCAAATTTTTTCTTTTTTCATAAAACTCTATTTGACACATATCTATCAATTTCTACACCTCTTGATAGAATTGGTCACAACTATTGATAGAATGGCCTAAAATACCTTTGTGATCATCACAGCTCTCGATTAAGTTAATCATTCCGAAGCATTTGTAAGGCTCTATTGACTTCAACATATCAACTATCACTAAAGCTTCAAACACCTTAGCTATTGGAGTTCTGACTTCATCTATCCTTCTCTTCACATAGCATATTTGCCCATCATTCAAAGCATTTATTAATGGTCTAGTATGATTTGGTAAGGGATTTCCATTATCATTTGGAGTATTTCATTGGTTGGTATCAAAGTTTAACATCCCTTCATTGATTAACCCTTGCCTTTTATGTCTCAAAGTAGTTCAATTTTTCATAAAATAGCTCAAATTTTCATAATCATAATCATAATATGCATTAGGATCATACCATTTAAGAAACAAAGATTTCAACGATTCAATAATAGCAAGGGCTCGTAAATATTTCTAAACAAGTCATGGGTACAAGTTTATGTATATCATAGGGATAGGGTTGAAAGTGGTTTTTTTTTTTTTGTATTTCTTGAGGGTCTTGGACCACGACTTAGGTTGTGTCTCTATTCTAGTATGGTAGGTGCAATAGGATAGTTGTATGCATATGTGGGTGTTTGAAAGGATGACCAGAAATAGGGTGGATAGGTTAATTATTGTACTAGCTAATATTGCTGATATGGATAGAGGATTGATGTCACATTGTTTATAAGAGGGTAGTGGGTTTAGTACATTAGTGCAAGGTATGCAGTGAAACCTCTAATCTACTGTCTCACATAGTTTACTGATTGGGCTTTTATTTTCTTTCTTTTTAGATGCTCTTCTATTTTTGCACCACTCGTCTCTCCTACATCAAACTTGCCATTCTTTATGGTGATTTTAATAATCTCACTTGATATCACCATATCTGTAAAATTCTTGGTTACATTATCAATCAGTTTTCCATAGTAAGGTGCTTTTAAGGTGTTCACAAATAGGACAGTTGTCTTTTTTTCAGTGAGGATAGGTTGTACTTATGCAGTCACATCTTTCTATCTTTGTGCATACTCTTTGAAGTATTTTATTATCTTTTTTTTCATGCTCTGCAAAGATAGATGATGTAGAGCTAGATTTATGACATATCGATATTGTGTAAAGAATGCCTTCGTAAGCTCTTTCAAAAAATGGATACGAGTCATGTCTAGTTAAAAATATGATCTAGCTGTAGAACCTGTAAGGTTATCTTGAAATATATGCATTAGTAGCTTGTCATAATGAGCATGCATAATAATCTTACGACAATACATTGTGACATGAGTCATAAGTCATTTTGTGCCATCATATTTTTCAAACTCGAAGACTTTGAATTTGGGTGAAATCGTTACATTTGGAACCAAAAAAAGCTCAACTTCATCTATGGAGCCATAAAAATCCATTCCCTCTATGGCCCTAAGTCTTTTTTCTAATAATTTTATCTTCTATTAGACATTGGTATCTTTCACTTTCTCGAATGTTTTTTTCCCTATCTTTTCTCTCTCTTTGGGATCATCTAAGTCTGAAATCAAGATTGGCTTAGATGATTTTTTTACCATGATAGGATTACCAAAATTTTAAAATTATCCTAGAGCAGGTGTGGATGTCATTCCTAAGTAAGGATAAGAATATGCTCTAGGAGTAGGAATTTACACTCTGGCTCTTTAAGAAGGTTAGGTCGATCATGGCTCAAACCTTGGAGGGTATATAGGATCCACCATGTCTAGCGATTGCTTTTGAAAGCTAGGATTTCTTTCCACCATTTTTCCTTTATTAAGATTCTTAAGCATGTCCATTATCTTACTAAGATCCCATTTTAGTTCTTCTTAAGCCTTCTTAATCTTTTCAAATCGACTAGCCTATTCTTGTTCCATGATTTTTGTTTAAGCCCTGGTGTTTTATGAATAGCAAGTAGTCAAAAGTTTTAGTGGCTGAGCTATTCTTAAACCTTTATTATCATAAATTTTCAAAAATTAGAATGCCATGTATTGGAAATTTTATTTTTTATTTTTTTATGATTTTTTTAAAAGAATTTGGTTATTAAAACAAAAATGGTGCACATGATGCATGAATGTAAGTGGAAGATATTTGCTTTTGGATGACTTTCAACATTAGAAATTTTCATTAATTCTATACAATTTTTGTTTACATGAGATTTATCATTCTAGAATTATATCCATAGAAACATTTGATTGCTCATAAAGATTCTTAGCCTTATCTAGAAAATTCATTGGGCGTTGTCCATATTATTCTATAGGATTGACTTATCATCTTAACGCCTCTACCTTTTTAACCATCTCACATGCTTTTTTCACTGTCATGCAAACTTGAGTGGTCAGGTGCTTTATATATTGTTGCTTTTCTAAGTTTTTTGCTCTCCATTTCATGCTGGCATTTCTTTTCAAATCACATGTGAAGATTTAATCTTTTTCTATTCTATGCCAAAATATGAATCTTGTGGTTTTGCAGTTATAGCTCTAACCCTTAGATCACCTAGTGATGTGATTCTTTTTCATTTAGTACTTTACGGTGGTTTTTTCTCTCATTTGCAAGCATAGTCTTCAACCTCTCCTTTTCTTTTTAGCATTCAACCAATCTTGCTAAAGTTGTAGAGTATAATCCCTTCTAATTCTGGCATTCTTGGGAAACTCTATTGACTTTTTTTTGCTTTTCTTGAGCTTTGCCTTTCCATTGGTTCATTTTCTCTCATAGCTCGTTCATTTCACATTGTCGACTAAGGTAAGACTTGATAACTTTTCAGTCTTAAATTGGACTCACAATGTCCTATTTTCTTGGTGCAGATCTTTCAAATCATTATTGGCCAAATCTCATTCTTTTATGACCTTTTCCAATCTACTACCTTGTACTTCTACTTCATATTTCAACTGTCTCATCTTCTCACGAAGTCTCAAATTTTTTCTTCTTATTTTTTCTTTTTCAGCTTCTAATTCTTTCCTAACAAGCTTAACTTTTGATAATTGCACTTTTATTGAAAGGTTAACTGATTGACGTAAACCGTCATCAGAGGAAAGCATTATGTCTCTGAGTCACTTTGCTCTCCAAATCTAGTAATCGAGAGTGACTTAGTCAAGGAAAAACCCTAATCTTATCCTTCATGTTTTCTTCCATGCTTGGATTAATTGCTCGAGGTTCTTGGTGGATTGGACTCCCCGTAAGCGAATTCTACTTAAGCAAGCCATGAGTGGCTGAAACAAACTGCTTTACACCGAATTGCCCAAGCATCATTAATGGAATATAACTTACTATACCCTATAGTCCTAATAGTGGTATCTATGGTTCAATTCCTCCTTGATACAACATAGGCACATGAGGCATCCAAGGCGCCATCCATTTTTATTTCACCTTCAATAAGCCTTTACAAGAATAAAAACCCATTCTTCATTTAACTTCAATGTTGGCCATTAACTTTTGTAGAATTCTTCAATTAGTGCCTTGTTTTGAAGCTATGACTTTAAGAATGCACTCTTCCCGCTCTTAAAATGACTTTTAATCTACACATACAATAGCAGTGCACACTCTATAAACTATTTTTTTTCATTTTATCAACAAAAATTCAATGATCTGACAGTTTCAGCTGGGACTTCTAGTGTAAGATTAGTTGTTTGGGTTTCAATTTGCTCAAAAAAATCCACCACAATTATCTTGAAATAACCCAAAGTCTTTGAGAAGTTCACCATGCCATACAATGCTAAAGCAAACACAGTCATGCCTTGATCATCATCTAAATGCCTTTGAAAAAACTTTCAAAGAAAGTTCTAACAGATACCAAGATATTCACCTTTAGGCTTTGCAAAAACTCTATGGTTTCCACTTTAACCTTCATAAGCTTGGCTAACTTTTTATGATATCCTGATTTTAGCTTTTGGGTAAATAATTTATCTGGACATTATAGTTCTATCTCGAGCAAAATCAAGTATTCCTTAATAATTAACACCAAATCTTCCTGATTAAAAGTGAAACATTTATAGGATGAATCCCAAAATTGTATAGCTATCATAACCAACTATTCCTCAATCACTACCAGAATGAGGGATGCAATCTGTTCGTATTGCTTGTACAAGCTTTATTTTCTTTATTCACTTAACTAATTGCAAATGACAGCTAAATCTTCTAAATTTTTTTGTGTGAGATCTAAATGTACCTTTTCGTGTAACACAGACACATAATCAGTAGGCAAGCTATCTTCATTCTTTTGTTGGGTTTCCTTTGAGCTAATGTATACTTCATTATATGACTCACATAGAACATTGACAGAGGATGAGCAAATCTATAGTTCTACAGGATCCATAAAGAACTTCTTGAAAAAAAGATGTTTTAGAGCAAATATCTCAATATAGAACTATATGATATGATTTATGTAAAAGAAAAAAGAAAGAAAAACAAAATTGAGTTAGTGTAAGGATGTGGTTTGAGATTAAAAAATATTTTTTAAGATTTTTTAAGATTTTTTATTTTTGTTGTTTTACTTTTGTTTATTATTATTATTATTATTACACACAACTTTTATTCCTATAAGGCTCTACCTAAGTTGGCTTCCTATGGCTTGTTACATGCTTGGTTCAAATTAACATACATCTAGAGGTTTTCAAATTGTTCCTCACTGTCGTCCACGCTAGACTAGTAAGGCACCTCAATCCTTACCCATTACGAAGTTATCACATCATGAGAGTATAAATACTTTACTTCCTTTTATAAGGGATGGAGCCCGAATATAGAGCTTATACATGAGGTGCATCGTGTCATCGTATATGCGAATGTATCTTAATTTATTAAAAATAATATATAGAAAAAAATAAAACAAGAAATAAACAAAAAGCATAGTAAAAGTGCATGTGAAATTTTCTTTTTGTTTTCAATTTATTTTTTATTTTTGATTGGTTTTTATTTTTTATTGAAAATAAATCAAAATCTAGGAACTTAAAATTAAATACCAAGTAAGACTGTTTAAAGCAAAAATAAAGATAACACATGGTTAATTTTTGAAAAAATGGCCTCTCTAGTAGAGTTACCAAACTTTAGTAACGGTTTTAGAGTTGGCCAATGAATTTGAAAACAAAATTAAAACAACAAAAAAATAAGCCATCACCAATCTTTTTTTGGCTAGGTGTGATTAGCCACCTATTAAAACAAATCCTTTTAATAAAATTTTAAGATTAATTAAAATTTATTAAAAAGATAATTTTAGGGTTTGTGAAACAGTTTGAGTTCGAGAGTCGGTTACGTGTGGGGAAGGATTAGTACCCCCACAATGCCTATTTAAAACGGTAACAATTAAAAACACATTATGTTTTGATTTTGACAAAAATAGTCTTAGTTTCGGTGTTTGAAAAATAATTTTCTTGACTCCTATTATTTATTGAAATTTTGGTTTTTCTTTATTTTATTACTATTATTATTATTGTTGTTGTTGCTGTTGTTGTTGTCGTCGTTGTCATCATCGTTGTTGTTGTTGTTAATGTTATGGTTGTTATTATTGTTGTTATTCTGTTTTATCTAAGAAAAATAAATTAGAATTTTTTTATTAAAATAATTCTTAAAACGTTCTGGTACGTTGATAACATTAAAAGAATTCTTTCTCACCTAAAGATTTCTTAGGCATCGTTTCTCGAAATACTTTAAAATCTTATAATTGGGGGTTCGTATTTACTTTTCATAAAAATGAAATTATGCATGTAACGCAAATGACAACATGTTGATACACACATTTTATTTTTTTCTTAAAACATTTAGTGGTTTTTTTTATTTTTTTAAGTTTTGAAAAAAAAAAAAATTTTATCATATTGAAGATTTTCTATAAATACTCTAATACACTGACAGTATTTAGAAAAAATCTTCTCACCTAAGGATTTTATAAAGCATCTCTACTCGGAATACTTTTAGAACCCTGTAATTAGATAAAATTTTTCTTTTTCTTATTTTATTTTTAACACATTAGTTAATTTTTATTTACTATTTTATAGAAAAATTGAAATTTTTATTGTATTGAAAACTTCTTATAAATACCCCACTACGTTGATAGTATTCAAAAAAAAAAAATTCTTACCTAAAGATTTTGTAGGTATCACTATTCAAAATACTTTTAAATCTCATCATTAGATAAAAATTTTCTTTTCTTACATTTTTACTAATTTTTTATTAATTTTATTAATTATTTTTCGGTTATTTTTCCTTTTTTTTTAATTGTCAAAGGTTAGAAATGATTTTTTATTACTATTAGTATCACAATCATTAATTATTAATTATTTTTATTATTATTTTGTTTATTTCAAATTTTAACAAAATTATAAAAATTTTAACTATATATTTCATTATTTATTATTTATTTTTTGTTTCCATATTTACTTATTATTATTATAAAATCAACAAAAATTTATTCTAATAAATTTAAACATTTTAACATGCACAAGTATTAATGATAAAATTCAAAATAACAAAAATAAGAAAAAAATAATTTTTTTTTACCAAAATCGAACCGATCAATGGTCCAATTTGGGCTGGTCAACACCGATCTAAGTTGGTTCTGCTAACCAATCAATTGTCAAAAAGAGGAATGGGTCAACAGGTCATTGTGCGGACCTCGGATCGAGTCGATGCGCGGATCTTCAAGGGTTAAAATTATATCATTTTGGCTTTTTTCCAAACGACATCATTTTGGTTATTCTATTCACTATAAAAGGCCTTTTTTTTTTGTTTTGCATTCCATTTACTCCCCTTTGCAAAAGGAAAAATTTCCCAGCTTAAAAAAAACTTTGAGGGCCCTCTACTGTAGTTGAAAACCGATGTGATGCCACCAAGCTGGCTGTAGCATTTTCGCCATCAGTGGTCGCCAATCACTGTCATCGATGATCGAAAAAACCTAAAAAAACACATAAACGCTCCTTTCAACCGTTTATCTTCATAATTGACCTCTCTTTGGTCAAAAACCTTACCAAAACTCCTAAATCTAAACAGAACCTTTTAGTCACTTTCAAAAAATGATGCTTTTTTTTAGCTTTAACGTTGGGTTCCCTGCTCAAAGGGATTGTGTTTATTTTTTTGGCTATGGTTGATTTTGGGTTTTCGTTTTTGTAGGCTAAAGGAGCTTTTTTTTTTTTGCTTTTTTCTTAATAGAGTTCTTGGCTTTTTTTTTTTTTAGGCATACTAGCAGGGTTTCTTTGATAGGTTTTTTTCTTCCTTTTCTTTTATTCGCAAGAAAGAAGCTCTATTTATAGAGCTTTTCTGGGATTCAAATCTCAAATTTTCTGGGATTGAGATCCCAAATTTTCAAAGGTTTTGTTTTTTTTTTCAAAGCTACTAAACTTTGGTGACTAGATTTTACACTACCAAGTTAGGTAGGGGTGTCAGAAGGTTGTCGGTGGCTAAGATTTTAGACTTTGGGGAGAGGCACATTTAATGCACCAGGACTTTTGGCAAAGCAAAAACCAAAAAAAAAAAAAAAAAAAAGAATAATAAAAGAAAAGAAAAATAATAATAATAAAATGGGTGTTTACAATATTATATGTATCTTTATTGTTATTTTTGTAATGTTAATTTTTAAATCAATTATTATTTTTTTCAAGAAAAGATTTGTTAAGTTGTAATGGATTTACCAATAAATTAAGTTATCAATTAGATCCACAAGTTATATTCAATTCGAATCGAGTTTTGAACATGATATTTTAAGCTTAAACTCAACCCGATTACATTATTATTTTATCAAAAAATATTTTTATTTAATTTGTACTTTAAAATATATTTTAAAATATTAAATTATTAATATAAAAATACTTTTTAATATTCTAATTTTTAATAGTAAAATGAGCCTATTCAGGTTTGTAATGGATGAGCCAAACTTGATCTTAAGTAAGACATTAAAAATGTCATCTAGGTTTGGCTCAATTCATGAAAATCTCTAATTGCAATCCAAATAATTAGATTTATCATTTTCTATTAATAAGTGATAGCATGAAATTTATAATATTTCATTGAAAATTTTATACTAATAGTAATAACTAAAAAAAGTTTACTTTTGAAGAAATATTTTATGATGACGAAATATTATAAAATAAATGACAAATACAGGATGAAATATGTTATGATGATGTATAGTCTAATTGTATGTTTTAAACATACAACAAATAAATTTGAAGAAAAATAGGAAATTTTCATTTTCAAGATATAGACTTATTTTTTCTATCTTATAGACACCTATTTATGTTCGGGCCCAATTAGGCCCATTTATGTTCGGGCTTGATTAGGCCTATTGATGTTCAGGCCCAATTAGATCCATTTGTGTCTAGTCCAATTAGGCCCATCCGTGTCTGGGTCCAATTAGATAGTTTTTTATAAATTGTTATATTACATTATTATTATCATTATTATTATATCATATTATTATTTTTTTTATTATTATTTTGTTTTTCTTTTTTATTATGTTCATTTTCTTTCTTTACTACTTTCTTTTTTTTGATCCAATTTATACGTGGATGAGAAAATAGGGAAATAGAATCGAAATCCTTGGTCAAAGTTTTAATTGCAAATTGTATTGCTGGAATTTTGGACCCAAAAATCACATTGGACAGAATGCAATCCCAGGATTCAAGCTTGGGATTGATTTTGTCCATTTCTTAAAATTATTTCTAGGACTGCCTATAAATTGGATTGATTTTACAAAAAGTAAGACACAAAAATTGATAGAGAGAAATAGTCTGAAAACATTCTGGTAGTAAGGGTTTCTGGATTTTAATGTTCGATCTAGGGTTTAATTTGTAGTTTCAGGTTTGAATTTAGGTTTCTGGAGTAAGGTTTAAGGTTTTAAAAGGTTCAGGGAAGATTTGGAGTTTTCTATGAAGGTTTGGAGAATTTATGGATTTATTCTATATTTTTTTGGGTTTTTCTAGGTTTAGGGAAGAACTTTGAATTTTTCAACGAAATTTTTCAGCAAGGTTGAATTTTTTCATGAAAATTTTCGATAAGGTTAAATTTTTCGATAGGGTTTAGGCAAGTTTTCCAAAAACCAATTGGTATTTTAGTTTTTGGTTGAATTTTTTGGTGAAGTTTTCAGAAATCGGTGGGATTTCCAATTTTCAGTTGAACTTTCTGGCACATTCTTTAGATTTTAGAAAGAAGGTAGAGGATTTTTTTGGGTTAAAGAGAGAGAGGCTCAGGTGATTCTAAGGAAAAAACTGAAGCCTTGGCTTATATAGCTATTCAAAATAACGTCATTTTGGACAACCTAAGATCCATGTGTTAACGTAATAACCCATGCGCCAACTCGCATTCTGACCCGACCTGATCATAGGTTTTTTTTTTCTATTTTTTTAATTTTTTGATTTCATTTTGATTTGATTTTATTTTATTTTTAACCCATTTTATTATTTTTTATTTTTTTTGGCTTTAATTTTTAAAAAAGGGGTTATTATTGCCATTTTGTTTCTAAAAGTAAAAAAAATAATTCTAAAAACAATCTTTTCAAATAAAAAAAATCTTTTCAAATAAACAACAATAATTTTTATCCTCTAAACTATTGAAGGATTGCTTCAAAGTAAGTCATACCAAATCATTGGGAGACTTTACTAATTTTTCTACATTAAAATATATAAATAAATCCAACACTAGAGCCTCTTCAAAATAAGACACTAGTCTCTATGAATACTATTAAGGTGAGAAAATTATTTTAAATGCTACTAAACTATTGGGACAATTTTAAGATTAATTTTTAATATTAAATTATTTGGTAAATCATAAAAATGATCAAGGCTTGTATAATTTGAAATCAAACCGGTACCATCATTTGGATGGACATTGTGGGGGTGCTATAACATTTCCTATGTGTAACGACTCCCGAACCTAACATCTATTTTTGTAGACTAGAATATGTTTTAGGTGGCCAATCACATCTATTGGTGGCGACTCCATTTAATCTATGTCTAGTAATAGGTTCATGGATCTATATGTTATGATAGTTTGGTAACTCTACTAGAGAGAACTTGAGAGTCAAGCCAGTAAATGATTTCCTATTATCCAAGCCTCACTTAATAAGTTTAGAATTATCTCCTTTCATTGCTTATATTTGCTTTATTATTTATTCTCTTTTACATTGTGTATACTTGCTTAATTATTCATTTGTTTTTTTTCATTGCTTATATTTGCTTAAGTGCCTATTTATTGTATATATATCTGTCATTCATCTGCATGTGCATAACATAAGCCTTCCACCCAGGCTTTACCTTTAGGAGAGAGTGAAGTACCTATGCTCTCGTGAGATTTCATGTCTCCACATGGGCCTACGAAACACTTCCACCTAAATTGAACCTTTTCTACTCGTAGCCCATGATGGGTGAGGATCGGGGTATCTTACTAGTTTATGATGGACCATGATGTAAGGAACTATTTGGGAACCTTTTAGAATTAACCCAAACTGCATATAGTCAGCTTTAATAGCCCAACCATAGATAGAGCTTTATCTTCTCACCCTTTGTAGTTCACCTAAAATTCAAGGTCATGCTGTTATCTCACTTGCTATATGGTGTTTCTTACTTGCTTTATTGAAGTGACTAACTAATTTTTTGTCTTTTTTTACTTCTTTTCCTTTTATGCATATTCATAAACATGTTCATAGATTACATAGTGTTCTTGCCCCAAAAGTTGTTTCAACAAAAGCTCTCATGGATTCCATGGAACGTTAGGTTTGTACCTCATTTATAGTTTTCAAATGTGACTCACCTATAGATGTGAAGTTAGAATCAGAAAAGAGACAACGAGATGAAAGAGATTGCTTACCATCTAATCATGTCCCTACACTATCAAAAGAAGTTCCTTTACTTCTTAAACAGAATGATTTAAAGGGCCTATTAGACATATGGAATAGCATGACTCCTACAAGGTAGGAAGCTTTTGTGAAAAGTTTGGACATATTGTATATCTCTTATCAGTGGAGGTTGATAATTCACTTATCAAGGTGATGGTACAGTTTTAGGATCCTATCTACTGATGTTTTATCTTCAATAAGGTTGATCTAGTGCCAGTAATAGAAAAGTATTTAACTTTAATGGGTATGCATCTATTGTATCCAGATAAAATATACATGAAAAAGCACAAATCAAAAAGTCGTAGAAAACTAGGTAAGATTCTAAGAATGGGAAAAGAGATCATAGATTCATACATCCGAGAGAAAAGAGATCACAAGGGTATTCTATAGGAGGTTCTTTAAGATTTCATTATCAAACATCCATATGATGACAAGGGAATGAGTGTGTTTGCTCTAGCCATATATGGGTGGGTCATTTTCCTTAAGGTCTTAGGCCACATTGAAATAAAAGTGGTAGATTTATTTAAATAGATTGAAAGGGGGTATAATCTGTTATCAATTATCTTGGCAGAAACTATCAGATCTCTGAATTTTTATAAGTAGAATGACAAAGTACGTTTCATGGCTGCATACCCTTATTATATATATGGATGAAAAGCCATTTCAAATGCAAGAAAAGTGCTTTTACCAAACTATATTTCTACACTCGGAGTCCGATTAGGGAGTTCTGTAAAAGCATTTGGCTAGAAGCAAAGACTCAGAAGGAGTGGAAGTGTCTGCTGCAAGGGCTCACAGTTGGTTAAGTAAAATGGTTACCTCCATGGATGAATAGGGAACCTATTTTGTATCAATGTGGAAATGAGACAGGGATTCTACTTTTAGGTTTATGGGGGTCAACGAGTTACGCATCATTGATGGTACGAAAATAGCATGGAGCCGAACAGTTTACTCTAATAACCTCTAAGCTCAGCCAGTTTAACTGTTCATATAGGAAGCCCAAAACTTTTTAAAAAATTGATAACATGATTAAGGCCTGGAAGAAGCCGAAAAAAGTCAACCCAGGCCATTCACTATAAAGTCCTCAGATGTATTTGATTTGGAGAAATAAGAGGGGTTAGGAGACTACATTTATGCCTCAGGATCATCACTTGCCAATGGACCAAGATTTAGACAATAAGCTTTCAAAGTTAGAACATGAAATGGAAAAGGAGAAATTGAAGCAAGAAATTTTGAAGTTGTAGGAGGAAAAGGACTAGCGGCAAAATAAAACTGAAAATTAGAAATCCAAGTCTATAGGATTTCCAAGGTATACAACAAGGCCCAAAAAATTGTTAGAGAATGGGATGATACCCTTAAGGAACTAAAAGAGCTGTGACAAGAACATAAGAGGTTGCACATATAAATGCAGGCTAAAGAAATAAACAACACAAATTTAGCTTGTGAGAATGAAAAGTTGAAAAAAGAGCATGCCCAAATAGAAGATGACTTTGAGAAGGTTGAGTAAAAGAATCAAATGCTTACAGATTATATTTTAACTCTAACATTAAAGTTGAATGAACAAAAAAATTGTATCAAAACCCTCTGAAAAAGCACAGAGAGTTATCCTATCAAGTATGGTATAGAGAAAAAGAAGGGTTGGGAAGATAAAGATAAATAAAACACCTCACAACTCATATAGGTAAGATCATGATCAAAGTAGATAAGATGGAAGAAAATGCTGAAACATTGAGAGCTTCAGTTACACCAACAGGAGAGCATAAACAAAGGCTACTAAACTTCATTGAAGAGGTTAAAGATCAATATGAGCAAGTTAGGCATTTCTATAGAAGGACAACATTAGATTTGATATAAAACAAACTCCTGTAGAATAAATGAAAGTTCACTTTTGTTGAATTTTTAAAGGGCAAATATTTTTTTTCTTTACTTTTTTTTCCCATGCATTACATCACATTCATTCATTCATTCATTATCATAACATCATTATTAATTTTTAATTGTGGTACTAAGGTGCAAGAATAGCTACACATCTATACAATACCTGGGCTTAAGCTAGAAAAAATGGAACAAAACAATACAAGTCACCTTGAAAAGATAAAAAGAGCTCAAGAGGCACTAGAAAGAAAGTTGAGCAAGATTCTAGAAGCCTTAGAAAAAGCAAATAGAGGAAAATCGATGGAAGAAGATATTTCACAAGAAGCTATGAAATCAACATATCCTCCAGGCTTCGATCCACAACAAACTCAAACTACTCTAATATTCCAACCTAAACAGGTAACTTTTTCAAAATATAATTACCTGAAAATGACTTATGCACTCAGTCATGAAAACATCCAGAGTTATGATAATCCTATTTTTGCTGAAATGACAGCTGACCCCATTCAGTTCCCTATTTTGGATGATGCAAAAGAGAAAGAGAAGCTACAAACAGCTATGCCCTTGGAGAATTCTAAGATTGATTAGACAATGAATGGGCTGAAAGAAAGATTATGAGCTATAGAAGGAATTGATTTCTACGAATCCATAGATGCATTAGGACTTTGCCTAGTACCAAACATGGTGATGCCACCCAAGTTTAAAGTACTAGAGTTTAAGAAGTATGACAATACTAAGTGTCCTATCACACATATCACCATGTAATATCATAAAATGGTGACACATGCTAGTAATGAGAAGTTGCTTATACATGTGTTTCAAGATAGCTTAATTGGATCCACAGCGAGGTGGTATGTTCAGTTAGATGAGACCCACATAAAGAGGTGGAAAGATCTAATCCGATCTTTTATTAATCAGTATCGTCATATCATTGACATGGCTCACGACCATCTTTTCTTATAAGCAATAGAAAAGAAGGCATCTAAATCTTTAAGTAATATGCTCAAAGGTGGCAGGATGTAGTTGCCTAAGTACAACCCCCTTGATAGAGAAAAAAACTACAGTATTATTTGTGAACACTCTAAAGTCACCCTATTATGAGAAGATGATCAGAAATGCGATTAAGACTTTGTTGATATGGTGATTTCGGGAGAGATTATCGAAAATGCCATAAAAATGGTAAACTTGAAAGAGGTGAGTCTTCTAAAAAAGCACCTAAGAAGAAGAAAGTGAGACTCAAGTTGTGAGCCTTGAAGAGTAGCAATTTAAAAGTTACTCTCGACCCACCTATCCTACATACCACCATAGGGTGAACCATACTCATGCATCCTTTTACCAATCAACTACTCGACCATTTTATCCACCTTTACCAAGATCCCTTGCTCATTCAGTCGGTACTACAAGTAGTGCCAAAAAGCCATGAACAAAGAAAAAACTCACTTTTGATCCTATATCCATAAGCTATACGGAGCTATATCAAGAACTCTATAAAAACCATTTAATTGCTCATGTCCTTGTTAAGCAGCTTAAACTTCTCTACTCTAAATGGTATGATTCTAATGCCCACTATGAAAACTGTGTCTTTTTTAAGTATAGGGTACAAAGTTTGATCAATAAAGGTTTAATAAGCTTTGACACCAATAGAAGTTCAGCACTCAATGTCAATAGGAATCCCCTACCCAGTCATACAGTCAATGCTTTGGATATGGGTGAAAAACATGTGAAAAAAAGAGTAAAAGAGCTTAAAATGCCATTTAGCCAACTATATGAAGCCTATGTAAAGCTAGGATGATACAACCAGTAACTCTATACACTTAGGTGAAAAGATGCATCCTAAATCAAATATGTGAGTATCATAACGGAGCACCAAGACACTCAATTAATATTTGCAAGCAATGTCATGATAAAGTTCAAAAACTAATGAACTCTTACCAAATAGAGTTATTTAAAGAGTCAAGAGCCTTGAAAGACATTAGGGTGGCTATAACAAATAAATGAGTGCCGAAACCTATCACCATATGCTGTAAAGAGAAGACACAATCAGTTGAGAATAAGTTTGTTCCCAAACCAGTAGCTTTTAAAGTCTCACATTTATTTCCCTATAAAGATGAAAAAGTGGTGCCTTAGAAATATGAGTGTACAGTAATGATTCAAGGGTAGCAAAAGGATAACTGCCCATATAATGGGTGTATGAGGCATAACTAAAAGTAAAAGATGTTGCACTCTGGTAACTTTGGAAAAAAAAAAGAGAAGCAAATTGAACCGGAGACTCCAAAGAAAGATATCTCGAAGTCTATGCCAAAAAATGAGGCTTGCAAGTTTTTGAAGCTAGTCAAGTATAGTGAATATTCTGTGGTGGAGCAATTGAATAAAATATCAGCCAAAATTTCTCTACTATCACTTATCTTAAACTCTGAACCACATCGTAATGCCTTATTAAAAGTATTAAATCAGGCTTATATGGCCCATAATGTATCCGTAAAGTATGTGAATCACTTAACAGGAAATCTAGTAGTGCTACACCATATCCTTTTTAGTGATGATGAGATTCTACCTAAAGGTAAAAAGAGCACTAAGGCATTACACATTATAATTAAATGTAAAGGCCATATACTAGCTAAGGTCTTTATTGATAATAGATCAACTATTAATGTCATGCCTATATCCACTTTAGCCAAGCTACCTTTTGATATGTCCCATATCCAAAATAGTCAAATGGTAGTCCAAGTATTTGATAAGACTAGATGAGAAGTCTTAGAGGATGTTGAGTTACCTATACAAATTGGGCCATGTGTCTTCAACATAAAATTTTAGGTCATGGATATCTTTTCATCATATAGTTGCTTATTGGAAAGACCATGAATCCACAAGATAGGTGCCATCCCTTTTTCATTGCATTAAAATATCAAATTCAATGTAAAAAGACAATTGATGATTATAGTTGGAGAAAAAGATTTACTAGTGACTCAACTCATAAATGACATATTTATGAAAGTAGCAGAAGAATCATTAGAATGTTCTTATAGATCTTTTAAACATGTTAATACAGTAGGTAAGGGGCTCAAATTTAGTCAGATTATGATCAATCATATGGTTAACAAAGGTTGAAGTATCGGGCTCGACTTAGGCAAAAGCCTTCAAGGGATAAAGGAGATTCCTAAGATTGAAGATTATAGTTATAGATCAGGATTGAGTTATAAGATGGAGGAATGGCAGAACAACAATAGAAGGGTAAAGAAATAACCAATAATTTTTCCTTATTTGAATGAAACTTTCATTTTTGGAGGATACATGCACCAAGAAGGTAAAGAAGACACAAAAGAAAAACCAAAATGGAAGAAAACTTCTGCCAAGCTATCCATTCATATGGTGGATAATGAAAGTCAAAATAAGGAAGTTTTGGTTTACCCCTACCCATTGAGATATGAATTACAGAATTGAAGGGTCATCCAAATGTCTATTGTTTTCAATTTTTCTTTAATGTAATCATATCTCCTAATTACTTATGCCCAAAAGTATTGGGATGAACTCTTATGTTTGGGCCTTTTATTTTTCATTATAGCAATAAAAGTAGGAGCATACATTTTGTTCATTTCTTCCATTCCATTCATTACCCCATCAAAGTTTTTTGCCAATATTTCTTATTCTATTAACTTTTAGGTCCCCAAATGAATGTGAAGGTAATCATGACAATGATCCATGGTTTAACTTTAAAAATTCAATTAATATCAATGAACTTAATACTAAAGAATACACTTTGTCTCTAGATTTAATAAGGCTAATTGAATAGGAAGATAAATTCATTAAACCTTATCAAGAAGTTGTTGAATTAATCAATTTAAGTGATGTCAAAAATAAGAAAGAAGTCAAGATTGGTATTTCACTCTTAGTTGTTGATCGACAACGGTTAGAAGATTTACTCTAAGAGTTTGTGGATATATTTGCTTGGTCCTACCAAGACATACCTAGACTCAGTACTAAAATAATGGAGCATAGGCTACCATTGAAGTCAAAATGTAAATTAGAGTAGTAAAAGCTAAGAAGAATGAAACTGGAGATGCTATTAAAAATCAAAGAAGAAGTTAAAAAGCAATTTGATGTAGGCTTTCTGCAAGTGGCTAAATATCCTGAATGGGTAGCTAATATAGTACTATTTCTAAAAAAAATAAAAAGGTACGAATGTGTGTAGACTATCAAGATCTGAATAGAGTTAGTCCAAAGGATAATTTTTCTCTACCACACATAGATATACTGGTGGACAATACAGCCCGACATTCAATGTTCTTTTTTATGGATGCCTTTTTCAGTTATAATCATATAAAGATGACATCATATGATATGAAAAAGACCACATTTATAACTATGTGAGAAATATTTTGCTACATGGTCATGTCTTTTAGACTGAAAAATACTAGGGCAACTTATCAAAGAGCTATGGTAACCCACTTCCATGATTTGATGCATAAAAAGATTGAAGTGTATGTAGATGACATGATTACCAAGTCTCGAAAAGGAAAGGATCATGTGGTTAACATCATAAAATTATTTGAGAGCTTAAGGAAGTTTTAGCTCAAATTAAATCCAGCAAATGTACATTCGAAGCCCGGTTAAGTAAGTGACTAGGATTTATAGTCAGTGAAAGAGGAATAGAAGTCGACTCGGACAAAATTTGGGTCATTCAAAATTTATCTCCTTCAAGCACATAAAAGGAAGCTTGAAGCTTCTTAGGCAAATTGAACTATATTTTTTGGTTCATTTCTCAACTCACTCTTAAATACGACCCCATTTTCAAACTCCTTTGAAAGAATAATCTTAAAGAGTAGAATGACCAATATCAAGCAACTTTCAATAAGATTAAATAGTATTTATCAAACCCTCCAATATTAGCACCCCTTGTTTCAAGAAAATTACTAATTCTATACATAATAGTACATAAGGGATCAATGGGATGTGTGCTGGGCCAACAAGATGAATTTGGTAAGAAAAAGAAAGCTATCTATTACCTAAGTAAGAAATTCACAAAGTATGAGTCTAAGTATTCATCACTAGAGAAAATGTGTTGTGCTTTGGCTTGGACAACTAAAAGACTCAAGCAATATATGCTTTACCATATAACTTGGCTCATAGCTAAATTAGATCCCATTAAATACATCTTCGAGAAACCATCACTATCAAGAAAAATCATAAAATGGTAGGTGATGCTTTCTAAATATGACATAGTATATGTGAGCCAAAAAGTAATCAAAAAAAGTGTCATTATTGAATTCTTGGCAGATAGGGCTACTGATGATTATGAGCCTATGAAGCTTAATTTTCCAGATGAAAAATTAATGGTCATCTCAGAGTTAGAAGAAGATGATAATGAGGAAGAGATATGGAAGATGTATTTTGATAAGGCTGTCAATGCCATGTGACTTAAGATTAGAACAGTTTCAATATCTCTAACAAAACATTATTATCCTATTACAGTAAGATTGAATTTCAACTGCACCAATAATGTAGCTGAATATAAAGCTTGTGTTATGGGGTTGCATGCTACTTTGGACAAGAAAATTGAAACATTAAGGGTGTTTGAGGATTTAGCTCTAATCATTTATCACAACTACAAGGTAAATGGGAAATAAAGGATTCAAAACTTATTCCTTATCATAAATACATCTTAGAGCTGTGTAAACAATTCAAAGTAATTCAATTTGAACACTTGCCTCGTAAAGAAAATCAAATTGCAAATGCCTTGGCTACCTTGGTTATAATGGTACAGATTGGTGATACTACTAAAATTCAGCCTATCAAATTAGATATCAAAGATATGTCAGTCCATTATGCTAACTTGGAAGGGGAAAAGAATGGTCGCCCCTGGTACCATGACATTATGCGATATCTAAAGAATCAGCAGTACCCAAATTTAACAATAGAAAATGATAAGAAAATCTTAAAAAGGTTAGCTATGAGATTTTTGCTAGATGGAGAAATTATGTATAAACGAGGTATATACCAAGTATTATTATGTTGTGTAGGTACCTTTAAGGCCAAAAAGATTATTAAGAAAGTTCACAATGGCATATGTGGAACACATGTAAATAAACATATGATGGCAAGATAGGTCATGCGAACTGGATATTACTGGTTGACAATGGAAAAAGATTGCATTGATTATGCTAAAAAATGTCACAAATATCAGATTTATGCTGATAAGATCCATGCTTCACCTAGTGCTTTACATGTTATAAAACCATATTAGCCATTCTCTATGTGGGGAATGGATGTCATTGGTCCCATCACACTAAAAGCTTCAAATGGGAATAGATTCATTTTTGTGATGATTGATTACTTCACTAAATGGGTCAAAGCTGTCTGTTTCACAACTGTGATAAGATCAGTGGTTTGTAAATTCATCAAAAGAGAAATAATTTTAAAATATAGGCTTTTAAAAAGAATCATCTTAGATAATGCAAAGAATCTAAATCGTAAAATGATACAAGAGGTATGTGTTCAATTTAAGATCAAACACCACAATTTAGCTCCATATTATCCAAAAATGAATATAGCAGTGGAAGTTGCAAACAAGAACATAAAAAAGATTCATGAAAAGATGATTGAAATATATTGAAATATATTGAAATATACAAGGACTAGCATGAGAAATTACCTTTTGCCCTACATGTGTATCGAACTGCGATGTGCACTTTTATTGAAGCAACTCTTTTTTCCTTAGTTTATGAGATGGAAGCTGTATTGCCAAAAAAAGGAGAGATTTCATCCCCAAGAGTCTTAAGGAAAGTGGGATTAGAAAAAGTTGAATGGGTCCAAGAGGGCTATGAACAATTAAACTTCATTAAAGAAAAAAAATTAACGGCACTCTGTCATGGCCAATTATACCAAAAGAGAATGATAAAGGCTCATGACAAAAAGGTCAGACCTCATCAATTTTGAGAAAAAGAATTGGTATTAAAAAGAATTCTTTTAAGTCAGCATGATGATAAGGGAAAATAGACTCTGAATTGGGAAAGACTATATGTGGTTAAGATATGTTTTTTGGAATGAGCCTTAATCTTGGCAGAAATGGATAGAGATGAACTTCCTAATCCTGTTAATTTTGATGCCATGAAAAAGTACATTGTTTGACCCTAAAAATTAAAAAAAAAAAAAAAGTTTTCAAGTTGAAAACCCGAAAGGGCTGCTTGAACTAAAACAAAAAAAAAAAGAAAAAAGGAAAAAGTTTAAGTTGAAAACTCAAAAGTGCGACTCGGACCCAAAGGAAAGGATTCGAATTGAAAACCTTGAAAGGTAGCTGGAATCAAATGAAAGCAAACTCGGGTGAATAGAATATGGCATTACTTGGGAAGGCATGCTATGGACAATGAATTTCAAAGAGCTTTGAAGTGTTGGGGCATCGTATTTTGATTGAGTTTTTTAAGGAGATTCAAGATTTGTTGTCATGGTTATCTAATCATTTGTCTTGGGGCATTCTTACCCCAAATAGCCATTCCTGAATACTCTCTTTATCTCTATACCATCATTTGTAATTTATTGTTTATCCCAATAAATGAAAGCCATTTTATTATTCTGTTTTAGTTCTATACATTGCCAATATATTTATCTTTTCTCTGTATACCTTGCCATGAATAGAAGAAATGCATAATTTGCATCCCCCACTTTGAAATTGGGATAATGATTAATAATTAAACAAAGTCATAAGAAATTGTGTGTTACTTTGAAGAATTAAAGGAGACAAGGACCAAAGATGAATTCCTTCAAGTAAGAGAAAAGCAGCTTCCATAATTTTTTTTTTTTTGGGATAAGTATTCAGGCTAACAAAAAAAGGTTTCTTTGCCAAATGTGTGTAAAAATAAGAATGCAAAAGCCTTAGTACCACAATTAATGTTTCATTTTCATTCTAGATAGGACATGCACTTACATTATCCACTCATCTAATCTTGACTCAATTCAGATTATTTTTTATGAATTATGGTTTTATCCCCGATCATTTATTTTCGACCTCGACTCGATCCTGGTCACTTTATTTTGACTAGTGGTTTTGTCTCGATCACTTGATCTTGGCTCAGTCCAAATCATTTTTTATGAATCGTGGTTTCGTTCCAATCATTTATTTTTAACCTCGACTCAATCGTGGTCATTTTTTTTTGACTCATAGTTTCATCCCGATCACTTGATCTTGCTCAGTCTATATTATTTCTTATGATTCATAGTTTCATCTCAATTATTTACTTTTTACCTCGACTCCATCTTGGTTGCTTCATTTTGACTCGTGGTTTCGTCCCGATCGCTTAATCTTAACTCAGTCCAGATCAATTCTAATGATTCGTGGTTTTATCCCAATCATTTATTTTCGACCTTGATTCGATTCTGATCGTTTTATTTTGACTCGTGGTTTCATCCTAGTTAATTGATCTTGGCTCAATCTAGATTATTTTTTAGGATTCGTAGTTTTGTTCTGATCATTTATTTTTGACCTTGATTCAGTCCTGGTCACTTTTATTTTGACTCATGATTTTATCCCAGTTGTTTGATCTTAGCTCAGTCCAGATCATTTCTTATGATTCATGGTTTATCCTGATCATTTATTTTCGACCTCGACTCGATCCTGGTCACTTTATTTTGACTTGTGATTTCGTCTCAGTCACTTGATCTTGGCTCAGTCCAGATCATTTCATATGATTCGTGATTTCATCTCGATCATTTATTTTTTACCTTGACTCGGTCTTGGTCACTTCATCTTGACTCGTGGTTTAGTCTCGATCATTCGATCTTAGTTCAGTCCAGGTCATTTTTCATATTTGAAGATCGTTCTTGATTCAACTCAAATAAAGTGGGTGTCTAGGTCTTTGCAACATCCTTGTCTAACAAAAATGTGCAAAAAAGGACAGCTGTAGACACTAATTTGTGTCTGAGCCCAATTAGGCCCATTAATGTCCAGGCTCGATTAGGCCTATTGACGTCCAGACCCAATTAGGTCTATTTGTGTTTAGGTCCAATTAGGCCCATCCATGCCTGGGTCCAATTAGATAGTTTTTTATAAATTGTTATATTACATTAATATTATCATTATTATTATATCATTTTTTGTGTTTTTTTTCTTTTTTTACTGCTTTTTTTTATCCAATTTATACATAGACGAGAAAACAGGAAATCAAAATTAGACTCTTTGGTCAAAGTTTTAATTGCAAATCGTATTGCTGAAATTTTGGACCCAAAAATCACATTGGACAGAATGCAATCCTAGGATTCAAGCCTAGGATTGATTCTATTTGTTTCCTAAAATTATTCCTAGGATAGCCTAAATTGAACTAATTTTACAGAAAACAAAACACAAAAATTGATAGAGAGAAATAGTTTAAAAAAATTCTGACAGTAAGGGTTTTTGGGATTTTAATGTTGGATCTAGGGTTTGATTTGTAGTTTCGGGTTTGAATTTAGGTTTTTGGAGTAAGATTCAAGGTTTCAGAAGGTTCGGGGAAATTTTGAAGTTTTTTAGGGAAGGTTTGGAGAATTTTTGGATTTTTCTAGATTTTTCTAGGTTTTTCTGGGTTTAGGGACGAACTTTGAATTTTCCAACAAGGTAAAATTTTTTGATGAAATTTTCAACCAGGTTGAATTTTCTGGTGGGGTTTCAGTAAGTTTTTTAGAAACCGATTGGTGTTCCAATTTTCGATTGAATTTTTTTGACAAAGTTTCCAGAAATCGATGAAATTTTTAGTTTTCAGTTGAACTTTTTGGCATGTTCTTTAGATTTTAGAAATAAGGCAGAGGAGTTTTTTTGGGTTAGAGAGAGAGAGAGAGAGAGAGAGGCTCAGGTGATTCTAAGGAAAACACTGAAGCCTTGGCTTATATAGCAACTCGAAACGACGTCGTTTTGTACAACCCAAGATCTACGTGTTGACCTAATGACCTAAGCGCCGACTTGCATTCTAACTTGACCCGATCGTAGGTTTTTCTTTTTTTATTTTTTTTATTTTTTGATTTCATTTTTATTTATTTTATTTTTAACCCATTTTATTATCTTTTATACTATTTTTCTAGCTTTAATTTAAAAAAAAAAGATTATTACTGTCATTTTTGTTTTTGAAAGTAAAAAAAGAAAAGAAAAATAATTCTAAAAAATTATTTTCAAATAAAAAAATCTTTGTAAATAAAGTTTTCAAAATAATAAAAAAATCTTTTCAATAAAAAAAAGTTTTTTCAAATAAACAAAAATAATTTGTATCTTCTAAACTATTAGAGGATTGCTTTAAAGTAAGTTATATCAAATTATTGAGAGATTTTACTAATTTTTTTACAATAAAATAAATCAATAAATCTGACAATCGAGCCTCTTTAGAATAAGACACTAATCTCTATGAATACTTCTGATGTGAGAAAATTATTTTAAATTGTTACCAAATTATTGGGACAATTTTAAGATTAATTTCTAATATTAAATTATTTGGCAAATCATAAAAATGATCAAGACTTAGATAATTTGAAATCAAACTGGTACCATCTTTTGGATGGACGTTGTGGGGGTGCTACAACTTTTTTCATACGTAACCGATTCCTCAAACCTAATATTTATTTTCGCAAACCAGAATATGTTTCAGGTGACCAATCACATATAACCAAAAAAGATTTGTGGCGACTCCTTTTAATTTATGTCTAGCGATAGATCTACAAATCTATACGTTATGACATATCTTAAAAAAAAAACCCAAAAAATATTTACTAACAAAATTAAGGGTAAAAAAGTAATTTTATTTTTATATAATTAACAAAATTATTAGTACTTTTTTTAGTAAATATTTATTGTTATAATTGTAACAAGTAAAAGTTTTATCATTATTCTTTTTTATAATTTTATCTTTAACTTAATGATGAGTTAATAGCTGTCTTTTAATAGTTGCATTTACGATTTTGTTGACAACCATTTTGTTATGACCATAGAAACATAGGAATCAATATAATACTTTTTAAATTTTGGGGATCAAAATTATATTCACATCAAAATATAGGGATAGCGGATGTAATTTACCTGAATATATAATTAAAACATCAACAAATTATATTTTGATCCTATTAGTCATATAAAATTCTAGTTGCATTCTTAACTCTTATTTTTTCTATTTTTGTTTTTCTTATATTTATATAAGTTTTTATGTGCTTTATCTCTCATTTTATAAAAAAGTGACTCAAAGGTATTCAATTCTATCTCTTTCAGATACATTTTACATTTACTTACAATTTTTTCTTTATTCCAATCTTACAATAATTCAATTACAATGAAAAACTCTGTATAAGTCAAATTACTTACAAATATAAACTCCATATAAAATTTTGATAGATCTCATATAATTTTAAATTATAATTATTTAATTGTGGCTGTAGGTGATATGTTTTCATCTCCCAAGACAAAGTGATACCCGTTGCTAGGGGCATGTAAACGCCTCCTCTAAATTGGGCCTCGTGAGATTTTCATGTATTTGGGCCTTAAAGCGTGAAGAAAGACGAAGTGAATGTATCTAATGCCTAACATACAGCACTTGTGTTACTATCTAACTTAACAGGTAAAAAGAGCACTATTCAAAATCTCAACCACTCTAGGAAAGAGGCTCCGGTATAATGTTAAAAGAACAGGATAATTTATCAAGTAACTGGCCATGCTAGGTTAAACATTGTAACATTTATTTTTTATGAGCACTAAGGGTAATCAAATTGTCTAACCTTTAATTAATATGTATATGAACAAGCCATATACAAAAGAATTAATCTGGAAAATGAGGAGGGTGGGGGTGTTACTGAAATTCCAAATTCCGAAGCAAATGTTGGCGCGCATGCAAAAGATGCAAGGAAAGGTCTGGGGTCAGACGTGATCCAGACCAGACACCACATCATGTTGAAGTTTATTGGATTGGATGAGTCATGAAGTGATCGAAAGAGCCAAGGATACACCCCCCAAAACCCTGACACCAAGGAGACCCATTGCTTGCGATGACACTGACTTAACTCCCAGTTTCAACTGTGTAAACCGAAACAAAAAACTGCAACTATTTTTAATATTGCTTTTATTTATCTGAATCTCATTTGTACATACACTCTCAGAAGTTAGTCTTTTCTTTTCTTTTCTGTGCAGATACCAAAGCAAAAAGAAAGATTGATCAATGACTTTCCCTTTTTTATTATTATTATTTTTTTATGGAGGAAATATGAAAGAATGAGAGAATTGTTGAGAGCGATAACACCAAAGGGCAAAAAGAATGAGAGAGAATTGAAAGAAGAGATGTGTGATCTTTTCCTTTAAGATAAGTGTTTTTACATCAAGCAGTCATCAAAGACTTTACATTAAGAGAGTTTTCTTTTCTTTGTTGTGTGTGTCAGATTATCATCGCTGGCACGTGGGAGTCAGTGCACCCCCATTATTAACACAACAAAAAAAATTTTAAGAAAAAAAAAAATACATCTGCCCACTCGTGGAGCATAGTACTCAGTACTTTGGGTTCGCAAAACTGTTTCAAAGGGTATTAAAAACAAAAGACTAGACAAGGAGTGACCATGGCTCTTGACCCGTGTCGAGTAGGGTTACTAGGAGCCACAGGGACCGTTTTCTTCGTGATCGTACGGTTTCTTAGCCCTCTTTTGGGTAAAAGGAGTCTCCCTCGCTACTCTCTGCCCCTGCCTTTTGCTTTGCCTGCCTGCCTGTCAGCCTGCTTGCTTGTTTCTACTGTTGCTGTTGTTTTGGGGTTGCCTGGGCTGAGGCTGAGAGCCGAGACTGGGGCTGAGTTGAAAGGTCAGGTCATATGTCTACATCATATCCCTTCTCACATGCAACCCTGTCTTGTCAAATCATTTGGAATCAACAAACCCATCACATCTCACTTTCTACCTACGTATTTTCATACCTATATATAATTTACTTTGTATACATATATATATATATATATATATGATTAACTGCATGCACATGAATTTGCATGACTCCTTTTGTCAGTACCCTTTTGCTTAAAGCTCACTTGACCTTTTTCAAAGTAGGCAAAAAAAAAAAAAATCGCCAAATCAACATTAATCAGTTTGTTTATTACAACTATATATGATTAAAATCATTTCCTCAAACAAACTTGATTGGTCTTTTAATTCCTAAAACTTGGTTTGCAGGTCTTACAAAATCTTTCTGATATGTAGAACAGAAAGAAAGACTCAAACTCAAGTTTCAACTTTCCTTTCTGAGTTTTATACCTAAAACGAAAGCTTTAGGTCAGTAAGTAGTCCAGTGGTGCCAGTTTTTAAGTGATGTTTCAGCCATCTCTTTCTTCCATTGAATTGCTGTGTTCCACTCCCAAATGGTTTTTTATGTTGAATTTTAACTAGTGCAAAAATGAAAGTGGGTCCAGTAAAGTTGGGCTTGCTAAGCTATCACAAATTTATTGCATAGATTTTGAGTAACAACTTTGCTTATTTGACTGATAAACATGAAGGAGAATCATACAAACTTTTTACTGTTAGCCAAACTTGTGGTGTTTTCCATTTGTTGTCGGTCGGATGACTTTTCCGCATTTTTCTCTACTGAATTTTAGCCCTACTTTGTTGGTCACTTGAGTCTTAAAACTGAAGAAAAAACGATGGAAGAAAGTTTCGGTGATGAGTGATTGATTTTAAGACTTTTATAATGGAATCAGTAATACAGAAAGAAAGAGAAAGTTATTGAGTTGATTGGTCAGAATGACAATGAGTTCAATGAATTTGATATATGTCCATTGGTTTTTTTTTTTTGAAGAAATATATGTCCATTGGTTTTTTCTTTCTAACAAACGAGTCAAATTGAAAAACCAAATCATTTATTGCTCAAACGAAAAACTCGGTGAAGCTAAGCTGACTAATTGACCCCATGCAAAAGCCAAACCTGAGAAATATATGCTTTTTTTTTTTTTTTCTATCTACTCGAACATCTCTGTTAAGACTTTGACGGTCATCATTCAGCAAAGTATATAGTTTTCAACGAAAAGCAAAACAAAGTCGTTTTAGTTTCAAATCCATTTATGTTGAGAGGAAAGGAAATCGACTCTCAATTCTCAAATTGTTCAATCACGCCCAGCTGCCCATTTGATGCATTCACTGCAATAAAGACAACGAGGTTATGCCATTCATACAATACGAGTAACCGAATCCTAATTTCCCATAACTTTTTCTGTACCCATTATAATCTAAAATGAAATGTTAATTTGTAGTTTATTAATAGTACTATAGAATATTATATGTTGACATTGATACACTCGTAATCGAACTTTTTCCTTTAAAACGGATACTGGAATTGAAAAGAAGATAAAATTTGAAGCTAATGCCAAAGCAGAAAATTGCTTTTCAGCAGTTGCCCATATATGAAACATGAATACAAAGATGTTTCAACAATTGTATAATTTGTCCGCAGAGTGTTAACTTTTAATTTCGATGATCTGGACTTAAACTTTGCAACCTTAAATTAAAAAAAAATGAATACAATCATACAAAGATGATTACATAAATAAATGTCCACAAGTTTATCCTTGACCAATTGTAATTAGCTTGATTTGCTTTAATAAGCAAAAGGATTCTGGTCACCACTTACCCTAACTGAAAGTCACTGTGCTTAATGAATGAGAGGTACGCACAAAATCCAACTCAATTCATTGGTGCAAAAGAAAGAGTGTTAGGAAGACAAACCCTTTAGAAGTTGGGGACAGCGTTTCCAACACAATAATAAATTATTAAAGATTTGATATATCACATTTTCAGGCAGATCTCATAGAAAGTATACAGTTTCTAACATTTCCTTCACCTGCCATGCTTAACTAAAAAAGGAAAAGGAAGAAAATTGTGTAATGGTCTAAGTAGTTAATTAGTTGTACTGCATATGAGAGGGCAGAGGCATTTGGCCTTGGCTTTGGCTTGGGATGGGAAACCCTTTCAAAAAGGGGGCTGTATGCACTTGTGACTTGATTGACCTAGTTCAATGTGGGGCCAATGTTAATTTTTCGAGGTTCTTAACTAAAAAAAAAAAAAAATCATGCTTCTTCGCATCTGATGGAAGAATGAAATTAAGTAGCACAACTCAATGTTTTGGTGTTGATGGAGTTTGGTAGTCCAAAAGAGTTCTTTTAGGAAACACTTCCATATATTCAGGCTACAGCTAGCAGCCCATTGATCAGGAGATGAGTAGGGTATTCATAGATCTCCCTGAAAATTAAAAAAAGAAAATTGAAAAAAAATTTCATTAGATACTCTTAAAATTTTTTTTCTGGATACTTTTTTGGTCAATAAATTAAATTGATAAATTCATCAATAATTTTTTAAATAAATGTGAAAAAAGTCTTGATCTGCTAATGCCATTGACACAATAGAAATTGAGTCGTGCAAACAAAAGATTTATGCTACAAATAAGGTGAGTCTAAGGAAGAAAATCCATCAATCTAGAAAGAAGGGAGGCAAGCATGGGACCCAAAAATTAGGAGATGGTTTTTAGTAGAAAGAGGAAGAAATGAGAGCCATACAATCTCATTCCCACTCACATAAGAGTTGCTCCCCAACTCATCATGGAATGGTTGCCCTAATTAGTGGAGCTCAAAGGACTACTAGAAAGTGGGTTTTGCAGGTTTTGCTAGAATACATACATACATACATATATATATATATATATGAGTGTCAATTTATATAATATAACCTTTTTTTTTATTTTACACGTTTTTCTATCCCTTAATTTTAATAAATCTAAGATATGAAAGAAACAACTTAAAAAGAGTTACACTATAAAATTAAAAAAGTTTTATATATTTTTGTAATAATTGATTTTAATTAGATCAAAGGGATGAGGGAGACAAGTAAAAAATTAAAAAATTTTGTTTGAACTCATCCCTTAAATATATTGAAATTAATTGTTAAAAAAATGTGTAAAATTTTTTTTTAGTTTTATATTGTATAAGTTGATATATATATATATATATATATATGTGTGTGTGTGTGTGTGTGTGTGTGTATGTATATATATATATATATATATATATATAAAATATCAATGAATATGATATAAATTGATCCCTATATATATATATATATATATATATATATTAAATAGCAATGAATTTGATTTAAGTTGATCCGTTCTCCTCTCTCTCTCTCTTTCTCTCTCTTTTTATATATATATATATATTATATATGTATTGGTGTCTCCAAAAGCCTACAAAGTCACTCAAAGTATTGTTTTCAGCTGCTTGGCCTAGTGGTCAAGACAACCTTAAAGAAAACATTAAGGTTAGAGTTCGAACCCCAACCATCTCCTCTCCCCTTTAATTTAGGGCTCTGCCCCTCTTGAATGACCAAAAAAATCACTCGAAGTTATCCAATTCGATAATGTCCAAACCACAACCTTAAGGAACAGTCCCTCTCCCAAACATTAATATGATTCTCACACCAAATCAATTTTTTAGACAACTAATAAATGTGCATGATACCCTCAAACATTTGCTAACATTAGTTGTGACCATTAATTTTTGATGTAGTTATATGATCTTGCATTAATGCTGATGGCATATATAATCTCTTAATTTATTGGATGAATTATTATTATGATCATTGATGGTAAAATTTTTAAATTTCACAAGTAAAGCTTGATGGTTGTAATATGTTCATTTAATAATTTATTTATTTATGATACCCTCAAACATTTGCTAACATTAGTTGTGACCATTAATTTTCGATGTAGCTATATGATCTTGCATTAATGCTGATGGCATATATAGTCTCTTAATTTATTGGATGAATTATTATTATGATCATTGATGGTAAAATTTTTAAATTTCACAAGTAAAGCTTGATGGTTGTAATATGTTCATTAAATAATTTATTTATTTATTTATCAATTTTTATAAATATATTTTAATAGGACATTTGTCAAACCTCAAATTTCACTTGTTAAATAAGATAATTTTCCTTCTTTTTTTCTTTAACTCGATAATTTTCCCTTGTTGGATTACCCTTTGCATTATAAGTTTTTATCTCTCTTTAGTTCAAGAGAGAATAGTTTTTTTTTTTTTTCTGCATAGAGATTTGCTAATGATGCCTTATCTTTTTTTTTTTTTAACACTAATGATGTTTTGTCTCAATGATAAAATAAAAATACTAAATTCATCAAAAAATGGTAAAGACACTAAAATTTTTTTGGATCCAAATTCAAATCCTACAATATGTTGCTTTGCTCAAATCTTTTATTAGATTTTCTCCTATTTTTATGTGTCTTGTTTGGTTTATTGTGTTTGTAATATCTACTTAAATATGTAATTATATGATTACAAGTACGTACATGAAGATTAATTACAATAAAATGAAACATTTCTTAACATATATGACATAACTTTTACTTTCAAGAAGGAACCGACGAATAGATCAAATAAACCAACACACCAATATAGAATTAGATAAAATTTGCATATAATGGGACATGAATTTGGGGCTTAAAGATTCCAAAACCTTTGACATTGACAATGCCTCCATGATACTTACAATATGGTTGATCGGAGGAAGGAAAAAAGAGGGAAGAGAAAAAGGGAAAGAATAAATAAAGAAGAGGAAGGAAAGTTGTTTTTCCTTCTTTGTGTCTTATAAGAAAGAAAATAGAAGGAAAGAAAGAGATTAAGGGTAAAATTATAAATAAAATATTTAATTTAAGTTGAAGAGTGTATCTTTTTCTTTCAATTTGCAAAGAAATAGATTTGAAAGAAAGAAAAATGAGCAAATCCATCTATTTTTCCCCTTTTTTCCTATCAAACCAAGGAAAGGAAAGCAAACTATTTTCTTTCCACTCCCTTTCTTTTTTACCTCTTTCTCTTCTACTAAAGACAGTGTTAAATATGTATTTTATCTAAAAAAAATTCTCAAACTCTAATATATAGATGTAAAAACATTTGAAAATTCCATAAATCATGGGTAGAAATCTTCACATTTCCTTTTTTCCTTTTGTTTTTGAGATAAAGGAAAATGATGCAGCCATTTTACAAAAGAACACTGATCCTTTTCTTTTTTTTTTATATATGAATAGGTGCTCAATTCATTGGAATTATCTTAATTAAAATTAAAATATTTTCGTTTTATACAAAGATTCACACTTTAATCTACTTTATATACATGAATGTATTTTTATATAAGAAAAGAATATATCACAAAAAAAAAAATTATAGTGAGAGAAATTTAAAGTACTAAAACTTATACAAAAGAAAATGGCACTTATATATATGTTTGAAGTCATTCAAATTTTCAATATACATTAAAGGTGCTAAATACTTTCAAGTTTGAACATGATTATTGTAGGCATCACTTAAAATTACAGAGTCAACTAAGATTTTTGGATGATTTTATATGGGACCTACACATTGATCCATTTGATGGTGGGCGAAGTCTAAACAAAAAGCTATTTTGAAATGGACTCATCCCATTCCAACATATACAAAACAAATTCCACATCATAATAATTCTTTCAATGATCTATTTATTCCCAAAATTGAAGATTACAAAAACATATATGATTCTCTTCTTTATACGGTTCTTTCCTTCTTCTTTTTTTTTTTTTTCTCATGGTTTAGGGTTTGGCGATAAGGATATGAGCTAAAATGGTCCGAAATGGAAAGTGGAGAGACAGAATTAACATAAATATTTGTAAATAATATAAATTTTAAAGGTACAATTTTATTGTCTGAGATTTTTTTTCCCAACCTGACCTTTAGCATTTTTCTGAACAGTAATACCCAAAACATCTTTATTGCATAGGAATAATTAGGCACAAAGTAGGAAAGGGTGCCAAAAGTTGGTTTAATTTCCAAAACTAGCTAGCTAGCATATTTCTAGCTTTACTGTCTCCTAAATTGTATATAGCTAGCTTTCTAAAGTATTATGATCAAAAGTTTGATCTCTACTTAACTCTAATTGTCTAAATAAAACACAAATATTTATTTTCATAATATTAAGTTTTCTAGCTGTAAAATGCCCTTCTGGCATGAGAAAATATAGTTGGCAAAGAGGATGAGTGAAAAAGGGATGAGATAAAGGTGGCAAAGAGTAGCATATAATTGAACCTGATCAAGAGTAAGATTGGGTATTTGGTCAATAATTCATATTTCATTTAACGGTTAAATGTTTCTTTAAAAAGATTGAGTTCAAAGTTTGAATTAATTTTTTATTATAATATATATATGGCAATTCTTAAATTCATATATTATATATATATATTATATATATATATGATAAGTGTACACTACTAATTGGTAACCATTTTGTTAAATTTATATTGTTCAACTTTTATAGTTTTTGAATTCACTAGAGATTCAAATTAATTTAAATTTCTCAATATTAAATAATGAAAATGTGCATTTTTTTTTACTCATAACCTTTATCTAAGTGTAAATTTAATACATCATATCAAAGATAGAGTTAGATAAGTTAATTTATATTTTACACCCAAGAAAAAAAAAAAAAAAAAACAAAATTACCGAATATATTAGAAGAAAAGGTATACCATAGTTGCCATCCAATAAATCAGCTTGTGACAAGCTAATTGAGAGGTGACCGAACAATGGACAAAGAATAATAGTCAAAATTTTACTTTCAAAAAATTCTCTCAAAATTCAAATACGAATCCACCAAACTTAACAACAAGAAACAAGAAAATTGAAAGTAAGAGAACGCATCTCTCCTTGCACAAAAATATATAGGAACTAGAGCAAGGCATAATCCATTCAGTCAATGATAAATTTTGTTGGATATCATAACACAATTGTCTGTTCTCCCATATGGACTTCATTTCATTGCCTTAATTTTAATATCGCACACCTTGCATGATTCATGTCACCAAATGAGAACAAATTTTGTCATCTTTAATTAATTCAATTTTGTCTGTATACAAAAATACTATAAATATCTTTTTTTTTTCAAATAAATTGCTTCCACTTGTAATTAATATTCGTTAAATATAAAAATTTTGAAAAAATTGTGTTTCATATTTATTATATATATTAAACCACATATTTTTGTTTTCTTGTGTTGACTAATGAACCGATGATCCAACTTTGAAGCCAATATTTCTTTTTGAAAAATTTAGGTGGCCTTCGATGAGGTCTACAAGGGAATATTTCGACATGCGAGCATGATTGCCTGCCTTGGAAAAATACGAATCACTTCTTAATTTCTCTCGTGTCTTGCTTTGCATTTCCTAACCTTCATGGTTAGATTGGATATTGAGAGGCCCTGACAGTTCCTTGTTTGTGTCAAAGGCCAATGATTTTCACCACGACCATGTGCACGCAACGCAAGCCCACTCGCTGATTGATGGAGAATTTCATGTGGCAAACAATTTTTTTGTTTGTCAAATCCAAGTGTTTGTCACTCTCTTTAGGTTATATCAATCTCATTTGACATTAGTCATTCACTAACAAGGTCAAAACTGGCGGACCATCCATTGAAAAATAAAGTTACAAAAACAGGAATTATTCAGTCCAAAACCCAAGATTCTGAGAACAAAAAAAATTTGAGAATTTCCATGAGCCAGATGAGAGCCTTAATTGGTGGGATGTGAAATATTGAACACCTATTGCATGGAAATGCCATGACCACCCATGGGCTGACTCCAATAAAATTTTTATTCCACCACCACATGTATGGCAAAATTAACTGTTGGTTTTTTCACCCTTCCTCCTTCCCAAAAACCTAATATAGGGAATTGGCATCCTTCTCAAATCCCAATATCAAAGACTGGTAATCAGAGAGGGAAAAATGAAGGACCCACAAATTTTCAATTGGGTTCCACCAAAGAGTTCCTCAGGCCAAGAATCTCATGTTATCATTGTAACCATTTAATCAACATTACTTATTTGGACAACTTGCCATATACATGGTCCAATCTATAGAAGAGAATTGTACCACAAGAGTTTGAATTGCAATAATTTGGCCAAGCTGACCGTCAAACCTCACCTCACACAAAAACTTTGAACTGCATTCTCTTTACCATTATGTGAAAAGACATGATTGATTTATGATTTGTACAAGGACATGGAAAACAAACAAATTCAAATTGGACATGGAGCTGTTTCAATTTGAAAATAATAAAAAAAAAAAGGCCTTATCCAAAAATAATTGACAATGCCGACCTGGTGATCATTTTCACATTTTGATAATTCAATATTCCATTTTGGGTCCATTTTTTCTTTCCAAATCAATTTGGTTTAGGGAATAACAAAAAAAGCAAAGCAAAATAGTGTTATTCCCTAAACTTTGAATTTTTTTTTTTGTTTCGCTTTTATTGGCTCTTTGATTTTTTTTTTTTTTTTTTTTGCTTTTATTGGCTATGTATCAATTGAATTGAATGTGCTCTTTATCCTCAATTTCGACTAATGGATACGAGGAATTAATTAATGAGCCGACAATGGATCTGAAGAGTTCAAATGAAGGAGTTTTTGATGTGTTGTAGCATCAATCTCAAGTTAGCTTTATGCTATTCAAAAAAACATAAAAACCTTTTGCTCGTACAAATTATCTTTTGTTTTAAATGTCTTATGTCTTTGTGTACTTAAAACTTTCTAAGTGCAAATTTATGTAACGCTGCCAATGATATTTCAACTATAGTCAATTTTATATCAAAGTTTGAATTAATTTCTCAACCTTCTTAATTTTGCACATTTAGTCTCTTTCTATTCCAATTTTAATGAAATCAATCTTTATATTTTTATTCTCCAAAAAAAAATCTTTATATTTTTATTAAAAATCGATTTAAATATTAATTGATCATAATGTTAACATTTGACAATTAAATTCGACCAAATGGCTTTTTTCTTGATGATGCGACATGTCAATCTGAATTTCTTTTATCACATGTCACACATTAATAAAAAAAATAATTTAAAAATATTAAAAATTAATTTTTAATAAATATTAATTATTATTTAATTAAAATAAACTATTAGAATAGCGGCACAAACTGAGTGGGCATATCCCACATTAAGAAAATAACTGGCTTGGGTAGTTATTGGTTTTACTTTTAAACCAACATAAAACCGTCTTAGGTAGTTTATGAAATTGTCGCTTTATCCCATTTTCTTTCTTGAATATGAATGGCATTCGACCATTTTTACTAAAAAAAAAGGAGTAAGTTTCTTACTAGGAGAAAGGGAGAAAGAGAGATTGGTAGTTAACAACTCTCAATGATGATTTCTTGCTTCGGTGATTGAAGGACTTATGTTATGGATACTAACAAATTTCATATTGTGATTTTGTTTAATAACTGGTAATTCAAGTTAGGCTTTCGCTTTTACTTCTGCTAAACAAGTAAGTATATATATGATTGTGTTTGTTTATAAATTGCATGCATTTTATCTTACATTAGTATCAGAGCCAAGTTTGGCTTGTATTTTGGTTTGTTTGTATATTCTTCATAACTGAAACATTATACGTTCTTGCATGATTGCGAACATCTATAGGAGTTGACAAAATTTTTATATTTTTAGTATAATTAATGTTGTGATAATTCTTGGAATAAAAAAAAAGGAAAATGCCATTGATGTTTTGCCATTTTGGATCTTTTTTTTTTTTTTGATATCTAGATAAGGTGCCCAAATGCCCTAAGCAAAATAAATAAATAAATATTTTTGTCCTTGATTGACTTCAGGATATCAGATCACACAAGAATGATTAAGATGAGTCTTAATCATTTTTTTAACTTGTGTTGACTCATGAATTCATGATTTTTTTGTCATTTTTTGCTAAAGAAAACATGACTATTTGGTAAAGACTCCCATCGTTATGAAAGCACTAGTACAGTTTCTGAGAGTCATAAGGTTGATGGTGGAATTGACACAATATCAAATGGATCCAAATGATGATATTGAGAGGCATATCATCAAAGTCAATGGCATGATCCAAAAATTAATCTGATGTGGCTGTATGCACATTAAGAATGACAAGATCAAATATGAAATGTTGATGGGTACATTTTTGACTCTTAGACAAAAAAATCTTCTTTGAGATGTCTGGATATCTTTGAAAAGTGATTCTAAATATGAAACATTAATTAAAAATTTTGTGAAAGAATATGTGAGAATGGGAGCAAAGAGGGGTGCAACCCTCTTAGTGTACCCAAGTCTCCATAATAGGAAACAGAAAATTCTTGGACCTTCATAAATAGGCAATGTAAATGCAAAACTATCAAAGAAATTTTTAAAATCTATCTTTGTTCTTAGAAAAGTCATTCGAAATGATTAGAAACATGTTTTATTAACATTTAGTATGTATATATTTTTTTTATTATGAACATGTTTATGGATGTTAATTATGTTTTTGTAAGACTTATTTGAAATTAATATATATATGTTATTGATTATATGTTGGTAACTTTATGGTTAGTGGGAGTTCTAAGATAATTGATTTGTTCTATCTTATAATGATTGATTTTGCACAATGAAATAAATTAGTGACAATCAAACACATTTAAAAAATAGAATTTGCTTGCGAACATAGTGACATTTTATTTTATTTTTATGTGAATAATTGTCACTGTTTTATTTGTGACATTGTTGCAAAAATTAGTATTGTGCAATGCTAAGCATTAATTAATTCATATGTCTCTCAAATGTAAAATTATACTTTGGAATGGTTTTTGCTTGTAAGAACATTATTACTAAGTTAAACAAAGATGAGAAGCTGAAAGGGGATAATTATGAGATTTGGAATACAAAAATCTAATAGTACTTGAAGAACAAAAGATTCTTGATGTTCTAAACAATATCTTTGATAAGCTCGAATAAGGGAATATGTCCTAACACAAAAAGGACTGAAAGGATTATGAGGCTTGAAAAAAAAATCCATTACACTTATTACATTATTTAGTAGTATTGAGAATGATTTTATGTGTGAGTTTTGATCTTGTGGAATAACCAAAAAGATGTTGAGTTCCCTGAAAATAAAGTTTGGTACAAATTGGTTACCAAATTGAGATAGCTTACTATCAAGTTTAATACATACAAGAAGCAGCTTAATCATAATATGAGGCAGCATATGAAAGAGATGTCAAACATGATAAGCAAGCTAAAGAATACTAGCCACACTCTGACAAATGAACAATAGGTTCAAGCTATTATTCATTATTTGTCACATAGCTAGGAGCACATTATAGTGCATCTTACTCATAATGAAAGTATAAGGACTCTTGATAATGTTTTTCATCATTTTTAATTAGAAAAAGATCGTATGGAAGCATTTAAGCCTAGCACTGATACTTATATGGCATCATCTAGTTTAAAAGAAGCTTCAAGCATAAACCACATGATAAAAACAAGGAAAAAGTTCCTAAGAGGCCAAAGAGTGCCCAAATCAACAAAAAAAAAGGTCCTAAGGCTCATCCTAAAAAGAATAAACTGAGAGTTAAGTGTTTTAATTATGGCAAAAAGGGTCACTATTAGCTTTTTAAGTGAGATGTTGATCCAAGAGGCGGGTGAATTGAATTTTTCTAAATTCTTTCTAAACAATAATTTCAATATAATTGAATGAAAATTAAAACAATAAGCACTTTTGATGAAAATATAATGCAAACAATAACAATTAATAAATCTAAAATCAAATATAAACAATAATAAATTATAAAGAGATAGGGATAGAGAAATCAAACACAATTATTTATAGAGGTTCGGTCTTTCTCTATAAGGTACCTACGTCCTCTCTTCTTAATTGTCCTTACCAAGGCTTCAATCCACTATTCTTGAATTAAAAATACAACATATCTTTTTCTTTCTAAGGCTTAAGATAGAAAAATTTACCTTTTGTAGTATTTTACCCAATTTCATTATAAAGCTCTTAAGACGATACATCACCTCTTATTCTTTTCCACCCTTGTAAATCAAAGGTAATTTTGCAAACAATAGAACAACCTCTCTAAGGCTAAATGTTTGCTAAGTTTAAGTACAAGAAAATGATGAATGAACAACAAATATAATTTGGATACAATAAATATAAAGATATAGACTTTGAAGCTCTAAAAACTCTTGATGATTTGAGAGAATGAAAATATGGCTTGTTGGCTCTTGCTCTCTTGATGCATCAATCTTTTTGGTGTGTTGGAGTGCCCAATTTATAGAGAAATTGAAGGAGTAGCCATTGGAGATGCTTAGGAGAAAAAAAAGCCATTGGTGTGATTCTACCCAGACCTTATCGATCCCTTCCTTGAGGGGATTGATTGGTTCAAGTTTTATGCCATTTCATTCTTAAAAAACACAACCCGATCGATCCTTTCCATGAGAGGATCGATCCTGTCAATGGCGAGGTGATTGTCTTTTATTTTACACTCTACTCACTAATTTGATCATATCTTGAGTTATATAAATCCAAATCACAAACCGTTTGAATATTTAGAAACTAGACTTAAAGGCTTTCTATCTATATAAAGTTCATCACCTAATTCACTGTGTACGAATTATAGTAAATTTTTAAATTTACCCATTGTGCAGTTTTTAGACAACTACAGAGTGTCTAGTAAAAATTCAAAATCTTTTCTTTTGGATTTTGATTTTGCTTTATCCATTAGAAACTAGACTCAAAGAACTTTCCAACCATATAAAATTCAAATATTAAAACTTTGTGAATTAATATAGAAAAATAAAATAATTTCAATGTTGGAAAACTTTGTTCTTGTAAAACAACTTTCTTAAGTTAATCTATTTCTCAAAACCAATATTATTAAAATTGTGTTAAGTCCAAAATGAATAAATTCACTTTAAAAACAACAATTGGACTTTCATTTAAGCTCAAATAAATAATCTTTAAAGATAGATTTGATTTGAGAAATATGAAACTAAGAACGGTTTGTTTAAACTTTGAAAATCATATTATTTATTTAGTACCAAAATATAAAACTTAAGAACATGTACTAAATAAATCTTTTTCAAAATCTTGATCAAGCTTCTTTATTTTAATGTTTTGTCATTTCAAAAAAGGGATCAATTCAAGTCTAACAATCTCCCCTTTTTTGATATGACAAAACTTAAAGATAAATTTGCTTGATGAAAAACTCTCTTTAAAACATTTAAGATTTTGAAAAATATTTTGAAAAATTCCACCTTAAACAATACATGGCAAAACTCCCCATCAATTTATGCATCATAATCCAACATAACTCAACTAAAATATGTTAGAGCAAAAAGGCACACATAAACAACTAAGCACACATAAACATTCATATATCAAGCATAAGCAAATTTATCCACCAAGTATTTCTCCCTCTTTTTTGTCATAGCAAAAGCGCATGAGCAAATAAACAAACACAAAGAGGCATCATTAACAAATATATTCATGAAACATTTCTCATTCTATTTGTTTATGCTTTTTATACCAAATGTTTAAGCTCTTATATTAATTGTTATAAGCATACAAGAAGAAATATCTCTAAACTCTCTCCATTTTTGTCATTGCAAAAGAACAAGAGATCAATTCAAGGTATGGGACAAAATCCTTGATACCAATAATATCAAGAGTATTTTGAATGCATGTAATCAAGTGTAATATACACAATGAAGTTCACATACATGTTTTCAAGCACAAAAGCATAAGTGTATCCAATTAAAATGTTATAGCACAAAATCATTCATTCAACCTCACTACATGAAATTTATGAGCAAAAGGATAATAATTGATATGCAACCTACTCATAAATCATGTTATCATAAGATGTGCTTAGAACCTAAAACATCAATAGTAATTAAGTATAAATTCAAGCACATGCATACAAGCTCATACCAATTGTTATGGATACCAATT